>CAWUFW010006710.1:600000-1109390 GCA_963921515.1 Calotriton arnoldi
TTCATATTTAGACGGAATAGATGTTTTACACTCATGATTGTATAGGTTGTTTCATTTAACCTTCATCATGGTGTCTTGTTTTTGTTTGTATCCCCTTTTTAACTGTGTTCACATTAAAATTGTGTATTTTTGAAGAAAAAGATATACCCGTGTCGATCAGTGTTCTATTGAACCTACATGTTGTTAGTAATTTCATTAATGTCTGATTTTTCAAGGTTGAGTCATCAATTGGGGCTTAACATATAAGTAACTTTTTAATATGAATTTTTGACTGTGTGATAGCGAAAAAAATCCCTTGTAGGCACTTTACTTATTATTTGTGTATTCGCCAAGCCTCCAAGGGTATATTGGGTTTCCCACTTTTTGTTATTGCATTCTATGAAAGGCAACTTTGGGCAAAAGGCACATTGTGTCCTGAAGGCATATAAGCAACTAGAGTGCAAGATAAGTTTAATAAGGGCCTCACTCCACATGAGGGACAATGGTAATTGCTGCCAAAAAGAAAGGATTATTCCATGCCTTGAAGTACCCTTTTAATGTTTAGTTCGATGTCTTCTTTAAACGTGTCAGTCACATGTATCCTTAAGTACTTAAAGGACTTAGGACCAGATGTATGACGAGAATTAGCATGCGCAAATGGGTTTGCGACCCGTTTGCGCATGCTAGTTCTGATAGTGCCATGTACAAACACTATTTTGCGAGTCGCAAATAATTTGCGACTCGCAAAATAGTGTTTTGGGACTCGCTATTAGGAAGGGGCGTTCCCTTCCTAATAGCGAGTCACAAGCCATGTACCAATGTTTTGCGACTGCAATTGCGGTCGCAAAACACTTGCAAATTACCACCCTCTTCAAGAGGGTGGTAATGCAGTTGCAAATGGGAACGGGTCCCCAGGGGACCCCTCCCCCATTGTGACTGGCTCTGAAATATTTTTTAAGGGCAGGCAGTGGTCCAAAGGACCACTCCCTGCCCTTAAAAAATGAAACGAAAACGTTTCATTTTTTTTTTTTTTTAATGCATCCCGTTTTCCTTAAAGGAAAACGGGCTGCATTTTTAAAAAAAACTGCTTTATTGACAAGCAGTCCCAGACATGGAGGTCTGCTGTGCCCAGCAGGCCACCATCCCTGGGAGGGCCAGCCATTCCCAATGGGGTCGCAAATTGCTCATGAGCCTCACATTTTTCGACCCCATTGGGAATCGCAATCACTGTCTCTGACACTGTTGTACATTCCAAATTGCGATTCGCAATTTGCGACTCGCCATTGAGCGCAAATTGCGAGTCACAGTTTGGAATGGCCATACATCTGGCCCTTCGGCTGCTATGTCATTCTTAATTCCAGCAGGTGGACCACCACTGTGTGAGCCATGGTTCCCAAGGGAAAAATCTTGACTTAATCCACTTTGTTTTTAGCCCCGAAAAATATCTCATCAGATCAAATAAGAACATAAATTGGGGAACTGATCCCCCGGGTCTTTCATATACACAAATTTATTGTCCGCATATAATGACACTAAATGAATTGTGAGGCCTACTTTGATGCTCCTATCCGCTATTCACTGCCACAGTATGTTGGCCAGTGGCTCTACAGCAAGAACAAGCATTGGGGCACCAACGTGCACCCCTGTCTCGTGCCTCTGCCAAAATCCCATTTCACCAATAGCAAGTCCCTTGTCTTGACTGTAGCGAGTGTACAGACATCTGATCCAATGCAGGATGTAAGGCCAAAAATTCATATCTTCCGGGACCTGAAACATGAATTGCCACTCCACCGTGTCAATGGCTTTCTTGTGATCAAGAGATGCTCATGCATATTCTTGATCGTCTACCTGCCAGTGATATTTCACATGTGCCAATATGCAGAAGTTGAATATGGTGCTTCTATGTGGTATGAACCCTACCTGTCCTCATGCACTAGTTTTGGAATGGCCCTTATGTGCCTGCAAGCAAGCAGTTTTCTGATCGTTTAATGTCCATGTTAATCATGGACATGGGGCAGTAGGGTTCTGTTTCTGTTTTGGGGATTACCACAATTAGTGCCTCCCACATTGTGACTGGCAGACAGCCACCATGTAAGGTCTTGAGGAGGAGGCTCTGACGTGTTGTGGTAGGTCGTTCCATGTTTTGGGTGCGATGTAGGAGAACCACTGACCTCCTGCTCTTCTTTTGTGAAAGCGGGGAGTATGTGCAAGTGAGAATGAGAGTGAGTGTAGGTGTCTGGCAGGCTGGTGAAAGTATATGCGACTGTACAGGTATGCTGGCCCAGTATTGTGCATGGCTTTGTATGTGTACGTAAGGAGTTTTAATTGGCTGCGTTTGTGAATGGGGAGCCAGTGGAACTCTCTGAGGTGGGGTGAGATGTGGCTGCAGCATGTGCGGTTGATCATGAGTCTTGCAGGGGCAGTCTGGATGGTCTGAAGTCTGTGTATGAGCAGCTTGGGGATTCCGCCATAGAGTGCATTGCAGTAGTCGAGTCTGCTTGTGCTGAGTCCTTGCGTGACAGTGCGTCTGGTGTTCTGTGTCACTCCCTTGAAGATGTTTTGTAGTATGCGTAGAATGTGGAAGCAGACAGAGCTCACTGCGTTGACTTGTGCCACCATGTTGAGCTTGTCGTCCAGGATGATCCCCAGATTTCTGCCGTGGTCGGTGGGATTTCGTGTTAGTCCTAGCTCTGTCAGCCACCAGGTGGCATCCCACAGTGAGGTCCTGTTTCCGAAGACCAGTACCTCTCTCTTGTCAGAGTTGAGCTTCAAGCAGTTAGTTCTCGTACATTCTGCTACCATGGTGATGCAATTGGTGAAGTTGGCTCTGGACGTGGTTGTCTTGCGTAGGAGATGAGGGTGATGGCTTGGGATTGGATGATGCTGGTGAACGGAGTCATGTAGATGTTAACAGGTTAGGGTGGAGAGACGATTGCTGAGGGATTCCGAAGATCAGACTCTTGGGGGCACATGCATCAAGCAATTTACCGGTCGCAAATGGGCCGCTTCGCAGAATCGGCCCGTTTGCGACCGGTAAAATGCTATTTCCGATGCATCAAGCCCAAAGGCATTCGCAATTAATAAAATCGCAATTTTTACGATTTCCTTAATTGCGAATGCAGTTAGGGAATCGCAAATTGTGATTCCCTAAATGATATGCATCATGCATTCGCAAATTGCGTTTTCAAAATTTGGAATTGCAAATTACCATCAACTTCAAGTTGATGGTAATTTGCAATTTCTTAGAAAAATGCATAAAATTGCATTTTTTAAGTGCCATGTGGCGCACACACATATGCCCTTAGGGCATATGTGTGCGCCACATGTGCACACATGCCAATTTTGGGGGTGCAGCAGGGTGGCCTTTTGGCCCCCTAGCACCCTTCAAACTGCATTCGCAATTTGCGAGTACCTATGTGGTACTCGCAAATTGTGAATGACTTCCAATTCATTCCTATGGGCCTCTAGGCCCATCGGAATGAATGGAAAGGCATTCCTTAATAGCGAGTCGCAATTTGCGAGTCGCTGTTAAGGAATTTGTAGGAATCACAATTTTTTTTGCAATTCCTACATGCATAAGAAATTGCAATTCCTAAATAGCGATTCCCTAAAAATCGCTATTTAGGAATCGCAATTCCATTCTTTGATGCATGTGGCCCTTGGTCTCCAATGTGAAGGGTGGCAGTCTGACTTTTTGGGTTCTTCCCGTAAGGAAGGAGCAGATCCAATTGAGTGCAGGTCCTTGGGTGCCGAACTCGTGGAGTCTTCTGATAAGTGTGTTGTGGGAGACTGTGACAAATGTCGCAGAAAGGCTGAGCAGAATGAGGGCCACTGTTTCTCCTCTGTCCAGGATGGTCTGGATGTTGTCGGTGGCTGTGATGAGTACTGTATCAGTGCTTTGGTTTTTTCTGAATCCTGATTGAGTGTTGTCCAGTAGGTGGTGTTGTTTGTGGTGGGCTGTGAGTTGCTTGTTGATGGCCTTCTCTATCACTTTGGCTGGGCAGGGGAGCAGGGAGATAGGACGGATGTTGCTCAGTTGGCTCCGGTCGGTCGATGCTGCATGCTTTCAGTCTTCTGGGAATGTGGTAGATGTGATAGAGGTGTTGGTGATGTGGGAGAGGCGGTGCTGATGGGTGATGCTCCAAGGTTGTAGATGTGGTGGGGGTATTGGTCTTGTGGCGCTCCTGAGTGGATGGTCTCCATGAAGCTGTTTCTTCTCTGGTGAGAGTTTTCCATTTGGTCAGGTGGACATCTTGGTTGGTGATGGTCAGATTTGTGATAAGATCGCTGGGGTCTGGTTGGTGTGCAAACTTGCTGTAGATGTTTGCAATTTTGCTGTGGAAAAAGTTTGATAGGTGCATTGCAGAGTTCTTGGGAGGGGGGCCGAGGGTGTGGTGTAGTCCTTGACGATGGTGAAGATCTCTCTGCAGCTGTTGGAGCTCCCTTCAATGCATTCATCTAGTGCTCTTTTCTTGGTCTCTCTCAGTTGTTGGTGGCAGCGTCTGAGTGTAGCCTTGTAGATGGTTCTGTTGGTGGTTTCATGGCTGGCTTTCCATTTTCTTACTAGCTGTTAGCAGTGTCATTTGAAGTACCAGCTGGCCTGCTTGCTGGTTCTTCTTTGCTTTTTGGGTTTGATGGGTCTGAGGGCATCGGTGCAGTTCTTGATCCAGGTGTTCAAGGTGGTGATGTCCTCGTTGAGGTTGTCTGTGGGGTTAGGTTGATACATGCTGGGGACGTTGAGCCAGTCTGCTTTAGAGATTTTGCCACAGTGTGGCTGGGCAGGCTGACGCTGGTGGGTGCATTGACTTGCAGTGTGTTGATTTGGAAGTGAATAATGGAGTGGTAGGTCCATGTGAGCGATTTAGTGGAGTTGTTCTTGATGCTGTCACTGTTGGTGAAGATGGGGTCCAGTGTGAGTCCTGCGATGTGTGTTGGTTCTGTGACGAGCTGGGTTAGTCCAATATTATTGAAAGAAAATCAAAAACAAAATGTGTAATGTTCCAAAACAAACTTGGGAAACCAGCCTATATTAAGGTACTGGACCTGTCCTGGTCATCAAGGGTATCTCCCTTTGGAACACAAGCCCTCACCAACGAAGGTGGCATGCTTCATCATCAGGTTGTGCTCATTGTTGACCTGGTGCTGCAATGCCCAGCGGGCCCCTCGAGGGGGCACTTTGCCAGAGATCTTTTAGTATCTTGCCTCTTTGTAAAGTGTAAAGTTATTGTGGTGGCTTGTGCGTTTCAGAGTAAATGTAGATTGATAACTAATTACTGCAAAAATTGACCAAGGATCCCTTATACATAAATTTTATTCCCGGTGTCTCTGTCAAAGATTAAAAACACAAGGTGCGAGTCTCAGAAAAAATCATGGTTCCTAGATCACTAAATCCAATAGTCGACATGTTTCAAGCCTAATCTGTCCCTTGGCGGATCAATTGCACTTCATCAGGACCTGCTTAACCTAATCTACCCCAGCAGGAATCAGAAGGTCTGCAAGTGAGCTAAAGATAAAGGCATAATGCGTTTGGGAAAGCGGAGATGGGTAGGCTAAAAGGCAACAACTGCCGGATGGTCAAACGACCAGTGGGCAGCCTAATTTCCCTGGATTCCTAAGGAACCCTGATACTATTTGATCAGGATCATAACCACGATGCTCTAAGGTACACACCCAAAGTTTGGGTGTAAGTTCACACACGCTAAATATTAATATTTTTAACATTAGGTAGGACAAGCTTGCAAGTGTGTGGGTAGGCTGCTGCAGGTGAACCTGCAGTAGGTGGAGGTGAAGGCTCCCACCAGGGTGTGTGGTGTGGTGCAGCAGCAGAGGAAGGAGATGTGCCCTGGGTCGAGCGATCAAAGGAAAGCTATGGGGTATCAGTGGGGGGGGTCGATCAGACCAGGGTTTGTGGTGTTGGGCATGGTAAAGATGCTGAACAGGTATGGACGGTTGCAGACAAGCTTGCCTTTGGCATGCCCACTGCACAGACATGCAGCGGCAACCATTAAGTTGGTCATGGGAGAGGGTGGTGTTTCCAAGATGGCGGAAGGGACGGTCAACTAATTGCGAACTCTGACCTGCCACTGCATTTATCTGTCCCCATCCCCTTGCATGCTGGTGAGCCGAGGTGTGGTTAGCAGTGACCTGACTCCCGAGGTCCAGTGCACCAGATCCAGCTTCCCCCTGAAGTTGAGGGAAGCATCAGTGGGCCCCTGATATCAGGCCTGTGTGCGGCCGTCCACACAGGCTTGCTATCAGGGGCCAGCCCCAGTGGGGATTCGGAGCCCCAAGGGCGATATTGAGGTGAGGGCCTCTGGTGGGGCCCATGACGCTGGAACAATCGGAGAGCCGCAGACTGTAACTTATGAGACGTGTTGGGCCTGCGGCCTGTAGGCCTGATGGGAGCCCAAACTCAGAGGAGGCGAGGCGAAGGAGCTGCATGAGAGACAACAGGTGGAGGAACAGCCCTTACCCTGAGGTGGTGACCTCGTTGGAAGGTACAGCCCTCCTGCAGTCCCTGGTGCAATGTGAGTGGCCCGGAGCAGTACGGGGCCTGTGGAGTGGAGGTGTCTTTGCCCCATCAAAGAGAGCTGGTTGAGACTGGGGCTCCATTAATGTGGCAGCTGGAAGGAGTTGTGGTGGACTGCTCCTGGCCCGCGCGGGTTAGGCCTCTGCTGTGAGGGTAAGTGTTGATGCACCCCGATAAGGCCTCAGAGGGCAAATGGGCCATGCCTTGAGACGAACGGCCACCCGGTTCACTGGCATCATTTACCACCAGCCTAGAGCAGGGGTAGCCCAGCACAGTCCTTTGCTGCTTGGATATTAAGGAGCCATGGCAAGGGCACCCTGAATATAAAGGACGGCCATTCCAAGACTCCAGTGACGTGGCGATAGCCAGTTTATGGGTCACGACTTGCAGGGGGTGCTGACTTGGGAGACACGGGACCCCTTCAACGTGTGACTCTCATCGACTTTCAGAGAGGCCGAAAGCACGCGAGGGAACTGTTGGAACTGTTGGGACTGTAGGGAGTTCCCTCGCTGTCAAATGTCTCCTGAAGGCAGGCAAACTGGACCTGGCGCCTTTTCAGGTACAGAACAATCCTGTAGTGCTTACTATATGTGCCCATGCCCCTCATGTTCCACGTCATTATGTTTATTATGTTATATTCACGTGTGGCCGTGTGAGTCACTTGTAATGTGAGGCCCCCACATCTGCTTGCGTGGTTGATGTAGGAAAGAGCTGGCTGAGCAAAACCAAACCAAAGAGAAAAACATCATAAACAATCCCCAACAAACCCACAACCCAGGCTGCTCCCTCAATTGGTCACAGCCAACCAATGACATTATTGATTCGGCAACCAGTACATAGTCTACTCGATGATGGAGTGGTCCAAGTTAACATCACTGTACAGGCATCAACTCCCTGCCCCCTCATCCCTCTCTCCTGGCATCCACTCATGTGAAATAACCATCAAGAAAAGGAAATACTTGTGACAATCAGGTGCACTACAAGTCTGCTGTCATTGAAGTGGCCTGTTGGCCACCCCGCAGGGCCTCGGAAGCACAATCACCTGTGAAGCGTCCCCCAGTGTCCTCACATCCTCATCGGATTCTCGGCCATCCATACCGGACAAGGATGATTGTTCCACCACAGCTAATACCTTTGCCCTGCCCAGGGCTGCTTGCCTCTTCGACGGTTTGCCACAAATGTTCCTGGTGGATCGCCACCTGTTTTGAGGTGTCTTCCATTGCCCACCCTGGTCCGGTGAGTACGAGCGCTGGAAGTGTCCCTGTGTCTCAAGCCAGGACCACACCTCCTTCGGCATCAAGAAGAAAAGCATCTCGCTGCCTGAGATGACCCTCAGTTTTGCTGGATATAGCAGTGCGTATTTGACACCCATGGCATGGAGACGCTGTTTCACATCCTGAAACAAGTCTCACATTCACCGTGTAGTCTGGAAAGATTGGGACAGTACTGTTGTTGATAGTCCAAGTGCCCTTTTCTCGAGCAATCTGTAGTATATGGTCACCAACTCTAAAGTGAAAAAGTCTTGCCACCACCGGTCGTGGCGGGGATCCTGGTGCAGGGGGCAGACGGGCACTCTATGGGCTCTCTCCACTGAGAAGAATGTTGAGTTCTTCCCCCCCCCAGCACTTGCTCAGTCAGCCCCGTTTCTAGAAATACGTCTTTGCTCGGGCCTTCTGTGGTTTCAGGAGGACCCGTCATTCTGATATTATTTCTCCAGGAGTATCCTTCTGCTTCATCTGCCCTGACCCATAGCAGTGCCAACTCTTTCTGGAGCGTATTGATTTGCTGTTGGTGCCCCGTCATGGAGGATTGCACAGCCGCTAATTCTGTCTCTGTGTCCCGCACCCTGTCTTTCAGCTTTTTGTGCTCTTGCCGGGGAAGCCTCACATCAATCATCAGTGAGTCCAGCTTGGGTTCCAGAGAGGACTTGAGGCTACTAGCAGTGGATAGGAGTTCCAAAGATTTCTCTTTATGGTCCTGCAAGAGGCGTTTCACAGCTGTCTGCTAAGCTCGAGGCCCATGTTTAATTGCAGCGTACAATGCCATTTGGGGCCCCTCCCTTCCCTTGCCAATCTTCACGTTGGCCATATCAGTACTTCAATGTATTGCAATCCGCAACCTCAACAAAAGATAGGGGAGTGTACCGCATAGTCGATGCGGACCTCCGTTCGGTCAGCGCATTGTGGCGTTACTGCTCTCAGGTGGGGGTTGATCTGACTCTTCAACATCTACTCAGGGCACTGTGCAATGCATAAATTCACCTGTTGGCGGACTGCCTCCAAGACTGACAGTCTTAAAGTGTACTGGTAGTTATTTACCGTATCTGTGACTGTATGAGCCACGACAATCCGTGTTGAAGAATAGTATTCGATGCAGTCGAGTTGAGAATGACTCATCAATGCTCTGCAACTGAGGCCGCGTTCGTCAGCTACACCTTAGATCAAAAGGATAGAATGTTGGAGATCCGCGTGCGTCCGTCTCCGCTTGTGAAATGACATTTCAACTCAACTGCATCGAATACTATTCTTCAACACGGATTGTCGTGGCTCATACAGTCACAGATACGGTAAATAACTACCAATACACTTTAAGACTGTCAGTCTTCCTCCCCCTCACTGGGTGCCCGGCTGGGTCCCATGTGAGTACCCTCCTTTTACACTCACTTCCTTGTGGTGCACTGTTGTCACACTGACAGTGGATTCTTATTTCAGATGTCCCTGCATTGTTAGGTCCTGAAGAGACCCCCTATTGTTGGTGGGGTCAAAACGTTGTCGACAACCCAAAGCGAACTATTTTCCAGCCCCTACCATTGTACTAGAAGGCTGTGATCATTTAACTGATACTTCTGTTATGGTCGTCTTTGTAATTTTGGAAACCATATCTTTTATGTCACAAAATGTCACAAATTGATATGTAGGTTCTATGTTCACTTGGGACACTATGCACTTGATTTTTGAACAATGTGAATACTCGTTTATATAAACATTTGGATCTATAAGTATCTCGCAGTATATGGTCTTTTCTCTCTCTGATATCCATTTGCCCTTGTTTATTGCCATTGTGCTCATTATTATTGTTTATTAGATGCATTTGTCCACAGGAACCACTGTTTCTGTTTACATAATATATACCCTGGTTCCATGTGAGTAGGGTGGCCCTTGTTTCCTTATACATGACTACACAATATGGCATGAAACGGGGACTTCAGACAGAGGTGTTGGATCTAGAGGGTAGATTCAGAATGGCTGAAAGGGATTGGGCATCCAATCCTGCTATGTACCCCAAGCTGGAGGACATTAAGTCAGATTACAGGGAAGTGGCCAGATTCTTATCTGCCTTTGATTATAAAGAATATATCAAGCGTCAGCATGAACTGGGGGACAAGGCCAGGAGCCTATTGGCCTGGTGGTTGAAATCTGAACACAGCGTACCCCAATCGGGCTGTCCATTCAGCAGACGGTCCTGTGGTGAACTCTGAATTAGCTATTAATTTAGAATTTGAGGCCTACTACAGGCCACTATATCGAGCACCAACGGGTGTGGTTTAAGATGTGATCTCCTCTCTTCTGAGACCTCTTGAGACCCCCCTTCTTAACCTCTTGCTGAGGCAGGAGCTGTAAACCCCTTGACCCTAGAGGAGGTCAAACTGGCCATTAAACAAATAGCCAGAGGCAAGATACCTGGCACTGATGGGCTACCAATAGAGTTTTATGCCACGATCAACCCCTTCCTGCACCCGGCTCCTGAAAATGTATGAATAAGCCAAGGAGCGTGGCAGAATTTCAGACACCATGAGGGAGGATTTAATTATGGTACTTCCAAAACCTGGGAGGGATCCGCTTGAGGTGGTCTCCTACCGTCCCCTCTCACTACTTAACCTTGATAACAAGGTGCTGGGAAAGGTCCTAGCAAACATGTTGAACCCAATGGTGCCCACAGTGATCCACCAAGACCAGAATGGGTTTATCCCAGGAGGACAATGTTCCTGAATCTCAGTCGGTTATTCAGTATCATGGACTTGGCACGCAGAACAGATACTCAATGTTTGGTGGCCTCGCTGGTCATAGAGAAAGCTTTTGACACCCTGGGGTGGGCCTACTTGCAAAACGTACTACTGAAGGTAGGGCTATGACTGGGATTTCACAGACGGATAGACATTCTTTATGAGTCCCTCATGGCCAGAGTGCGTACTGGTGATATCATCTCTGACAGTTTTGCCATTGAATGGGGCACTAGACAGGGTTGCCCCTTGTCCCCCTTGCTGTTTGCCTTGGCCATGGACCCTGAGGGAGCTTGCCCTTCAATGGGGATGTTGGGTTGCGGGTCACCCCAATGTGTCTCCATGTATGCTGAAGAAACCCCAATCTATCTGAAGGCAGATCCGTTGATCCTGCGGCCGTTATGTCGGTTCTGGGTGACTGTGGTTGCATCTTGGGGCCCAGGATCAACTGGGGAAAGTCATGCTTATTCCCTCCATTGCAAACACCGGAACTGCTACACTACACAGACGAGACTGAGCCCCTACAATGGAAATACAACACCATTAAATACTTAGGGGTCTAGATCTATCCCTCGGAGTCTGACTTAATACAAGGTAATCTGGGTAAAGCACTAATCACGATCCAAAAGTGATTGCCCATTTGGACACAGTTACCCCTGTTGCCAATGGGTAGAGTTTCGATCGCGAAAATGTTAATACTAAACTACTCCTCTACTTTTTTGCAGCACTCCTAGTGATACTGAAGAAATCATTCTTCATGGAGTTGCGGTGACTGCTTGCTTCCTTGATCTGAGGTAATAAAAGACACAGGGGAGCGACTGACACTTTATATGTTGCAACGAAGGTTGGGGGCCTTAGAGCCCCCAGTTTTGAGCTCTACTATGCTGCTGCCCAACTCCAGTGGCCTTTGCGATGGCTACGTGGCACTTCGAATTCCGAGCGGGACATGCTGGGCTTTGATTTTGTGGCCACTCAACTGCCGGACTGATTCCCGGAATACCCCTTCTTCTGTACCCTACCAAACATGCTGCTGAAGCTGGCATTTTGGTGCTGGTAAGAGGGGAGTGCCATATGCACAGAGTCCGCCGTTGTGGGCACCACCAGTCTGTAGGTATTTGACAGTGACTTACCAGATAGACAGCTGGACTACAGCGGGGTATACGAAATGGGGGAATGTGGTGAAGGGGAGACTGCGCACGTTCAAGGATTTGGTGGAGGCAAGTACCCTGGGCCCAGGACAAATCTTACTGTACTCAGCGCTCCGTGGGATGGCAGAGAGGATGTGGGGCCTTGATGGGGACTTACCACCAGTGGCTGGTCCACTAGAAATGATGTTAATTTTGGCAGGCACGAGACAGGTGATGTCCAGCATCTATTGAGCTCTGATTCAAGACTCCACTTCCGGCTCTCAAGGGTTGGTGGGAGGAAAGACTGTCTATAGAACCCTTGAACTCTGCCTGGCAGAGATGTTTGGGTTCTGACAAGACGATTATGCGAAATGTCCGATTCCGCTTTACGCATTTCAGTTAACTGCACCATACATACCATTCAACGGACAGGATAGAGAGGATGTATCCAGGCACCAAGGCGTTATGTCCCAGATGTCAGTATGTTGAATCGGACTTTCTCTATATGGTATGGATATGCCCGGCAATAGTAGACTTTTGGCAAAAGGTGACCTCATGCATAATAGAGGTTACAGCCTCTGTACTGCCATGAGACCCCACCCACCGCATTCCCAGTACTGGAGTAGTGACTAAGCGGATGGAACAGCTGGTTGGTACTGGTACTTGAGAAGCGCCGCATCGCCATGTCCTGGAAGGCAGCAGCGGCTCCTCTGATCCTCTTATGGCAGTCAGATGTTGTCCATTAGGAGTCAGAAGAGCTTTCGGTGTGGGCAGATGCCAGAGCTAGGGATGGAAGATGCAACCTCATGGACCAATGGGATGACTATTTGACTCGATTGAAGGATATGCTCACTCCAGTTACTCAGACTATTGATGACTAATAGAGGTATGCTACATAGATATTTTGTATGAGTAGGGGGCTCGCTGAAGGGACATACTATGTACACTTATGTCAAGGGTGGGGGCAAGGAGGTGTGGAGAAGGGGGGTGAGCTGAGTAGGTTCTGTTGTGTTGATTAGACACCTGACTATGTGTATGTGCCTTTCTCTACTATATGGCAGCCGGCTGGCTGTGGCCTTATTTGATCCTGCCCTGGTGGGAGCCGCTACTAACTGCAGGAGTGGAGCAGGTGATTTGTGGAGGGGCCCAATGCGCAGGGCGGCATATGAGGATGATTTATAGGAGGGCATAGTGGCATATGAGGGAAAGCCAGCACTTGGCTCACCAAACTAGGAGACATGCAGCGCCCTTCACACGAGCAACACGAGGTGGAGAGGGCATAGGCCACGAGATTCCCCGAGAAAACAGGCCGCTAAACGGCCGGAGCCACTGCTAACTGCTCCATTCGAGTAGGGGTAACTGGACTCAGTGAAGGATTGGCCAGGCCTATGAGAAGCGATCGGGCCACATTGGACAGAGGAGACCGGGACCATAGGGAGGCGCCCGTTAGAGGCTGGGGACGAGGTCCTGCTTGCGGAAGTGGCTGGGCTAGGCCCCGGTGCGGCTTGCAGCAAGGACCAGCCCCCGACGCGCAGACTCCCCCGATAAGGCTCGAGACCCCAGCATCCTACGCTCTACATCAAGACGACTGCACTGCCCATCCTTGATACCCTCTAAACGGCCACCATGTCTAAAGGCCAAGCTTCTGGCCAGGCCACAAACAGAGCACGTTGGACAAATATACTGGAGGAGCCACCAGTCATACTACCCCTAGTGACACCCCTACAGCTATACCAGATAATGCTGCGCTTCTTGCGGTGATTACACAAGCAAGGGACACGCTGGACGCTATAATTGGTGCGGTTGGAGCAGACATCATGCTATTGCGGCAGCACCTTCGCAATGTAGTAGAACGTGTGACACAGGCCGAAAATAGGATATCTGGAGCAGAAGACACTATCACAACACTACAAGGCAAAGTCCGTACCCTAGAGGGACTCACTCGAGGGCTGGTCACATGGGTTGAAGATGTAGAAGGGAGAGCCCGCTGTAATAACTTGCGATTCGTGGGGTTTCCCGAAGGGTGTGAGGGCTCGGACATGTGCACGTTTTTAGACCACTGGCTCAAATCCTGGATATCAGACGATGCCCTGTCCTCTTGCCTTGTTCTGGAACGTGCTCACTGAACACTTGCTGCCAAGACACCATCGGGAGCTCGCCCCCGCCCTGTAATCGCATGGATCCTCAACTACCACGACCGCTACGTGATCCTGAGACAAGCCTGTGGTCCAAAGTCCCTCCTTCGAGTCCCACCCGATAATGATTTTTCCGGACTGTACCAAATTAGTACAACAACAGAGAGTCATTTACTGCCGCCAAAGCGCGCCTCCGTGAACTGCAAATATCCTACATGCTGCTCTTTCCGGCCCGCCTAAGAGTCAGCTATAAAAACAGTACATTGTTCTTTGATACCCCTGAGGTAGTATTTCAATGGACAGATGAACACCTATCAATCAGGGCCCGCACACCACTGCCTCGAGACTCGGACTCATCTTCCTGGGACACACGCCTACAGAAGAATAAAACTCCTAAGGACAAGCGGCGGCACCGGTCAAGATTTTCCTGGCGCTCTCGCTCTTGTGGAGACAAACAACTTGGCAGCCAGAAGGCGGATTCGTAAACTGGAACAGATCTGCACCTAGACCCACAAGGTCCACGACGCGGAGAATCATCTACATATTGGATCAAGTACCGGCAATGACAAGGGCTACTACGTAGAAACTGTTCTATATCACAGGTCCCAAGGACATACAATAGGGATGGGACCCTTGGGGAACTTTTGGACTGCATCAGCCCTCATCCCTGGTTGGGGTGAGATCTGTATACTTTCCGCGACAGATACTTTAGTGTTCTTTGAGGTATTGGGGCGGGGTGGGGGTTGTTACAGTTTCAATTTTTGTTTGATCTGGTGGTTCTATGTGCCTACAGTATGTCATTCACTAGTGGTATCTGCTTCACACTTGTATTTAACTCTCAAATCCCATCTAATGACGTCACTCCCGAATAATGCAGCTCCATCCGGAGCAATTAAAGCTGTCTCTTGGAATGTTCGGGCCTCCTCGACAAGATCAGGCGGGGGCAATTCTTAAACAAGCGAAGTGCTTGAGGGCGGATGTCCTGCTTTTGCAAGAAACTCACTTATTGTGGGCTTGTACCCCGTGCCTTGCCCACTATGGTTACACACAAGTATTCCATTCAGGGTTTAAGAGAGGGTCCAGGGGGTTGCTGTAGTAATCCATCGCAGAATTCCGTACTCACACATGCATACATGGGCCGACACGCTGGGTCGATACTTGCTTATACACGGCACGATCTGGGGAGAACCCATAGTGTTGAGCAGCATATACGCCCCTCCACCTCTTAGTCAGGCATTTGCAGAGCGCCTCATCAAAACTTGGGGTTCACTACCGGACGTACTGTCACTAGTGGGAGGAGACTGGAACGATGTGCTGGACCCCGTACGGGATAGATGTTGCCCTACTGCGTCACATTACACGCCAAAGAAGTCTCGGCTGGGGCCCCTAGTACAGACACTGGGCTGGGTGGACTCATGGAGGATCTTTCATCCCACAGACACCAGTTACACGTATTTTTCGACGGGACATGGGTCACTCTCCAGATTGGATTATATTTTCATTACTGGGGCCCACATCCCCAGAGTGGCTGCAATAGAGATTCTGCCCAGAGGCCTGTCAGATCACTCCCCGGTCCAAATTCAGTTACAAATCGGCCCCAGGCGCTCTGCATTTCACTGCGAATGTTGCCTTGGCACCTCCATAACCCAGTCTCTAAAACGAATCTTCACGCAGCCTTGCTAGAATACTTCTCATTAAACGCAGAATCTGCACCCTCTGCCTCTATCCTATGGGAGGTCATAAAACCCACCCTCCGCGGGTTCGATATTAGCCAATGCACGGCCACCAGATGGCAGAAGAAATCGCAGAAGAAATCGAAACTAATACAACTCGAAGCCCAGATACTCACATCTGAGACAGGAGCACAAGAGCCGGACAGCAATAGTGCTCGCAGACAACTGGCGGCTCTGCAGAAAAGATATCAAAACCTCCTTCTCAACTAAGCTAAACATGCTTGGCAGGCCGCGCAGAGCAGGATCTACCAATGGGGGGACAAGTCTGGGAAACTATTACACAGACTGTGCCAGTGCACTCTCAAACCAACAGAAATACCCATAATTACATAATCCACAGGGGAGACGATATCTAACCCCACATCTATTGCCAAGACCTTTGCTGAATTTTACCGCTCCCTTTATAACAAGCACGAGGTCATATCAGAATCCCAGATAGAGAATTTGTTTCAAAATATTCCACCCAGGGCATTGTCCGACCCCGCGCGTGATTCCCTTAACGATACTATCTCACTCGAAGAATTAATCTTGGCAGCATCTGGGATCGTGCCTGGCAAATCACCGGTACCAAATGGGTTCCCTAGTGAGTTTTTCAAGGCATTAGCATCTATACTGGGGCCACATTACCTCGCGACCCTAGAGGAAGCCATCCAAAAGAAAATCCTGTCAACAGACTGGAGACACGCGGAAATCGTGGTTTTCCTTAAACCAGGACACCCCCTGGACCTCTGTTCGTCCTATAGGCCAGTATCTCTGCTAAACATTGAAATTGAAGCAAAGCTTTTAGCCAAAGTGCTGGCAAACAGATTGATCCCCCACTTCACGGACATGATCCACCCCGATCAGGCCAGCTTCATGCCGCAAAGATCGACCCAACACAGCATCTGTAGACTCCATAACGCCATTGCTGCCATTGATCGCCTAAACAGACCAGCTGCCTTGCTCTTGGTAGACATGGATAAGGCACTCAACTCAGTGAGTTGGACTTATATGTTCATCTTATTGAGGCACTTAAACATGGGTCCCCGCCTCATTGCATTGATTAAACTATTATCCACAAACCTTACGGCATCCGTGCGGGTGGCCGGAACTACATCGGCCCACTTTCCTATCCACCGTGGCACCCGTCAGGTGTGCCCCCTTTCACCTCTGCTATTTGCCCTGGCCATCAAGATGCTAGCAGCCTGGGTAAGACGCAACGTACTCTAACGCGGGTTCGAGTGGGCCTCAGACATATCGGACACTATAGCATTATACGCAGACGACATCCTATTCTTCTTGACGATCCCCACCAGACAGGGCCCCAAATACTCCAGGTCATGCACATCTTTGGCGAGACGTCTGGCCTATACTTGAACCCTACTAAGTCTCAAATCTGGCCACTCAGAGGGTCGCTTGGGAGCGGGCGATGGGCCGATGGTCTGACATTGCAACACAAGTCTTCACCTACTTGAGCATCTTTGTATCAGATAGTCAAACACTTTCCTGGGGGGAAAATCTGGAAGTATCGACCGCCAAAGTCAAAGCGGAGATGAAAACATGGGCCTCACTCCCCCACTCTATGGAAGGTCGGCCATCTTCAAGATGGTCTCATTACCGAGATTACTTTACCAACTACAATCGCACCCTTATCCGATTGCCATGTCCTGGTTTTGGCAAATGAATGCAGCCTTGGGTCAATTCATGTGGGGGGGGGGGGTAGCACGCTAGGGTCGCCCTGCGCACATGTATGCAATCTATTCGCTGCGGCGGCATAGCCACTGCGGACATACATTCCTACTATGCAGCAGCACAACTGCAGGTCCTGAACAAATGGTGCCCGAATATAAGATCCAATGGTGGATTATGGGAGAACCATCCCTATACCCACTCCAGTACAGCAGTTCGGCCCCTAAGGGACTCCCCCCGCAACACAGGTGGTGATCATGACCTGGCGTCAGACTCTTCGACGTATAGGTTGGTGGGGGCGTCTTACACGTGAGACCCCGCTGTGGCGAAATCGCCTACTCCCTCAGGTAGCGGACCTTCAGGGGTTCGGTGGCTGGGATCGCATCAGAGTTTTAACCCTAGGGAATGTTATGAGGGGCCATACCCTGAAGTCCTTTCAAGACCTTCAGAAGGAGTTCTCCATACCCCACTCTCAATTCTACAAATACTTACAATTACGACATGCCTTGCACTCTTACATTAAGGATCTAACCGCCCTACCCGAGTTCAGTCCACTAGAGGGCAAGCTCCTTATGGGGGACTTGGGGGATCATAAAATCTCCAAAATTTATCAAACCCTAGTGACGAACAGCCCCACAACCCTTGTTACCCTACTGGCCTCATGGGACACTGATATAGGACTGATAGACGAGGACGACTGGTCCGAAGCTCTCCAATCACCACGTGGAGCTGCAATTTCCACCCGCCTCCGCTGATTGTCTCCCCTCAGTGCCTCCGCTGTCCCTCCGAGGACGGCACCTTCCTACACACAATTTGGACGTGTCCCACTCTCGATCGTTTTTGGTGGGGGGGCTTCAAAGTCTATCTGCAGTACTAGCATGGGACATTCCCGGTCTCCCAAACTCATGCTCTAACATTGCACAGACGAAATTGGGGGTAATCATTATAAAAGACATTTGTTATTTTTGGGCCTTACCCTTGCAAAACGGGATATAGCCAAACATTGGAAGGCTGATACTCCTCCTCATGTATCGACGTGGAAGGGGGGCATGGATTATGCTATGGAGTTAGAACAACCTGTATTTATACCCCGTGGGTGCCCACTGAAGCACACAAAAATATGGAAGAGGTGGGCTACATAGAGGAACATTCCCCTGGAGACACACAGCGCAGAGGATGGTCAACTAATGAATTAAGTCATAGCATTTCAATAGGCATGGATGTTGGAATAAAAATGTTTTAGCTGTGTTGTTTAGGCATTGTATGTCTTAAGTTAGCATTCGCGGCACCAATTTATGTTTAGCTGCCATTTTGAGCCATGATTGAAACTAACTTCTGTCTCCCTGCCCCAGCTGAAAGCAGCTGCTATAGTTTTTGTTTCTCCAAGATTGAGCTTTGCTGTACTAATGAATACACTGTTCTTATTAGTGCATACCATTCCCACTAGATAGGCCTGCTCCCACCCTTAGAGCGGCGGGCACAGGCAGAGTGACCTTGGCATCGAGATAGCATGTGCCTGGTCTCAGGATCGAAACTCACCCTTCTGTATCTCCTTTGTTCAACTGCTACCAACTAGAAATTTCCAGTCAGGGCATGTCTTTATTGGTTCTGAATTGTACATAATGTATCGCCATGCTTGTTGAAGTCAGTCCCTCTGCAGCAATCCCAGGAGGCTGGTCAGACTGGACTCTGCTCGAGTGTATCTGAATAAAATATACTTGGTTTGTATTCTCTACTGTCTGACCGACTCTTCATTTGTATGGAAGACTGAGAGGTGGTCGTAAGTGACCCGGGTGACCCTAAACGGGTCACTTCCTTCAGTTGGCGCCTGAACAGGGACTCCATCAGGTGGCCCATCCTCGCCCGCGGACAGGTGAGGAGGTCGGGGCCATCGTCGGGTCGGACTGGCGGACCAGGGATCCCTGCACGAGAGAGTTCCTGAACTCGCAGCTGCCCCGTCTGTCTGACCGGTCGGTGCCTCGCCCAGCGCTCATCCCGACTGGGGTCCGGAATGGCGAAACCCTTGGATCTGATCGTTTGGTCCGAAGAGTCGGCAGTGGAGAATAAATTTGTTTGGCCTGTGTGCACCAGGTGAGTTTGTTTTGGTTGTTTGTGGATATGGTACCATGGTTTGTTTTTGGTACGGTCTGAGGACCGATTTTGGTTTGCATTTGGTACGATCTGAGGACCGATTTGGATACAAAGTGTTTGTGAACACTTTGCCAGGCAATATAACGAATTTGGCCCACTTTTGAAAATGCCTGGGATGAGCCGTTTTTTGGTTTCTTGTTGTCGTTGTTGTTCTGCTGATGCTCGACTGGAAGAAAGTCAGCCGGCGCCTCGAGAAGGCACTCCGAACTTTGATATGTATGTGAAGCATGGCCATGGCCCTATTATGTTTAGTACGTCATGGCACAAATATACGAGGGACAATGCCGAGTTGCAGTGGCTGTTGAAAGGCACTTTTGATGAACAGAAAATTGCCTTTTTACAGGAGAAGCTGTTTGCAAGAAGAAGTAGGCAGTCTATGTTTAATTTCCTCAGAACATGGCAAAAGGAAGTTAAGCAGAGGTGAATGAAAGCAGAGAAAGAGGCCCGGAAAGGGAGAATACAAACATTGACTCAGAAAGCTGTAGCACATGATAGGGAAAAGCAAGAGATAGGGATTGAACGTGAAGATAGGAGATTCCGTTTGCAGATTGACAAATCTTATGTAGCCCAAGAAGAAAGTGATACGTTTGTGGAGCAATTGTTGGATACTCGACCTCCACCCCCTTATGCCCCGCAGAGGATATATCCCGCTCTTCCCTCCCAGGCCCAGCTGCCTGGTTCTTCTGTCCCCGCTGTTTCTGCCTCTGTTATTGTCAATCAGACTGCCTTGGCCACGGCACCTTCTGCCCTTTCTTTGCCCTCGCCGTCTGTGGCAACTGTTACTGTTAGTACTCCTGCAAAGCCTATTGCTTTGGTTTCTCTCTCTCCAGCTCTTACTCCCACGACGTAGCCGACAATGACGTTGGTGCCCGCTCCCTCTGTTGTTGCGCCCACTGTGTTCCTCCATTTCCCGACATCACTGAGTAGTGGGACACCGGTACGCGGCCCTGAGGATAGAGATTGGACAAAATTTAAGGAACGTATGAGGCGGACGTTGGTCCAATCTGATGTGGGAGATGCAGAGAAACAGGTGGTGGCTAATCAGGCTGCGCAGTGGGCTCGTAACCCCATTTATGGTGTGGAAGATGTGTGGAGTGTCATGAAAGATTATGAGCCCTTTGTACAACAACATGCCCTTCAGCATATGTCGGCTACTTTGATTGGTCTGTGGGAGCAGCATTTCAAGGGTGCAGCACCACAGATCATATACGATATTAGGGATCATGTGTATGTTACTGATATGGAGCCTGCTCATGTTTTTCGTAATGTTGCGACGTTGGTTGCTTATCGGGAGAGACTGCTCGGGAAGAGCCCCACCCCGGTAACTCAGTTTCCGATGCGGGATGTTCATCCCATCTACCATCCAGAGATACCGGAGGTGAGGGATCCGCATGATCATGTTACTAGGCCTAGGGTAGAGGCCCGTTTCCAAGAACAATGGCGTTATACTCCATGGAAAAGGAGTGAAGTCTTGTCTCTTAAGACTCAGTTACCTGACCCTAGGAAAAATCCCACCGCTTATTATAAGGAGCTGACAAAGCTGCCTCTTCGACAGTGATGACGCTTGCTAATATTGAAATGTTCTTTGGTTTACTAGTTCCGGTTGATATTTGGAGACAAGTACACACACAGGATCATGTTGCGGAATTGGGTGGTACCTGGGATCAAATTAAAGCCTGGGATCAGGAACGGAAGCCAGGTGATAAGTCTAGGGCAGAGATACTTGCTTTGCCTGGCCGCATTATCACATACATGCATTCTATTATCCCTCCGAGGAAAGTTGGGACAAGCTATCGGCTTGCCGCCAGAAGAAGGATGAGAGTGTGTCAGACTTTTTCATTCGGTTTGAGGGTGTGTTCTTAGACTATAGTGGACAGGGTTTGTCAATTGAAGGTGGTGTGCAGCTGTTTGTTAATAGATTAGTTTCCAATTTGCTTCCTGAGATTTCGACCCGATTGCAGGCTTCTGAGAGCACCTGGTCCACCTGGTCCCCTTCCGTTATCTTGAATATGGTACAGTATTATGAGCACAGGGAAAATGAGAAGGAGAAGACGGAAAAGAAGCACAAGGATTTGAAGACGAAGGTGTTGTTACAGCAGGCTTCTAGAGGGAGCAGTAGAGGACGAGGTGGTATGGCCCGACAGCTTCCACGCATTAGCAGGCCCGGTAATACCACACCTTTGGGGGCGAATCAGTGTGCATAATGTAAAGAGGAGGGACACTGGCGCAGCGAGTGTCCGGTGCTTTTGCAGAAGGTAGCGGCTCCTAGAGGACAAGGTTCTCGTGGACGGGGTCGTGGAGCTGGTGGCCAAGACAGGGCTCAGAATGCTGTGGCCTAGCAGAGTCGCTCTGATCAGAACTATTTTGATGACGCTCAGGATGGACAGTATTATCACGATGATTACGATACGGATGAGGTGACGGGGATGTCTTACAGCTAGGACAGCCAGGGACAGAGTGAGGGACCGGTTCAGATACCTGTAGATCAGCGTGGTCCGTACGTTAGTGCGGATGTGCATGGTTCGACTAAAGAGTTTTTGGTGGATACAGGTGCCACAAATAGTTCTATTTCTCGTTCTTCGATCCCTGGGGCGACTCTGTCTGGCCATAATAATGTCTTGGTAGGTTTATTTGGTGTACCGGTTGTAAGCCCCATTTCAAAACCCCTTGCGCTAACTATTGGTCCCTTTACTGTGGATTCGCCATTCTTGTTGACATCTAATTGTGGAGAAAATTTGATGGGTTTGGATTTATTGAAGTAATTGCATGCCACGATTTACTGCTCCCAGGAGGGTGTCAACATGACAATAGGTCCGAATGTTGTGCACGCTACACAGTGTCTGTCTAAAGATGCGCCTCTTCCTGCGGAGTTTAAGGATGTGCCACCCACACTGTGGGCAGCGGGCGACACAGATGTGGGTTTGTTGCAGATATCGCCTGTTTGGATACCTTGTCAAGGAAGGTGCTATTTTACCCCGCATTCCCAAGTATAAAATACCACAGGCAGGTGAGCGAGCTTTGATGCAAATTGTGCAAGATTTTATTGAGAAAGGAGTGGTTGAAGAGACGGCTGCTAATGTCTGTAATAGCCCTATTCTTCCTGTTCTCAAAAGGACACCTTCGGGTTCCCCTGACGACCATGCAGATGTTTATCATTTTGTGATTGACTTGCGTGAAATTAACAAAATAGTTATTCCCCAGTTTCCAGTGGTCCCTGACATTACAACACTCTTGACAATGATTCCTTCTTCTACTAAATTCTTTTCTGTCATTGACTTGAAAAATGCATTCTTCCGTATCCCCATTCATCCTGACAGCAGGTATTTGTTCGGGTTCACCCTAGCTGGTAGGAGCTTTAGATTCTGTTGCGCTCCTCAAGGCTATACAGAAAGTCCTAGTATTTATAGTCAGGCATTGAAAGGTCAGCTGGATTCCTTGTCCCTCCCCACAGGTAATTTATTGCTGCAATATGTCGTTGACCTGCTCATCGCTTTGGACACAGAACAAGGTTGCAGAGATAGTACGGTTTAATTGTTGCTCCATTTAGCTTACCATGGTCATAAAGTATCCCTTTCCAAATTTCAGTATTGTCGACAGGAGGTCACCTACTTAGGTCACCTGCTATCGAAGGAGGGTAGGAGATTAACACCTGAGCTCATTAGTACCATTGTTAAAATGCCCATTCCGCAAACCCAGAAAGACCTGTGTGCTTTCATAGGTATCACTTCCTACTGCAGGCAGTGGATACCTGGCTACTCGCTGCTTATTAAGCCCCTGCTTGCGCTTACACTAAAAGATGTGCATGAACCCCTGCCTTGGATGCCTGAGTGTCAACAGTCTTTTGAGCAATTAAAAACTGTGCTTTGCTCGGCTCCCGTGCTTGGTACCCCTAATTATGCTAAAAGCTTTGTATTGCATGTCCATGAAACGGGTGGTTGTGCGCTTTCTGTTTTAAAACAAAAAGTTGGGGATAAGCAACGACCGTGTGCTTATTTCTCTGCTGTGCTTGACCCTGTCGCGCGAGCCCTCCCGAGCTGTCTAAGAGCGGTCGAGACTGTGGCTGTCTCGATACGACAATCGGCTGGACTCGTACTTGATACTGACCTCACAGTTATGGTACCCCATGCTGTGGATACACTTTTGAATAAGACAAAGACGCAGCACCTCACCAGTGCACGTCTGACAGGGTATGAGCTAACGCTCTTTGCACTACACATCACGATAAAACGCTGTGCCACTTTAAATCCAGTCACGTTACTACCCCTCCCTTCTGATTGTATCTTCCGGACGGAAGAAGAGACGAAAGGACGGGTAGACCTGACTGATGTTCCCTTATCTGACCCTCAAGGGAAACTATATGTCGATGGCTCTTGTTTCAAATTGCCAGATGGCACCACCACTGCAGCATACGCAATTACTACGTTGCATACGGTAGTTGAGACATCTCGAGTTCCCTATCAGCCTGCCCAGGCAGCTGAGTTAGTGGCCCTTATTCGAGCTGTGAATTGAGTGAGGGGCTAGTTGCCAATATCTATACTGACAGTCAATATGCCTTTGGAGTCGCCCATAATTTTGGGCGGCTCTGGGCAGAGAGAGGGTTCCTTACTTCCCACGGGACACACATTCAGCATGGGCCTCTTATACATAGGCTTCTGTCCGCTCTGACACTCCCTAAGAAGTTGGCCATAGTGAAGTGCAGGGAACGCCTTTGCAGATCAGACCGCTAAGGAAACAGCCCGAACTAAGATGAAAAGAATGTTAGTAGCAGGTCCCGCTTGGTGGGTGCCCGAGGTCACTATGTTTGAAGATACACTAGAAAATGTGAAGGAGATACAGAGTGAGGCCACGATGGAGGAGTTAGCAGTGTGGCAGGAAAGTAGAGCAAACTTGAATGATGAGGGATGTTGGATTGACAAGTCAGGGAAGCAGAGATGGATGTTGCCAGATGCATATGTTCTTACTGTAGTCACGATGGCCCATGGCCCAGCTCACATCAGCGCTAAGGGTATTCGCAAACTGTTAGACCCCGTATGGCAAAATGACAACATTCCAAAGACAGCCGCACATTTAGTAAAATATTGTATGGTGTGCATGATGCACAATCCTGGCAAGGGTACCCCCACACCACCCAGCAATTTTGCACCTCCTACTTTCCCTTTTGAGGTCCTTCAAATCAATTATATTGAAATGGACAGGGTCAATAATTCGAAGTATGTGTTGGTGGTTGTTTGTGCATTCAGTAAATGGGTTGAGGGTTACCCTACTAAAGAGAACACGCCCATTGCGACTGCAAAGGCACTCCTGAAGGAGTTCTTTCCTCGCTTCGGCTTGCCCCGTCTGATCTGGAGTGATAACGGAAGTCATTTCAATGCCAAGGTTATCCAGTTAGTTTGCGATGATTAGCACATAAAACAGAAGTTTCATGCTGCAAACCACCCCCAGTCAGCAGGCTTGGTTGAGAAGTACAATGGTACTCTCAAACTGAAATTGGCAAAGATTCAGGAGACAACAGGGTTACAGTGGCCAGATGCTTTACCTTTAGCTCTTTTATCAACGAGAACTACAGAACATTCTAGGACAGGACTGTCACCCTACGAGGTCGTGTTCGGACGCCCATCAAATGTCTGGGGCGTCCCGCACCCGCATAGATTCTCTGAAATTGAGTACCCTTTATTGACCGACTACCTGTACAAGTTAACTGAAAATCTGCGTTCTATTCACCAACAGATTCAGGAGTCGCTTCCACCTGTACCAGAGGGGCCTGGCCATAACATCCAGCCAGGAGAGTGGGTGTTGCTTCGAAATTTTCCGCGGAAGAAGAGCTTGGAGCCCAGGTGGAAGGGGCCCGAGCTGGTCCTCCTCGCAACACGCACCGCAGTGAAAGTGGCCAGCCGTAAGAACTGGATTCATTCCAGTAACTGATGCAGGGTACCCCTGCCCTTCAATATATAAAGAAACACTCTTGTCTGACCTATATCTCTTAGAAAAGCGGTCCATAAGGACTCAAACTGGCGGGCATATCAGTATACTACAACATGCATATAAACACAAAGATATGAAAATATCAGAATTTGTTTATTTATCTTTTTTTATGTTTTTTTAAATTAATTAAACATATGTATTCATCATACTTTTTTTAAACATCATATAATCATTGATTTAAAATTATGCATAAACACTAATTATTTACAAACATACAGTGAAAAGTTATTATAAAATAACAATAACTACAGGAAATAGATTTTTGACTGTAGGAAAGAAAGATTTGGATACATCCAAACTCAGTTAATTAGAACAGTAAATCTGTTATGGAACATATCCATGTCACATTATCAAAAAAGACCCCCAGAAGTTGACATCCGTCATTCATACAACACAAGCATACTCACTCCACTTGTACCCAACATACATACAAAACACTGAACATATAATAGCCAAGTATATTTTAAACAGAATTGATACGTTTGTCTGTTGACATTGTAGATCTCATCGAACTCCCTTGGTGCAGGTCAACGCACGTTTCGGTGGATCATAGCCACCTTCATCAGGACCACTGATACAATGGGTAATCTGGGGGGTAAAAAACCCCACTGGGTTTTCTGAGCACACAGCTTAGTGCCTTGTAGTCGATACTCCTTCTGATTAGTAGGAGTATAATTTATACTGTGGAAGACTTTTCCCTAGTTGTCAAATCTGCTCTCTTTACATCCAATATCTGTGGCAGCTAGCCGTCCTCAGAGGGAGGATTTTCGTTATCTTCTGTTCTTTTGGGTTCCATACGATGGCGAGCAGAGCTGCTAGTTGACTTTCTATGACTCCGAACGAATTAAAAAAAACATAAAAAAAGATAAATAAACAAATTCTGATATTTTCATATCTTTGTGTTTATATGCATGTTGTAGTATACTGATATGCCCGCCAGTTTGAGTCCTTATGGACCGCTTTTCTAAGAGATATAGGTCAGACAAGAGTGTTTCTTTATATATTGAATCCTGTTTCCCCCTTACTCTTGGACCTTCAAAGTAACCCTAGGGGGTACCTTTGTTCCTTCTACGGGTACCCCTGCCCTTGCCCTATGACCAGTGGGTGAGGGATGGTCTCGTGGATCCAGAGACTGAGCAGGTGCCTCAGTTCGTACCTCTTAGCGACGCCAAACTTACGTGGACCCAAACGGATGTAGAAAACAATGATGTTTTAAATGCAGCGACACCCCCAGAAATTCGATCCCTTGAAGAACAACTATTTGTTGACCCCTATGTGCCTGGAGTCACCAGGTATAATGTGAGCCCTCGGCTGAGGAATAGTGCACCAAAGGAGAAGTCAGATTAGTTAGGGACGGACTGTGTAAGTCAGGGTGTGCCTTGTTACAGCACCAACGGTGTTAGTTTAGGGTGAGGCGAGATTGGTGCACTGTTCTGACATTGGACAGGATAGCTCGAATGTGCTCCCGCTTTTGGGGGAGGGGTACATTATCCTGGACGACGTGGGATTCATCGAGAGCTAGGACTGAGCAGCTCCACCGCCGGTGCTCAAGAGCGCCAACATTGATGAATAATGGGAGTCTACCAGTGAGGCTCTGACCGACACTGGGAACACTTGCCCTTGCCGTCAGTTTTATTGCATTCCCTTTTCCTTGTTTCATAATGTATCTGTTTGGTCGGCCTATTGAGGAGGAGGAACAGCCATTTGCATCACCGCGACTAGTGCAGCAAGGCTGGTCCAAAAAGAGTAAAATAGTCTTCGTATTGATAGTTGTGATTGAATTAATAACCGTACTTGGAATAGCTTGGTTCCTGGAGGAAAAGTATCCTGTACACTCCTTGGTTGGTAACGCCCACTCCCCCTGAACATATGTTTGTTACTTTGGCCCCTCACAAATGGGAACACAGAAAGACTTACACAGATAATGTGTTTATGCAAATGTTACATCAAGTTCATGATGTGTCCAATTCAACAAATTGTTGGGTTTGTGGATTGCTTCCCTCAGTTACTCATAAGAGCGATAATTTTTTGTCTCTACCATTGTCATATATCAGTAGTTGTGAGGGATGGTTTCAATTGTTTGTTATGGTGCACTATCATTTCCAATTATCTACTCAGGTTATGACATCTGCTGATTCTCGCACTGTGATACAGTATATAAGTTTTCACCACGGATTTACTCCCCTAGTTCGAGAAGTAAATGGGACGTCTGGTACACTGTCCCCAACATCTTGCATGAGCATATATGATAAAATACAGAACGAAACATGGCTTAGAATGGAAATGGCTGATTTCCAAAGATTCAATACTTCAAAGTACTTCCAATCTTTCCAAGATCGTAATGTTACTAAGGACAAACCTATGCCGGTGTCTGTGGTTAACACCACAGCTAGTTTCTGTGTCCATGGAACAGGGGAGGTAAAGGTGGGAGAAAGTAGATGCAATTTCACCTATGGACTGATAATGCTTAATAGTCCGCCTTTAGTCCTACCCCAGAATGTCTATTTTGTCTGTGGATCCCAAGCTTATATCGGCTTCCGAGGGGGTGGTCTGGCAGATGTTATCTCTCTTTCCTTCTTCCCCCTGTGTATATTGCCCCGTCCAATTACCATAAAGACCATCGGCTGCAACGAAGGAGTATATACTTGCCCTGAGTCAGAAGGGTTGTGGACACTGAGGACATAGATCAGACAGATACTACTTGACAGCAGTTTGATGATGCTGCAAGGGTTCTTCTACCTTTCTGGGGCCCCATGGCTAATAGCCTCCAGCTTCATCGGCTTACAAGAGTTGTGGAAGGGGTTATTACTGCAACAGCTGGGATACTGACCAACATTACTGCTGAGCTCCAGGCTACGAGGCTTGTTACATTACAAAACAGGATGATGTTAGACGTCATCCTCGCTGATAGGGAGGGGCCTGTTGCATCATTGGCAGTAGCTGTTGTGTTTACATACCAGACCACGCCCTCAGTGTGTATAAGGCTATACAAAAGTTACATAGGTTGTCATCAGACCTACACCAAGAGACAGGCACTTGGACACTATCGGGGTGGTTCTGTAAAATGTTAGCAACATGGGGTTGGAAGATCCTCATCTTTTTGGTTGTAGTTGCCAGTATCATCTTTAAAGGTTGTCTCTGCATACATTGCCTCCCGGCTTGTTGCACTTATTGTGTAAGTGCTCTGACACCTAAGCCAAAGATATCAGTTCATGACACTAATGCAGCGATCATGTTGCAGAAATTAACAACATCATGCAGATCGACGAAGGTATCTTTGAATATTGACTATGCACACATCAGCTTATAGTGGTAGCTCTTATTCCTGCAATATGTTATCTGTTCCTAGGTAGTAATATAAAGGTTTAGCGAATGCTAAAAGGAGGGTCTGTTGGAATAAAAATGTTTTAGCGGTGTTGTTTATGCATTGTACGTCTTAAGTTAGCATTCGTGGCACCATTTTATGTTTAGCCACCATTTTGAGCCATGATCGAAACTAACTTCTGTCTCTCTGCCCCAGCTGAAAGCAGCTGCTATAGTTTTGTTTCTCCAAGGTTGAGCTTTGCTGTACTATTGAATACACTGTTCTTATTAGTGCATACCTTTCCCACTAGATAGGCCTGCTCCCACCCTTAGAGGGGCGCGCACAGGCAGAGTGACCTTGGCATCGAGATAGCATGTGACCGGTCTCAGGATCGAAACTCATCCTTCTGTATCTCCTTTGTTCAACTGCTACCACCTGGAAATTTCCAGTCAGGGCGTGTCTTTATTGGTTCCGAATTGTACATAATGTATCGCCATGCTTGTTGAAGTCAGTCCCTCTGCAGCAATCCCAGGAGGCTGGTCAGACTGGACTCTGCTCGAGTGTATCTGAATAAAATATACTTGGTTTGTATTTTCTACTGTCTGGCCGACTCTTCATTTGTATGGAAGGCTGAGAGGTGGTCGTGAGGGACCCAGGTGACCCTAATCGGGTCACTTCCTTCATGGAGAGTTTATATCAATACCACAACCATGTATTAGAGACGCGAGTAATCAAGACTAGAATGTATGAGACCAGGCACAAGGTTAGAATTCGTTTGACGCAGTTGTTTTTGTTCTATGATTGTAATCCTACGATACATGATAAGATGTGGACTATAATTTCCCTCCTATATACTTACTTGATGATTTAATATGTCTATCATTGTATGGAAACTTTGTGTTGACCTTTACAAACTCAATAAAATATGTTTACAAAAAAAAGATACCCCGACATGCTACAGGCCAGGCCCTACAGCCAGTCCTTCCTATACATGTTTGAAGGATTTGCATAGTGAAATTTGGCAGTCTACTGCAGATTAGCAAATTATTAGCATATTGCCACATGTTCTGGTGCCCATCCAAGAACCATGCCCCTTAATGAGGGATTTCTATGAAATTCCATAAACTAAGGGTAAATTAAACATGCTAAGGGTCAGCCAAATTTCATAGTGGTCAGTGATACGGTTTGAGATGCATTAGCGAATAAAAGAACTTCAGAACCGCCTCACCCCTTTAACTTTTCCCTGCATGTCAGATCTGCCTGAAACTGGATATTGCTGCATTGGGCTTAAGTTGCTAACAGCCTGTCAAATATCATGCACATTCCTTAACCAGCACTTTATTAGTGAATGCCAATCTTAATGAGCTTGGCTCATGACACATAGCTGAAGGCCATGTGCAGTTGGGGTTAGCTGTCTGCAGAAGGGTTGGAGCAATGCCTGTTTGCCATTTTGCACAGCCCACAGGTGGACTACAAGGTCTGGCCAACACCTGCTGCACACACCCTTCAGCCCTACAGGCACCCTAAAGATCCTTTCCAAACCTTGCTGTGAATGGCCCCCATTTCCTTTGCCAACCCCTTTTACCTTTGCTAACCATGTCAGATCTTGAATCCTGATATTGCTGCACTGTGCTTAACTCGCTTACAGCATTTCGAATAGCCTTCAGATTTATTAACCAGAACCAAAGTTATTAGAAAATGAACGCCTTTTTGCCTACCTGTAACTGTGTAACTCTGCCCCCTCTTGACAGATTCACATAAAACTCAACATACCAAGAGTAAGCTAAACATGCTAAGGGTTTGCCAAATTACTTACATACAGTGTGGGGTTGGCAGCAGGGCCTGGCCACACCAGCTCATGTGGGTGGCCAACCTCCTGCCACAAATGACCTTTGGCCGTGCACTATGTGGGGTTGGCTGCAGACCCTGGCCTGTGGTCAGGCCCTGTGCCAACACGCCACAGACGGCCAACGCCCTGCTGCACACAAAAAAAAACCAATCAAAATGCATTTTCACATCATGGGGGGGCACTGCGAATAACCCATTCCACCTATGGGCTTGCAGTACCTTTATTCTGCCCCCTTGTGTTTTTTTAGTTGACTTGTTTAAGACACAGGGACCCAGTCCCTAAATCCTAACATGTTGGCCGTAACATTTCTTTAGATTGTGACAAGCTAATAAGAACTCATAGTTCGAGCTTGCCGCACTTCGGATCTCCACAGTGGATCCGCAGTAGTACTTAAGCATGAAATACATATATATTTTGAAGCTTAATTTCTAAAACCCTACCAAACAGAATTACACCAAATCACAAAAGCTCTCTTTCTGGGTAAAGATCTATCTTTCTGTCAACTTAGGTGTAAATTTGTTCAGCCGTTTTTTCAGAAACGCTGTCTAATTTTCCTATGGAAGATTGTATGGGAATAGCGCCTTTTGGGACCCATCCTTTTTCCCTGCCCCCACTTTATGGATCACCTTAAAACCTTCTTAAAAAGAGAGGAACCCTTTGGAACCCAAAGGACTAGGATTCAAAATGAATTTAAATATAAGCGTCCTTTGGGAATGCTTAGATTCTAACTTCACAGTATTCTTTCACATCCACACTTTCATTCACCCCACAACCATTACACATTTCATAAAAGGGAACACTGTTAATACCAACAGTCCATATACTGGCACAGAAATACAAATGATGCATAAATATGCTGACTTTATTAAAAATATGTACAAGACTAAAAACATATCATATATAAAGAAAAATGGAAGATTTCTTCTCCATCAAGAAAACAACACACAATAAGATTGACAATTTCCCAAATAAATTTCTTAAAAAACACACAGCACGAGAGATCAAAAAGACATTAAATTTTGTCATTGGGTACCATAACCCATGCACAACTACTATACACAATCACCCTAATGTATCAACCTTCATCAACATTTGGGGTAGATTGAGAGCGGTGAGTTTATGGAAAACGAGCGTCGACGCGTTTCGAAGGTATAGTCTAGTTGAACCTTCTTTTCAAGACTACTTGGAATTGTACTCTCGGTGATTAAAACATCTAAAATGTAAATACATGCAATAAATCAATAAATACTAAAACCAATCAATATTTCTATACAATTATTCCATTCATTAAATCAAAACAGCATCATCATCAAAAACATTGTAATCAGAAACATTATGACACAGGTTTATAATTATTTTATATAAAAGGGGGAAGAAGAAAAAGGAACAGAAGAAAACATCTGCAGTTTGTGATACCAGCACATTGCTCCTCTTGATCTCAACAGCGCCCTTATTTCATCCATTTATTCTACTCTTTATACACTCCTCAATGCATGCATCCATCAACATCCCTTTTCACCTAACAATGTGTTATTAATGTAAAAACAGCGCTTACCTATAATACATTACTTTCTCAGATAAACACGCTGTTTGGCCACTGTTACATAGGTCCAAATATCAAAATGGGCAAACCGGAACTTGTTTCACCTGCTACAGAATCACACAAAAAAACAAATATGTCTTTTAAATTAATGTGGACACCTATATTCTATTTTATATTTGTCTCCAATCTAATGGGCAGACGTAATTATATATACACGATATCCTACTTACTTTTGTATTCTATTATCGGATGAATACTCTCCCCCACATTTATCTGTGTCGATTCAGACTCAGTTGCAAATTATGCTAAACTGATTTTCATCTATGTAAATGAAATAAGGCACTAATAAGTTTCTGGGTGCAGTAAAGATATTTTGAGGTTCTAGCTATTCTTCATAATATACAATTAATTAAGAAATGTTCTTTCACCCACCTAAAAACAACTGTTTAGAATTGCTTTATTGCCGGATTCCCTTCATGCATGGTGGCTGTAAATTCGTAATTCAAATCTATATAATTTAAATAAAAACATAAGTTTATGTAATTTTTATATCACTTCTAAAGCTAATTCTTAGTTTTACAGTATTGTTGCTATATAATGTGGTCAGTAACTTACTCTTATGTTAAACTGTTTACCCTTCGGGTCCTTATGCTTTTACGGCCCTTTTCTAAGCTGCAAGGGAAACAGGACCAATTGTTACCTTTGTGGTTCTTTAGGTAAGATAAAGAACATAACCTGCTACCAGATACTGAATCTCAGTTATTATTAACACGTATGAGATTCATCACAAACACGCTACATAACCGGGTATACTCTAATTCAATTTCCATTTGGCACTAACCGGCAATATTCATTGCCTATATAAGATAAACACACCCATCTAAACTGCTACTCTGTTTAAAGCTTATTCACATACCCCATACACGTTTATCACTTCATAATCATGCTCACCTCATGCAGGGAACCGAAAGACCTTTAGTTCGTCCGTCTGATTTTTGTGGCTAAAAAATGCTATGCCATTAAAGGGCGCTGTTTAAATAGTCACCATTCATCTTGTACGCCATGAACGTAAACGTAAAGGACACGTGACCGGCGTCCTACGTTACATCAGGTGGTAGCTTTTTTTAAAAAACTTACTCTTTATTCCCTACAAAACAACTTTATTAGGACCCTAACCATCATCGTAAAACATCTCACTATTATAACTATTGTTCGGCATAACAAACAAACTATTTCTCACTAAGGCGTCCTATTACGAACAGCCATAAAACCAAATGCTAGAAGGCACCAATAAAAATAGAAACGATACATTTATCTAACGCTCCGGTGCCCATAATTAGCTACACTGATAAAAGAACATAACTGAAATGAAGGCACCCAACGTTCACTTTTCTAGACCAATAATTACAGAGTACCATGCCTATTTTTAGTCATCTTTGCATCTTTTAATGAATCGAATTACGTTCACTAGCTCTATGCAAAGATTATAATCCCTCTTGTCTAATACTGGAAGAAGGCGATATTATAGAATAATGGACATCCAGTCTTCTCTGGAGTTCAAGCCATTCTGAACAGTGTTAAATTTACAGATATACCACTGTTCCCTCAATTTTCTTTTCTTTTCCAAATCGCCTCCTCTCATGTTGCCTGTGATTTTTTCCAAAATGAACCACCGCAAATCATTGCAATTGTGATTCAACTTTAAAAAATGTTCTGTGAGGGGTGCGTTTTCCTTTTTTGTTCTTAGTGCTGATTTATGTTCCAGCACCCTTATTCGCAGTTCGCGACTAGTTTCTCCCACATACCCCAAACCACAGGGGCATATAAGGAGATAAATCAAGTTTTTACTGCGACAGTTGTTCAAGCTATTACAACTCATTTCTTGGCCATTAAAATTAAGTTTCTTCGCTACCAGGCAGTGTTCTACAAATTGAACACATTCCGCATTGGTAATTTCCCACTGCTTTGGTGCCATATAATGTGTTCTGGGCGTCCTTTTTGTAATCCCTATATGTGTTCACCAGAGAGTTTCTGATATTTTTGTTTTTCCTGAACGCAAAAAGGGGCTTTTCTAATACCACTTCCTGGCCATCATTTAAGATCTTCCAATTTTTATTCACAATATTCTTGATTCTATTGCTACTTTCAGAAAATTGACTAACAAATACTAATCTTTCTTTTTTTGTCTCCAGATTTTTGTTCTATTTTGATCAAGCATATAGTCACGATCGTAGTATTTCGCTCGTTTATATGATTGATTAATTAACTTCCTGGGGTAGCCTCGGTCCTTAAGCTTTAATTTGAGGACGTCTGAATGTTTATTGAAATCTAACATAGAAGAACAATTTCTACGTAATCGTAGAAACTGTCCAAAGGGTATGTTGCCCCTTTGGGCTTTTGGATGGAAGCTATCGTAGTGTAAAAGGGTGTTTTTATCGGTCGGCTTAGTATAAAGCTCCACCGATAAGCTTCCATCATTGTCTTTAATACAGATGTCCAAAAAATTAATTTTGTCTTTGCTGTATTGAGCTGTGAATCTCAAATTGGGATCACCCAGATTCAGCCACATAATAAAATCATCCAATTCCTCCTGGCTACCCTCCCAGATGAAAACTATGTCGTCAATGAAGCGGCACCAATGACTCACGTTCTCAAAGAAAGGTGCCGCCTCATTGAAGACATGTTTGGTCTCAAACTCCCCAACATAGAGGCAGGCCAGACTGGGAGCACACGTGGCTCCCATACTGGTCCCCTTCACTTGTTGGAATAAATCCTCTTCGAAAAGAAACAAATTATTCTTAAGTACCATTGTGATACAACTCAAAATAAAATCCATGCTGCCACCATGGAGATCTGTTCTTTCCAACAGTGACCCTACTACTTTGATGGTATCGTCCTGGGGTATGTTGGTATATAAAGCTTCAATATCCAAGGTGACCAAAAATTGGGTCACCCTGTTGAAGATCCTACCCTCAAAGACTGAGATGGCATGTGCGTGAATCCTTAAGGTAAGATATCTGCTGTTGAACCAGTGGCTTAATAAAACAATCCGCAAATTTGCTCAATGGTTCAAGGAGGGATCCAATGCTGCTGACAATTGGCCTCATAGGTGGATTTCCCTGGTCCTTGTGGACCTTGGGGAGTCAGTATATAGCTGGGATGATTGGAGAATTATTACACAAAAACCTATACTCCTCCTCGCATATCCAACCTTCATTTTTCGCTATAATTAAAAGTCCTTCAATTTCTTTTTTCAACTTTTCAATCTTGTTGTGCGGAACTTTAGTATAATGTTCTGGAACTTCCAATAGTTCCAACATTCTTTTCCTATAATCCTCTGTATCAAATACCACGATTCCCCCACCTTTATTGGCGGGTTTAATAGTGATACTGCTGTCATTTTGCAGGGATCTCAATGACTCTCTATGTGACTTAGATAGGTTGTTATTCAAACTACTCCTATTATTTGTGTTGTTAGTATAAGGACGATCAAGGATATTCCTAAGTTCTATTTCTGTTACTCTCTCAAATAGTTCAATGTTTTTATCCACAGAGTTCAAAGAAGGTGTAAAAGTAGATTTCGGCTTAAGGCCTGATACATTGGTGGTGGTTGGACATTCTCTATTTTCCAAAAACTTTTTTAATCTAACTTTTCTGAAAAATGCTTTCAGATCTTTTTCAAATTCAAATTTATTGAGTGCCGCACTAGGAACAAAACTAAATCCTTTCTCGAGAACTTGTATTTCTGTAAAAGATAAAGTTCTCCTTGAGAGATTAATTATTGGGAATTTATTTACCTCCAATATCTCTGATTGCGTGTCATTAGATAATCCTGCTGGGGATAGTTCCTGCCTTGATCCTGTTGGGGATATGTCCTTCCATGGTCTCCCCTGTGGGTATTCCGAAAGTTTCTCTGGCCCCTCCTTTGTCTTTGGCCTAAAAAAGACTCATGTTCTGGATTGGTCCCTTCTCTACTCTGATGGTCCCTATTATAATCATCATCTTCACTGCTTGATCCGGAAGTTTCAGAGAAAGTAACACGCTGATTTCTCCCTCTGAAATACACCGGTCTTTGCAGGTAAGGTTTTTCCCATCGGGGATTCTTCTGATTGTAATATTCCTTGTTCAGGTATGGATATACAATCTCAACATTAAATTTCTCTATATCTTTTTTTAATTTATTGTTTTTTTTTGTTGATCAAGTATTCTCTGTATCCATTAGTTTCATGTTCCAATTCTTCTAGCTTCTTTTTAGCCTCTTCTAGACTATTGCTACTTTTAATTTTTCATTCTAATTCTTCAATTTCTTTTCTTTCAACAATTAAAACCTCCTGCGCCGTTTCAATAATTAAAATAATCCAATCGCGGTTGCAGCGGTTCGCTATGAGTGTCCATGTCTCTAAAAATGTAGTATTATTAATAAAGAGACCTGGCTCATTTCGCACTCGGAGTCCGATTGGAATGACTCCTGTTTTGAGGTATTCAACTAGAAATTCGGCATGAAGCTCGGATCTAATGAATTTTTTGTTTAGATTAAGGAGTTTGAATAACTGATCACTACTCATGGTATTAACATTGCCATTTATACGAGGATTTTGATTAATCAATTTGTTGAATTGATCCTCTGAAAAACCAAATGTCTTAAAGGTATCCATATTAATTGGTATAGAGGACTGACACTTAGACCAAAGCGGTTTAACTAAAAACAAACCTCTCCAACCCGCAGGTTGTGCAGAAGACTTCTTAAAAAGAGAGGAACCCTTTGGAACACAAAGGACTAGCATTCAAAATGAATTTAAATATAAGCGTCCTTTGGGAATGCTTAGATTCTAACTTCACAGTATTCTTTCACATCCACACTTTCATTCACCCCACAACCATTACACATTTCATAAAAGGGAACACTGTTAATACCAACAGTCCATATACTGGCACAGAAATACAAATGATGCATAAATATGCTGACTTTATTAAAAATATGTACAAGACTAAAAACATATCATATATAAAGAAAAATGGAAGATTTCTTCTCCATCAAGAAAACGACACACAATAATATTGACAATTTCCCAAATAAATTTCTTAAAAACCCACAGCACGAGAGATCAAAAAGACATTAAATTTTGTCATTGGGTACCATAACCCATGCACAACTACTATACACAATCACCCTAATGTATCAACCTTCATCAACATTTGGGGTAGATTGAGAGCGGTGAGTTTATGGAAAACGAGCGTTGACGCGTTTCGAAGGTATAGTCTAGTTGAACCTTCTTTTTCAAGACTACTTGGAATTGTACTCTCGGTGATTAAAACATCTAAAATGTAAATACATGCAATAAATCAATAAATACTAAAACCAATCAATATTTCAATACAATTATTCCATTCATTAAAACAAAACAGCATCATCATCAAAAAACATTGTAATCAGAAACATTATGACACAGGTTTATAATTATTTTATATAAAAGGGGGAAGAAGAAAAAGGAACAGAAGAAAACATCTGCAGTTTGTGATACCAGCACATTTCTCCTCTTGATCTCAACAGCGCCCTTATTTCATCCATTTATTCTACTCTTATACACTCCTCAATGCATGCATCCATCAACATCCCTTTTCACCTAACAATGTGTTATTAATGTAAAAACAGCGCTTACCTATAATACATTACTTTCTCAGATAAACACGCTGTTTGGCCACTGTTACATAGGTCCAAATATCAAAATGGGCAAACCGGAACTTGTTTCACCTGCTACAGAATCACACAAAAAAACAAATATGTCTTTTAAATTAATGTGACACCTATATTCTATTTTATATTTGTCTCCAATCTAATGGGCAGACGTAATTATATATACACGATATCCTACTTACTTTTGTATTCTATTATCGGATGAATACTCTGCCCCACATTTATCTGTGTCAATTCAGACTCAGTTGCAAATTATGCTAAACTGATTTTCATCTATATAAATGAAATAAGGCACTAATAAGTTTCTGGGTGCAGTAAAGATATTTTGAGGTTCTAGCTATTCTTCATAATATACAATTAATTAAGAAATGTTCTTTCACCCACCTAAAAACAACTGTTTAGAATTGCTTTATTGCCGGATTCCCTTCATGCATGGTGGCTGTAAATTCGTAATTCAAATCTATATGATTTAAATAAAAACATAAGTTTATGTAATTTTTATATCACTTCTAAAGCTAATTCTTAGTTTTACAGTATTGTTGCTATATAATGTGGTCAGTAACTTACTCTTATGTTAAACTGTTTATCCTTCGGGTCCTTATGCTTTTACGGCCCTTTTCTAAGCTGCAAGGGAAACAGGACCAATTGTTACCTTTGTGGTTCTTTAGGTAAGATAAAGAACATAACCTGCTACCAGATACTGAATCTCAGTTATTATAAACACGTATGAGATTCATCACAAACACGCTACATAACCGGGTATACTCTAATTCAATTTCCATTTGGCAATAACCGGCAATATTCATTGCCTATATAAGATAAACACACCCATCTAAACCGCTACTCTGTTTAAAGCTTATTCACATACCCCATACACGTTTATCACTTCATAATCATGCTCACCTCATGCAGGGAACCGAAAGACCTTTAGTTCGTCCGTCTGATTTTTGTGGCTAAAAAACGCTATGCCATTAAAGGGCGCTGTTTAAATAGTCACCATTCATCTTGTACGCCATGAACGTAAACGTAAAGGACACGTGACCAGCGTCCTACGTTACATCAGGTGGTAGCTTTTTAAAAAAAACTTACTCTTTATTCCCTACAAAACAACTTTATTAGGACCCTAACCATCATCGTAAAACATCTCACTATTATAACTATTGTTCGGCATAACAAACAAACTATTTCTCACTAAGGCGTCCTATTACGAACAGCCATAAAACCAAATGCTAGAAGGCACCAATAAAAATAGAAACGATACATTTATCTAAAGCTCCGGTGCCCATAATTAGCTACACTGATAAAAGAACATAACTCAAATGAAGGCACCCAACGTTCACTTTTCTAGACCAATAATTACACAGTACCAAGCCTATTTTTAGTCATCTTTGCATCTTTTAATGAATCGAATTACGTTCACTAGCTCTATGCAAAGATTATAATCCCTCTTGTCTAATACTGGAAGAAGGCGATATTATAGAATAATGGACATCCAGTCTTCTCTGGAGTTCAAGCCATTCTGAACAGTGTTAAATTTACAGATATACCACTGTTCCCTCAATTTTCTTTTCTTTTCCAAATCACCTCCTCTCATGTTGCCTGTGATTTTTTCCAAAATGAACCACCGCAAATCATTGCAATTGTGATTCAACTTTAAAAAATGTTCTGTGAGGGGTGCGTTTTGGTTTTTTGTTCTTAGTGCTGATTTATGTTCCAGCACCCTTATTCGCAGTTCGCGACTAGTTTCTCCCACATACCCCAAACCACAGGGGCATATAAGGAGATAAATCAAGTTTTTACTGCGACAGTTGTTCAAGCTATTACAACTCATTTCTTGGCCATTAAAATTAAGTTTCTTCGCTACCAGGCAGTGTTCACAAATTGAACACATTCCACATTGGTAATTTCCCACTGCTTTGGTGCCATATAATGTGTTCTGGGAGTCCTTTTTGCAATCCCTATATGTGTTCACCAGAGAGTTTCTGATATTTTTGTTTTTCCTGAACGCAAAAAGGGGCTTTTCTAATACCACTTCCTGGCCATCATTTAAGATCTTCCAATTTTTATTCACAATATTCTTGATTCTATTGCTACTTTCAGAAAATTGACTAACAAATACTAATCTTTCTTTTTTTGTCTCCAGATTTTTTGTTCTATTTTGATCAAGCATATAGTCACGATCGTAGTATTTCGCTCGTTTATATGATTGATTAATTAACTTCCTGGGGTAGCCTCGGTCCTTAAGCTTTAATTTGAGTACGTCTGAATGTTTATTGAAATCTAACATACAAGACAAATATAAAATAGAATATAGGTGTCCACATTAATTTAAAAGACATATTTGTTTTTTTGTGTGATTCTGTAGCAGGTGAAACAAGTTCCGGTTCGCCCATTTTGATATTTGGACCTATGTAACAGTGGCCAAACAGCGTGTTTATCTGAGAAAGTAATGTATTATAGGTAAGCGCTGTTTTTTACATTAATAACACATTGTTAGGTGAAAAGGGATGTTGATGGATGCATGCATTGAGGAGTGTATAAAGAGTAGAATAAATGGATGAAATAAGGGCGCTGTTGAGATCAAGAGGAGCAATGTGCTGGTATCACAAACTGCAGATGTTTTCTTCTGTTCCTTTTTCTTCTTCCCCCTTTTATATAAAATAATTATAAACCTGTGTCATAATGTTTCTGATTACAATGTTTTTTGATGATGATGCTGTTTTGTTTTAATGAATGGAATAATTGTATTGAAATATTGATTGGTTTTAGTATTTATTGATTTATTGCATGTATTTACATTTTAGATGTTTTAATCACCGAGAGTACAATTCCAAGTAGTCTTGAAAAAGAAGGTTCAACTAGACTATACCTTCGAAACGCGTCGACGCTCGTTTTCCATAAATTCACCGCTCTCAATCTACCCCAAATGTTGATGAAGGTTGATACATTAGGGTGATTGTGTATAGTAGTTGTGCATGGGTTATGGTACCCAATGACAAAATTTAATGTCTTTTTGATCTCTCGTGCTGTATGTTTTTTAAGAAATTTATTTGGGAAATTGTCAATCTTATTGTGTGTTGTTTTCTTGATGGAGAAGAAATCTTGCATTTTTCTTTATATATGATATGTTTTTAGTCTTGTACATATTTTTAATAAAGTCAGCATATTTATGCATCATTTGTATTTCTGTGCCAGTATATGGACTGTTGGTATTAACAGTGTTCCCTTTTATGAAATGTGTAATGGTTGTGGGGTGAATGAAAGTGTGGATGTGAAAGAATACTGTGAAGTTTGAATCTAAGTATTCCCAAAGGACGCTTATATTTAAATTCACCTTAAAACCTTCCAGAAACTTTCTAGGAAGGAGCTGAAGTGGATGAGACTTTTTTTGGAATGTTTTGGTGGCCACTTGGTAGTTATATTTAGGACGTTTCCATAGGAAATTGATTTTTTTGGTTTGCTAATGACTTTGATGAGTCTTAATAAAACTTTCCAAGAAAAGTCTCATTTACTTCAGCTCATAACTAGAAAGTTACACAGGGATCTGTCAACAAGGCGGAGATAAAAGGCGGGTCTCAAAACACAATTTCTCTATGCAGTTTCCATAGGGATTTTTGAACAGCACAAGAGCTCAAACCGCTGAAAGGAATCACACCAAATTTGACAGAAAGCTAGATCTTTACCCAGAAAGCGTGTTATTTGTGATTTAGTATAAATGCATTCAGTAGTTTTTGAGAAATTCAGTAAAAAAGTTATGTATATCTGGACGTTGGGCTAGTAAGACTCTCGAGAGAGTCCCACAGGCACGCAACTTCAAATAACAGAGCAATCTGATCGGCTCAGTGTTTTTTTTTCCCGCCAGCTGTCTTGCTTCTGCAAGTCCTGCAAGAGCTTGCGCTGTAACTGTCTGGCTGCAACATGAGTAGAAATGTTGCCGCCACCATTTCAGAACATGGGGACTCGGTCCCCATGTCCTGAAAATTAAAAAATTGAAAGCAATAAGGTATAAGGGTGCAGGGTAAGGGTTCCCTGACCCCCGGGACATCGAAGGGCATCCTAGAGGGTTCTTCCGGGCCAAATTAAAAAAACAAAATTGGTGTTGCAGCAATGCTGCAGGACTCTTGCAGGAGCCAGTGGAACTCCGCTGCTCCCGCAGGAGTCCATGAGAACCACAGGGGCCACACTGACTTCCAGGAGAGTCCTGCAGGAGCGGAAGACCATTGCAAAAAAAAGAAAGGGCATGAGTGCCTGAGGTGGGTTTGATGCATACATGTGGTTGGGCGTGCGGCTAACCTGCACCACGCGTAGCCAAAGGCCATGTGTGAAGGGAGCAAGGCTGTCCATTGAAGTTGGATGTCTGGCTGGCCACAAGCCAGGCCCAGCTACCAATCCCACACTGTGTACAACCGACAGCCTGCGTGGTGGCCATCTACTGCGTGTTGACTGCAGTGCCTGGCCACAGGCTAGGCCCTATGGCCAACTCCATGCAGCCCATGGCTGAAGGCAGTGTGCGCGGGGGTAGCCGCACACAGCCACAGTTAGATTCAGGTTCTGTCCGAGGGCCAGGCCCTGCAGCCAAGCCCACGGCTGTGCACGGCGGGGTAGTTGGCATGGTTACATATGATAATAAAATATTACTTTCTGTTAAAATACCCTAGAAATGTAGTGAAAAAAACCAAAGGTTAAAGTTATGTTATAGTTAAGTGTGTTGATAATATCTTAGGGCCTGATTTAGATTTCGGTGGATGGGTTACTCCGTCATAACAATGATGGATATCCCAACCGCCGAAATATAAATCCCATTATGTCCTATGGGATTTACTCTAAATCACAAAAACCACAACCTGTAGACCAAGATCTAGCTTCCGGCCAAATTTGGTATAATTCCGTTCAGCAGTTTGTGCTGTAGCCCGTCTTAAAGAATTCTATTGAAAATGCTTGGGGATTTAGCATTTTGGGACCCCCCCCTTTTTTCTTGGCCCTCGCTGGATGGATCACCAGGGTAACAAGCATTTGCAATGCAATAGGTCTCGCATTTGCTAGAGTTTGAGCCATTGGCATTATAAATGACAATGCCTTTTATTAATGTGTTTTGAAAACCTGCAAGCGGTGCGTAAGCACACACTTTGAACTTCTAGTCATTGCTTATGAGAAGCAAGGCTGCCAGTAACCGCGCCTCTTTTACTGCCAGCCTTGCTTCTCGTAAACAATGACTATAAGTACAAAGTGCGTGTTTACGCACCGCTTGCAGGTTTTCAAAACATAAATAAAAGGCATTGTCTTTTACAATGACAATAGCTCAAACTCTTGTAAATGCAATATACACACACACACACACACACTGCAGAAAGCACTACACAAAACAAGCTCTATATGTTTCATGAAAAAAAGAAAAAGGTTTCAATTGAGTTTAATACATAAAAAAGAAGATTTAAGGAGTATTGAAGCATGTTGGGTAAAGTGCTTCAAAAAAACAGCTGTATAGGAAATAATATTTTGAACCATGAATCCACGGATCAATGTTCACCAAACATCATATGCAACCCCATATACATGCCTGGGGCTATACGAAAGTTGGTCAACTTTAATCAAAGTTCAATAGTTTAGCCAAAAAGGATTTTGGATTCCCCAAGGAAAATGGAGCATATACTCTGCTACAGTAGAACTATAGGCACTGTTAAAATACTAAGGGGCATATTAGCAAGACCCACGTTAAAATTATCGCCGTTTTAGCGGCAGGAAACTGCCGCTAAAATGGGGATAATGGGCTTGCTAATATGCGCTAGTAGAATTCAATAGAAGCCCAGGTTAGATGTCCTGCACATCTAACCTGGGCTTCTATTGGAATTTTATAACGCATATTAGCAAGCCCATTATCGCCGTTTTAGCGGCAGTTTCCTGCCGCTAAAATGGCGATAATTTTAACGTGGGTCTTGCTAATATGCCCCTATATTTTCTAGATCAGTGCTTTCCAAACTTTTTAGAACCACAACCCTATTTTTAGAACGACAAGCTTTCGTGACCCACCTAGCTTTAATGGACACGAGGCGGTCGATTTTTTAAATTTAAATAAAGCATCATGTGGCCGCACACGGTCATTTACAGACAGCACATTTTCCATTGGAGTGGCCACTCAATTTGCACAGGTATTCAGTTTTACTGATAATACTATTTTGCACACAAATGACAATGTGTGGAAACTGTGTTTCAGTAAATATTTGCCATTTGTGCATCACCAAGTAAAGTGTCTTGATTTATTTTTATACTATTAAAATCTTTGGTTCTATTACACTTCAGAATTACAAAAGAATGAGCTTCATTTTAGTGTTCCTAACTGATAACTCTGTACAGTTCATTTGTAGGTATCTACATTTTCTTGTTTGTTACAAAAAATGACATCCTACAACCTCGCCTTTCACACTCTCTGTACACAAGCAAGATTGTCACATAATTTACTTTACACTTCTTTCTCTGACTTCAAAGTGAGAGGAGTTTGTAAACACCAATCCTCATGTTAACAAATAAGCAGCAATTTATCAGAAGACAATCTGACAACCTCGATCTCTGAAGCATAGCAACTGTGACAAGATAAATACAGAATTCAAAGGTATTATTTCTTGCTTGGCCTTTTATGCCCTACCAAGAAATTGACTTGCGTTGAACCACAGTTTGGGAAACACTGATCTAGGATTCTTGTTTGCAAGTGTGTGTGTATATGCAGAATTAAAGGCAGGAACCTACATATTGTTTAAAGATTCGTTTTTTGCTATTTTTTTTATTAAACTTCACAGCTTCACTAAGTGTTGAGCCTGTAGCAACGGGTACAGTTGCACTACAACACAGGTCCACGAACACACATGTTAACGTACACCGACACTGAAGTTCCAGTGCTGTTTTAAGGAACAAGGGTTCATAACAAAAGAACATTTGTGGAAATATATATATATATATATATATATATATATATATATATATATATATATACACACACACACAATGATGTCTATACTTTGATTGTCCAACTGGACATTATTTATTAATGAAAAAGTAAAAGAAAAATATAAGTGGGGACATATGTATCATAAAAACGGAAAAAAGAAAAAGGTTCAGGCAATACAAGAGGGTGTGGCCAGAAAAGACTGTGACTATTAGGCCACCATCAAATATCTGAGAGCACTCCAGCACACATTAATACAGGATATACATTTGTGTAAGAGTGCATAAAGTCGACGACGTTTCGATCCCTTAAGTTAGATGCTGGGATCATCTTCAGGACAGAGCAATGAGTGCCTGAGGCAATTTCCTGTCAATCGAGGTTCTTAGACTCAGCGATGAGTCAACCCGGATTGCTAAGTACAAGTAGAAGCGATCATGTGATGAACCGTGGGGTAGTCCTAAGTGGATGGTTAGCGCCCGGTACAATATGTTTTTAACACGAGGGGGGGGAAGTCCATGATTGGTTCCGGAGGCCAGCCCAGCTTGGTGCTGGTGGTCGGGTGTAAGAATAAGCTTCATGATAGAATCCAATTGCCGGGTGCAGGCGATGTGGTGTGAAGTGCCGGCGTTGGCCAGTGCAGCCAGCAGCAGAGAAGGGAATGTATGCAGATTGTCAGGAGGCAACTATTGTGTTCCCTGCAATCATTCAGGGCTGGCAGCCTAAATGACAGTCAAGAATAAAAGTTCCTTCAGCCAGCTTTCCAGATCGACTTTCAACCTCAGGGAATAGAGTGGGGCTAATGCAAAACTATTCGGGCCAAATTTATAAGTCTCATGCCCCTAGTTCTGTAATGTTAATATGGGTTTAACGTAAATTGGGAATGTACTGTTCAGCAGAGTTTTTTGTAAATATTATCAGCACTCCATAATGTGTTATCTATAATGTACTGTTTATTTAACACTTTCTTTGAAACATTAACTGCTCCCAAAAAACATTACTACTACATGCGGCAATATACAAAACAACCTTGTGACTTTCTCATTGGTTTAAATATGTAATTCCAAGGACTAATGTAATTTCTGTGAATTATGGGAAATAGTCCGTACTAGTATCTTTTCTAACTAAAATGGTTGTTTAAATCACAGATGGAAAGAAAATCATGTTCCAAAAACATAATAGAAACACTGATTTTCTCCATTTACTGCTAGCTATAATACCGCAGCACCCCTGTATTCACAGCTGGTGTACTTAAGAAATGTTCTGTAGTCAAAATGCCTATGCCTACGGTAATATCTGGGGATGGTATGCCGAAGCAGCCACAGGGCAAGGCATGTGCCCAGGCTCTGTACTTTGCTCCGAGTACCCACTGAGGCCAGCGTGTATTTGCGTCTAGTGGGAACTAGGCATGGCACATGATCTGTATCCATGCCTTGTACTCACTACCCCGGCTTACCTTACACATTGACTGTGCCCTGTGGCCAATGTCCTTACCCATTAAATCCAACACTACTAAGCATGTGTAGCCTTTGCTTCTTGGACATGCCAAAAACTACTAACTAAAACAGCAGATCTCGGGTGCCCTGTGTTGATGTCTGCCCATTACCCTGTGTAACTTCATGGTCCACTTGTTCTTCTAGACCCTCCCAGGCCCATAATGCAGGAACTGGGTGTGGTTCTGTGACAGATTTATCATTATACTGGATGAGGCTCATCAAAAATGGCATCGGGCTCTGTACCCAAGGGATGAATGGTAATGCTAGTATCTAATAATCCAACAAGCAAAAGAATTGAGCCCTGATAGATGCATGCACTTTATAGCACTTACTGAAACCACCATCACGTTCAGACACCATCCTTCTTAACGCCATCTCCATTACACTTAAAACACCTGTACAGGAATCGATGTAAAAACCTATCCAGGTTGACAACCCGTTTAAGTGTTTAGCCCTCTTGCTGCACCAAGTGACGCCACTGCCATTTTCTGTAGTACAATTGCAGAACTTAGCCACTATGGCCACAGCACCAATTTAAGACATTACCTCTGCCTGCAGCATTTGTTGTAAACCCCCAACCCCAAAATGCTCCCCTCACTTGTGCAGTACCCAAGAGAGACCCACAACACAACAGAATCAGAGGTTGCTAGAATTTATCGCTTGAAAATTCGACTTGCAGGCATATTGCTGTACATGAAAATAATGACACGTTTCCTGATGAGAACCATGTCGATGGTTACATAATCTACTTCACGTTAATGCACGGTTCAAGTTGAACCAAGAACTGCACAAAAAAGGTGCACCTATTACAACACTAGTAATAACGGCTTTGCTTCAAACAACGACTCCACCGACAGCAAGCACCCCGTCCTCCACAGGACCTAGGACAGCAACTTCCTCAAACTCCCACTACTCCTTCTCAACACACAAAAAAATGCTTATCCATCCAGAGCTCATGGCACTACACAAACAAAAGAAGACCGAAGATCGAGCATTTCTGCAGACCAGCTGAGATGACAGCACCCCACCTCTCACGAAATCCCTCCAAGGTGGCACTTCACACACAAAAGCACACGGGACAACGCCTCTCCCAGGCTGGGGTGCACTTAAACAAACTAAGACAGCAAGGTCCAAAACAAAACCAGACAAACTGGCTTCCAGAAAGCAGTTTCCAGTCTGATCAGATCTGCTCTTTTCTGCCTTCCCGATCCTCCAGGTTCATCCAAACTATTGCCATCTCACCCCAAGTGCATCCTTCAGCCTCCCTCTCTCCCTGTACGTCCTTCTTTCAGTCTCCGGTGGGTATGCGCTTCCAAGTCTCCGCTCCCTCTACAGTAACCATTCCGTTGTCCCGTCTCTCCCTCCACTGCCCCTTTCCCTAATGAAGGCTTACCTCTCCGGGATGCATACCAGCAGCGCTGGGACCACTGTGCTGCTGGTTGCGGACGACAGCCCCGGCCTTGCTACTGGCTCCAGTGCCTGCGCTGCCGCCGCCCCTCTTGTTCTTCCTGCGCTTGGCTCCTCGCTTAGCGTCTGCAGGGATCATGATCAATGGCGGGGCGGGCGGAGAGGCTGGAATTCAGCCGGTTGGAGGAGACCGGACAGAAGAAGCTGTCAGCGCCCAAGGGTTCATGACAGGAACTTCCAGCCTCAGCGCCAGAAGCAGAGTTGGACTTCAATATGGCGGACACAAGGGGGAACAAGCACGGAATCGAAACCTGTGGTGCGCGCGCACCACAGAGGAGCCCAACGCGGGAATCGATACCAGTGGTGCGCGCGCACCACAGAGGAGCGGGGGGACGACGAGGGAGCCTGCCGTCTGTGCCGCACGCTGATGCGCGTCCTAGACACGGACGGGAATGGGCGGAGCAAAGGCGGGACATGCGCCGGCCTTTGCCCAATTGCGTGCCGTTATTTTTAAAAAAAAAGCACGCTACAGCCAATGTGGGCTTCTGAAAGCAAAACCACACGCACAAGCGTGTGGTTAGCTTTCAGAAGCCCATTCAAGAGGTCTCACGCTGCGCGAGCAGTGCTTCGCACTGCAACGCTAGGCGCGAGACCTAAAAAATACTTGTATTTTTTGGCAGTTGGGCTCGAGAGAGGCCTGTGAGCCTCCTGCAAGAGCGCAAAATCAAAATTGGAGGCCTGTGATTGGTGGAGAGGTCAATTTTTCCCGTAAGCCTTCATGCTCTCACGAGCGCTCTAATTGGCTGGCTGTTGGAATGTTAGACATTAAATCACCATTATTGCTGTCCTCCTAGATTTAGAGAGGATGTGCCTAAGGGATGACTACTGTGAAGATAATAAATGTATATTGTTTTACGTAATTTTTATGATCTTGCAGGACTCTCGTGGGATCATGAATAGTAAAAAGGAGTAGATGAGTTCTCAATACACTCAGTTAGTAGAAATGCATATTGTGGTCTTTGTTTTTGAGAGAAAGTGTATAAGAGATAAGTACCGTGATGATTACAACGTTAAATCTTTTTTCTTAATGTTCAGTTCTTGCAAGACTCTCGCGGGATCATGAAAAGTAGGAAGGAGGAGGTGATGTTTAAATACACTCTGCAATGCACACTTGTTACTGTATGATGGAGTCTTACTGGAGATGGTGTTTATCAGACTCTACTATTTATGCTCATTGGTTTGAGAAGAGTTGTGAGTAGAGTTAAGGCTCATCCAAACACCCTACTATGCACACTCATCCTCTGAGATACAGGTCTGAAAGGAAACTAGAAATTCACTGAAAAAAAACAAAGGTTTAAGTAACGTTATAGTCAGGTGAATTTCTCAGTGACAACGATAATGTTTTGAACAAAAAAAACCTACATAAATTCAACAGTCTTAGTTAGTAGCATTAACTATAACTAGCGCCCCGCCTTGCACTGCTTATGACCTCATATATGACATCACTCATGACATGTTCTATGACATCATTTATGACATCACTGATGGCATCTCAATTTTTTTTTAAAAGCCCCCTCGATGAGCCATGGCCCAGGGTTTTGGCAAAATGTTTATTAGGGAGGGGTGCGTGCGACCTCCGTCCTTGAGCCTTCCAAAGGCTGCAAGGACCCCATTGACCTGGGCCGCAATACATTTCAGAAGAGAAGGGGTGTGCAGCCCCCCCCTCCCTCCAAACCATCAACAGGCCCTGGGGACCCCATTCCCCAAGTTGAGTGTGTAGCCCAGTGCAATGTGTGAATTTATTAACTATAGATTTGATTATAGATATTGATGACTTTTTAACAAAGCTAATAGGTCTGCTTTTGATATGCTGATGTGCTGACCCCTTCATAAAGTCAATACGTTGGCCAGGCTGTGCGCTCGACTCCACGGCGTGCCCGATCTTTGGCAGGTGGTTGAGCACAAGGCACGGCCACACACAACGATGGACATCTTACTTTATGTTAAAAAAACATAGAAATTCACTGAAAAAAAACAAAGGTTAAAGTGATGTTATAGGTAGGATTAGTAATTAAATCTTACTTTAAATTAAATAAAAAGCCTTAGAAATACCCTGAAAAAAACAAAGGTTAATGGGACATTATATTTAGGTGAAAATGTCAGTTTTAAACTAACAACTGAAATTCACCAGTTATAGTTATCTCATGTAGCTATAACCCATGCCCGAAAGTAACTTTAACTCATGTCCCCACCATGCACTGCAAATTCCCTCACATATTAAATCACTCATGACAAGTTCTATGACCTCATTGATAACATCACTGCTACATCTGAAATGACCCTATTGACGACAACACAGTGCATGGCAAGTAGGTCATTGTGATTCTGGAAGCATTGAACACATTTTTTTTCTTAATGTTGTTTCTACCCTTCTTTTTCAGTTATCTTTATTATTTGAGCTATCTCCCTGTCCTTTCTTTGTTGCAGTAGTTGCTAATTGTTTATTCTTGGATGCTTGGCAGCTTCAGTATGATTTGTATTTTAGCAGTTTTTACGTCCATGAGTGTGAATGTTTATGGCGTTTATTAATGTGCCTGCAATTTTCCACTAGAGCAGTTGATGTGTACGCATATGGGGTAGGCATGGCCACGCAAATTGCTGATATCATCTAACTTGGCCTCCTGTTACACATTGCTCCTGCTTGTGCCTGAACTCCTAGTGATCTATGCCAAGAGCTTGGGCGTGTGCACACGTCTTTCATCTAAGCTCCACTCGGTTATTTCACAGTACTGTTTTTTGCCAACATTAACCCTTGCATGACTGGAATCTAAGCTCCTTATTATTTCTTTCAGGAAGAGAGAAATGTGACAGGTCCTCCAATGCTCACGACTGAAATTTAAAAACATATCAGAAGAAATTGCTTATACCTCATAGATCCGATTCACGCATTTTCATAGCCAATAGGCCTGCCTGGAATTTTGAGTCCTGATTAAAACACTTTTAAAAAGTCTCTTCTGCGCCCCTGTACCTGAGCTATTATGTTAAGCACCATATGTACTAGTCATACCCCTCCCCTCAGGGGCGATCATCTGTTCTCCTACAATCATCGAGCTCATACACCTTGGTACAGTTCACCTTGACTGTTCAATGCTGCTTTTACATCAATCTGTACATGCTTTTACCCCCCATTTATTCTGTTTTTTTCTTTTTCTTTGACTACCAATAGAATGTCTTTGTTGTCTTACCATTTATTATTATTATTATTATTAATATTATTCTTTTATTATATTATGTGTTTTATGTTGTATATGCTTTTCTTATATGAAAATGTCAATAAAACTTGTTGAAATAAAAAAAGCCTTAAAAAAGATAACTTTCAGTATTCAGCCCATTTATGAGGTAAATAACTTTAACGTGTGATGATTCAGTGTGATTCCGAGATATACAATAGTCCCTCATACATTACATGTAAACACCCCATCAGAGGCTGAGTGATTCACCAAACAGCCAATAACATGAGATGAGAAAGAAATACTCCTCTGGATGGAGTCAAGCCCACTTGTCGTATATGTTGCAACACTCGTCAAAACAGGTTTGCTGACAGTTGTGCTGCCAAGTCAGAACTGTAGCATGTGGGTGCCGGCTTTCCCCTACGCCAACGTGTACTGTGCACACAGTCCCCCATTGCAGGAATACCAGCATCCAAAAATGCTGCCTGGTATTCCCAGTATTACACCCTGAAACTCTTGATACTAGGAATGTCGGTGAATTTGAAAATGTAGTAAATCTGCACCTATTTCGAAGGCATACTTCTATGGGTCCAGATGTACTACTTTTGGGGGAATTGGGCCTCAGATGCATAATTGTAATTACTACCCCTAATGAGGCATCAAACCGCTTTTCGGCGAGTAGCACGCTACCCCGGAACCCAAAAAGGATTAGAGGTAAGTTAGTATAAGGAAATATGGATTAATTGAGCGGAAGACATGTGAGTCTGTTAGTTGAATTGAAAAGAATAGTGGAGGGATAGATGACAGGAGGGTCTAGAAAGTGTTTATTTGGAGATCATAGTAGTAGTAGGAGGAGGTTTGGGATAAGTAAAGGAGAGATGAGGGAGAGTCTCTAGAAGTGAATTAGGGAGAAACATGAGGTCTCGGATGAGTCTAAGGAGGTATACATGATGGAAGCGTTTAGAAAGGGATGTTTGGGAGATCTGAATAGTAAAATGAGGTTTGAGGTGATGCAAGGAGGGAAGAGTCAAGAAAGGGTTATTTTGGAGATCAAAGTCATAGAATGAGGTTTGGGATGAGTCAGAGAGTGGAGGTAGAGAATAGTTTGAGAGAGGTATAGGGTGAGATATAGGGTAGTGCATTGGAGTGGGTCTTTTTTTACAGTAGGCGTAAAGTAATAAATATATAGATACATAAGTACTTGGAAGGTATATATGCTTAAGAAGGTAATATATCAAGATTTAAGTTGCATTTAATAAACTTAGACATTCAAGTGTTGCTGTACTTGAAGACAATTTATTTGTGTGTTATTTATTTTTCATGTCTTTTCTTTCAATAATTCAATAGTGAAGCAATTGTAGATAAATAGTTATGATAAAATGTACACATATTTTGATAGATAAATAGATAGAGAAGCATAAGCATCTAATCAAAACTTATATAAAAACTATTCAGTGAGCTATATACATGTTAAGCATAGAATATATAACCATAAGTAATATGTACATTTGTTAAGCAGACCTAAAGAGTTATCTATATATTTATAAACATAATCATTATACCCATTTATAAAAAGGAATACAAGTCTACATGCATACATATAGTCAAATTAAATGCTTATATACACAGGGATATGCTGTACATGTATGTTTGAGTATGGTGGTTATGTAGGGAAGAGCCAACTCTTGAGTAGTCTTCTGAAGATAAGATAGTTATCAATGCATTTTATGTTTGGGGTAATGAGTTCCTTAGTCTGGCTGCTTAAACAGAGAAGGGTGTGCCACCTATGTTTATTTTGTATGGTGGGATTTTGAGGTGAAGTGCCATTCTGGAGTAAAGGTTCCTTTGTTGAATGTATTTGGTGATTTTACTGCTGATGAAGAGAGGCCCTGTTCCATGAATTGCTTTGTGGGTGATACAAATCAGATTGAATGTGGATCTTCTGGTAACCTGTAACCAATGCAGGGCCATCAAGGCAAGGGAGATGTGGGTTTGTGGCTTTACAGGTAGGTTTTGTCTGGCAGTAGAGTTCTGAGTCCATTGTAGTCTTTTCATAGTTGATCAAGATGATCCGTGGTAGAGGCCATTGGCAGAATCAGGTTTAGACAGTACAAGAGAGATAGTAGCCTGGACCTTGTGTAGAAATCCCAGGTGGGGGAAGATGCCTCACAAAGCTTTCATAGTAATGAAACTTGATCTTGCTAATTTATCCACTTGGGCATTCATTGATAGCTTGGAGTCCATGGTGATTCCAAGGTTTCTTACTTCCTCAAATACTTTTGAAGGCGGTCCCAGATCGTCAGGCCAGGCAGCAAGTGGGTCATAATTTTTCTAATCGCCACATGCGAGTATTTCCGTTTTTGAAGCATTCAATTTGAGATGGCTCCAAGTCATCCACTGATCCATGGCTCTGAGACAACTGAGAATTTGTGAGTTTCCAATGTCTTTGGGGCTTTCCAGTTTAAGGAGTATTTGTGTGTAATCTGCATAGTTATAGTATGTGAGTTGAAATTCATTGATCATTGCCGGTAATGACTTCATGTAGATGTTAAAAAGTATGGGAGAGATGATATAGCCTTGAGGGACCTCTTCTTTTGTGAAGTACTGTTAGGGTGAGAAAGGGGGAGAATGGATGACATTTGTTCTGTTTTGAAGGTAGGATCCAGTCGAGAGCAGCCCCTTCTATGCCAGCGTCGTAGAGTCTTTTTATTAGAGTGTCATGGTCAACTGTGTCAAAGGCAGCTGAGAGATCCCCCAGAAGTAGTGCAGCACCCCCGTTCCTGTCTACTCTGCTCTTAAGGTCATCCCAGATGGCGATGAGGGTAGATTCTGTGCCTCTTCCTGGACAAAATCCTGTTTGGAAGTCTGAAAGTATGGAGTTGTCTTCTATGTATTGTGACATCTAGGCGAATGCTGCTCTTTCTATCAGTTTGCAAAGGAAAGGACCATTTGGAATCGGTCTGTAGTTGTCGGGGTCAAGCTGGTCTAGGTTTGCTTTCTTTAATAATGGGTGCATCTATGCCTTTTTTAGGTCTTCTGGACAGATTCCCATAGTAAAGGAATTATTGATGATTCTTCTTACTGGTGTTGTAACAGAGGTAGTTACAGCCCTTCTGACCCATGTGGTGGACATGGGTCAGAAGGGCTGCCGGAAAGCCAGCTTGCTTTGACCAGATCCATATATTCACTTTGTTATATTTTTTTTAAGGAATGCAGAGGCTAGATTAGCCTACTCTTGGAGGTTTTTTTGGGAATAGGGTTGGTGCTGGTGGTTTTCCTTTGTTTTAAATAAGAGTCCAATGTGTCTGCTTTGGTTATGTAATGATTTGCCAGTTTGTCCGTAAATCCTTGAGTAATGTGATGAGCTCCTTCTATGCATTTTGGTAAACAAAATTGTGTGAGAATTTTATAAAATTCTTTATTTGCACATTTAGCATTTGGAATTCTGTCTGAAAAGTACCTTTATATTTTAGCTTTTTGATTGCTGACTTGTAGAATCTGTTGTTTCTGTAGGCGAGGTTTGTATTGACTGCTCTTTGTTTTGAACCAGGTGCATTGCAGCTTTCTAATTTGTTATTTTATCTCTTTTAGTTCTGTATTTCTCGAAGGCGCTTGTGTTCTTTTGTCCTGTTTTGTTGTTCTGAGTGGGATTAGGATATCAAAAGCTTCTTGTAGTGTAATCTAGGGTAGCCACCTTACTCCCTGTCATTACGGACATGGTTTCCAGTCCTCGGCTTTCTAGTTACAAACTAATGCATGTTTAGAGTAATTCTGAAAGCAATAATTTGTTGTTGGAAAGAGAGTCCGAGCTGCATGGAGTGAGGTGGTCACCCTATTGAAATGGGAAGCTGTGTCGCCTAATTCATCCTAAACCTCTCTCTCTCCGTTAATTAGCAGCCTTGTAGCCTCTTCATTACTGGATCAACAAAACGTGTAAAGCTGTAGGGTGGCACACCTTGTTGCATTCGGCACCATATGTGTTTTTTTCGTCCTTGAATGTTCTCTCCCTTGAATCTAATGCATTCCTTAGTCTATTTGGCTAAGATTGCAGACTAGATTACCATTTACTGCTCTAGGGAAGGGGAGGGGTGGGCAGTAGGTTCCTGGAGGGAGCGTGTGATATTTTGAAATTTTACGTCGTCGCTGCAAGTCTTATCTTAATGATAACAACAGCAGGCAAATATGTTATTGTGTTGACGTACTGTGACTGATAATGTCTGCATGTTATTTTTCTAGGTGAAAAGTTATTAAAAGAATTACTCATCCTAAAATAGCAACATCACATCTCACCACAAATTATTTGTCAAGCTTAGGAAATCAGTTTGCAAAGAAGAAAATTCTAGAATTTATTTACATTATTTATTCAATCCGAAATGTAAACCTAACTTAATTTTTGAAAATCAGTATCAGGGAAATGGCGAGGATTTGTTTTCATTTACGACGAAAGCGGGTGCAGCTTTACTCATTGTGGGGAGTTTCTGGTTGAAATGCAGAGTTGTTTGTTGCCTCCATATGCAGAGCAATTATTCCACCTCACATGGGATTTACTACATTTGAGCTCCACGGGGTGAGTATTTGGTTATCGCCGGAGATGACCCTTTAGGCAGCCTCCTTCCCCCTCCTGTGCCATCACAGGTCGTACCTGACTGCGAGGCCCAGTCACCCACAAAGGTCAGCCTGTTGTTGCCCACCAGACATACAGTGCTGTCGATGTGGTCCTTTCTCTCTACTTCTGGCCGTGGGGGACCAAGCCCTGGTCTTTGCCAGAGAACCTGTGGGCCCCAGAAGGAGGAGGAACTCTCTGATTGAACCTCCTCTACAGTCTTCAAAAATGCCAGTGGAAAGCCACTGCATGTGCATGTTCACCAGGCCATGGGCTTCGATGGAGGGTTTCAGGGCTTCCCAGAGAGGAAAGAGCACCCACCCTCAACCAATGTTCTTAGGTGCAGCAGCTCCCCTTTAATCTTGAGGGAGCAAAACCACGCACTCTGGACAGCAGGAGCCCGGGTTGCTTCTCTCACAGCGTGTCAGGGCTATGCATAGTAACCCCTGAGAGACATGATCTATGCATACACCCAATGTATTATAAAGCACAGTACCTCATATTTAACACATCACTTAGGGCCCTGATCTGCTATCCCTGTAATCAAATAAGGGTTGTGCATATTGCACACAGCCTGGTTTACAAGCAGGGTTGTAATTTATGATGCAACCTATATGCTAAAAGATTGCGTCACAAATTGCCCATTTCTAGTATGTCGAAAAATGATCTGTATAATTAGGCTTGTAATATTTTGCACCCCCATTTAATGGCTGTGACTCCAGAGATACAGGCTTCCAAGGGAGAGCAGACCACCATCATTGCATTTAAAGGATAAAGAAAATATATGTAATTTGGCAAAAATATCTTAGCACATAAATAAAGCAATTGTGCCCATATCCATGTCTTAGTGAAAATACATAGGAAAAAAGGGCTTATTTGAAGTGTGTGTGGCATAGTAAAACATAGCTACAAATGGCAAGAGGGTCAACAAGGATGACAGGAAAGAAGAAAAGAATAAAAGTAGTACCTCAATCACACGGGTTCAGCCGAAGGACAGAAATCAAGCTAAAGCAATCAGTGCTTAGTCCCTGCTCCAGCCGAGAAAAAAACAAGTGAAGCCAGCACATGTTGGCCAATTAAAAGGCAGCAAATAACAGTGACGATACAGTGACAAGCAAGCCCCTTGTTGTATACAATATCTCTCGCAAGTACACTGTCGCAGGTGAGACCTAAAAAGGGTTTTTGATCCAAACAGAAATATAACTCTCTAATCCAGAGCCAATAAAATGAGGCCAATGCGGTGAACATAGAGCATGCTCGCTTCAAGTTTAGAGCAAGCCTAGTTGCTGCATTTTGAACAAGTTATAACTTTTTAAGACTCTTATCCAGAGAATCTGATAGTCTAGTCTGGCTGCAATAAATGCATTCAGAATTTGGACTTTATTAGAGAAAGTAAACAGATGCAAGATTTGCTTTAGTGTGTGCAGTTGGAATAAACAAGAGATGAAAATGGAAGTGATCTGGTTTGACAAAGTAAATCTAGCATCTAATTAAGAGCCTGATTTAGGGGTCGGCGGAGGGGAACACACCGTCACAAACGTGACGGGTATTCCATATGCCGTATTACAATAACATTCTATCCAATGGGGATTGTGATCTGACGAATGGGATATCCATAACGTTTGTGATGGAGTATTCCCTCTGCCGACTTCTAAATCAGGCCCTTAGTGTTTGGCGGAGAGTTACTCCGGAACAAATTTGACAGATATCCCATCCACAAGTGCCATACGATATAATTAGGGCCCTGAGTTTTATGGCAATTACTTTAACATTTCCGTCTGTATTTATCCATATTTTTTGGGGGCTATGTTATTGGTATTTATTCATATTTTTTTTGTGTTATGAGAATAAATGGCATTGTGAAATGGTATATTTCCACATTTATTTAAATGATAAACTGGTACTCATACTTTGATGCCTTTCACATTTTAACTAATTAAGCAGCAAATATAATAAAACACTACACCCACAGGTACACATTAGTATTATGCTCTACAAATAAATGTTAACATTTGCCTGTGTTTAAGGAAATCACATCCTGTTTTTTAACTCCCCATTCTTTTTGTTTGCTCAGCTGGTCGTTCACAAGAAGCACAATTTTCAGTGTTTTTCAGGTTTTAAAAATAAATACTGACAGGAAACATATTATTTTCTGTCTGTATTTATCTGTAGAAATCAGTAAAAACGGAAAACTGGGAACCTTAGATATAATGCACCTATATCAAGGCAGGCAGAATATCTGTCACATTTGAGATGGAGAATCTCACTCCCCAAACTCTAAATCAGGTCCTTAATTCCTATATTCTTAACAAATTGTACTGGGTTAAATTTTTCCTCGAAGTAGCATTGCCAGGACTTTAACTCCAAAAAGAAGTAGGTCTGAGAGGAGACAAAATTGCAATTTTGCTCCCATTTAAATTAGGTTTATTGCAGCACATTTGTAACTTTACAGTGTATAGGCAGTAATGCAAAGTATCTAACCCAAACCTTGGATCATCATTGATCTTTTCTTTTTTTTTTGTTAACCAATTTTATTGATTTTGGAAAACAGGAATAACAACACAGCACTGATATGCATTTTTAGCTTGATACATTGATGAACTATTATCACCAGTTATGCACAGACATACATTGTGACCCATACCCATCCACATTTCCGCTTACGAGCTCAGTTCAAAAGTGGGGAAAGGGAAACCCTTCTATTCCACCTGGCCCAACTACTTGCTCCAGATCCTTCGGTGCTTGTCTGGACATCCCCTAGCCTCGTATAGTGGTCTTCCCTGTGCTGCGCACCAGTCTACGCCTTTGCCTCATTTGACCACACTCGGTGGGGTGGGATTTTTCCAGGCTGCTGCGATATTCCGTTTGGCCACCATGATGGCAGTACCCAGGAGGAGCTTGCCTGCCCTGAATCCGTCTAGGCCGTTCATAACCCCCAGGAGTAGGTTCAGGGGCTTGTGTGGCACTTCCCAGCCCAGGACACCGTAAACTCAGATTTCAATGCTTCCCAGTATGGGGTAGGATGCGGACACGTCCACACCATATGATAAAAGTCAGCCGGTTCCAACCCACAACGTGTACATGCTGGGGTGGCTCTTAGGCCCGCCCGATGGAGACGTCCGGGGTGAGATATGCGCCATGAAGGTAGTACAGCTGTACCAGGCGAAGCTTGGCTGAGGTAGTAATGGTTTTAGGAGCCATCAAGGCATCCCGCCAGTCCTCGTCTTCCAGCGGACCCAACCAGGCCTCCCACCGGTGTCTGAGCAAGTCAAGTGCTGTTGGACTGTTATTGGTTAGGGAGCGATATATCCTTGATACCCCCCCTTTCCCTAGATTCCCCATCAAAATCTGTGCTTCCATTGGGCTGAATTCGGGAAGTGATGTGCCTACGGGTATGTGTGAACTAAGGGCGTGGCGTGGCGTAGCTGCAGATATTTATAGAATTGTGAGGGATGAAGGGTGTAGCGGGTCTGTAATTCTTGGAATGAACGTAGGTGATCCCCTACCCACATGTCTCCCAGTTGCAAGATGCCGATGAGGTCCCACCTCCTGAACCCCTCCAAGGCCCCTACCTCTTTAAGCCAGGCGCCCTGCCAGAGGGGTGTCTGCTGTGTCAACCTGTTGTCCCAGCGGGTGTGACGTAAGGCGGAGCTCCAGGCCAGCAGGACCGCTTGGGTCCCCGTCGGTAGGGTCGAGGGCACTGGGCCTCCGTATAGCATTGCCTGAATTCGTGGGAGTCCCAGCTCCTCCAGCTTGATCCTGTAGGCTGTGTCGGACCAGCTGCTGTTAAACCAATCGTGTAGGACGAGCAGCTGAGTTGCTAGATAGTATAAGTGAAGATTAGTCATACCCATGCCCCCATCGAAGGGTGGAATCTGGCAGTGGGCGAGGGCCATTCGAGGTCTTCAGTTGCCCCAGAGGAATCTCGTGGCCATACTGTCCAGTTCCTTGAACCAGCTTTGTGGAAGGTGCAAAGGGTGTTCTGGATGATGTACTGAAAGCGGGGCAGAATCATCATTTTAAGTACGGCCACTCTCCCGAGGGGGTTGAGTGGCAGGGTTATCATCATTGATATTAAAATGATTTGAGTATCATCAGCATACATAAACAAGGACAGGGCAAAAGACTGAATAATATAAGTCAAGCATCTGTATAACGGTGTAAATGCAGTGGAGAAATCTAGGAACCCTGCAGACCCCACAAGTCAAGAACTTGCTATCTGATAAAAATAGGTCAAGGTTAACCTGCATTGATTTATTTGTAGATAAATTATGAAACATACAATCTATCCAGTAAGAGCTGATGGACTGCAATGTTGAACGGAGCCTGAGAGATCTAATAAAATCAAAGCAGCAGGCATGGCCTGGTCAGCACAGCAAATGGAGCTCATGCAGGAGAGAAGTTACCACTGTCATCACACTGCAACCTGCATGAAAGCCTGCTTACATAGCTTGCCTAGGATGCAATAGGTTTTGGGACTGAGAGAGCTGGTTAAACCTGGTATGTTTGAGCAACTTAGTCAAATTTCGAAGTTGGGAAATAGGGCTATAATCGTTCGTGCTCTAAGGGTCTATAGTTGGTTTCTTCGGCACTCTGCCAATCCGTGCTCTTTTTTGGAAATTTCTAGGCCTTGGCAAAATTCTCCAGTTATAGTTATCACAAGTAACTTCAACTTGTGCCCTAAAGTAACTATAACTCATGCCCCCACCATGCACTGATTTCACTCTCACATATTACATCACTCAAGACATGTTTAATGACTGCAGTGATAACATCCCTAATGACATCTGAAATGGCATCATTGATAACAACACTCTGCATGGCGAGGGCGCAAGTTATACTTCTTTTAGGGCACGAGTTATACTTTCTTGAGATAACTGTAACTGGTCAATTTCAGAGGTCTTGTTAGTTTAAAATGCTAAGTTTAAACTGACATTTTTACCTAACTATAACAGTCCTTTAACCTTTGTATTTTTCAGTGACTATACATATATATATATATCAGCCACGAACATCCCATACCAGGAATATATATATATATATATATATATATATATATATATATATATATATATATATATATATATATATATATATATATATATATATATATATATATATGTATATATATATATGTGCTGTAGAAATGGCAAAAGACTTTGGGCCTTATTTATGAGGTCTTGCAACAGTTTTGCGCTGCTGTTGCATCACTTTTTGTTACGCATCGGTGGCGTAAAACATGCCCCCTGTTGCGCCCTATTTACAAAGTGACGCATCTAAGCACATACGTCACTTTGTAAACCCCTGCGCTACATTATGCCTGCGTCAGGTATAATGTATGCAGGCGGGGGCGTTCCCATGCAAGTAAGACTCGTAATAGTGATGCAGTGAAATCTATGAGATTTCACGGTGCCATTTCTAGGACGCAAATGCATCAAAAACTCACGCCTGCCTCTTGGCAGGCGTAAGGGTGATGCAGTGCTATATCCATAGCCCTCCCCCTGCATTGCTGGAGTTGTGTCACGCTTCCGACACAACTCCAGCAATGCGTCATTTTTTGCGCTGACAGATACGTCAGTAAAACTGATGTATCTGTCATTCCTTGTGACTTGATGCGTCATACAGTAAATATGCCGCATCCATCATGTTGAAGGAGGGCGCAATGAAAAGTGATGCATCGCTTTTTTCACGCAGCGATGCGTCACTTTTCATAAATGAGGCCCTTTGTCCCTTTCTATCTCGGCGTGGATGCCACTGTGCTAATCCTATGCTTAAAGACTTTGATAGAAAAGCAGGCATTTGAGGTGAGCAAATTCAGAATGTCGCTGGTGTTGACGGTGTTCTTTACAGGAGCTGCTCTTCACCTAAATTTGGGAACTATCCAGAGTTCTCTGCTTCTTTTTTGCATAATTTATGTGTCACTCTATGCCCGAAAGGGTATCGTTTTGATATATATATATCTATATATCCACACTCGAATCTCCGTTCAAGGAGTCTTCAACCCTTCAGGGCGGCCTCTCAAACAGCGGACACGGAGGGGCCCGCCAATCACGACATGTGAACAGAAAAAGCAGAGGCCCAATTCCGGAGTAGCAGTCCTTTAATCGGGGAAAACCAGCACAATGCCTCCCATAACCCTACATGTTTCGGCACCTGCGCCTTGATCACGGGAAAGAGGCAGTTCACAAAGTGCATATGTGCGTGTGGTTTAAAAGATGGTCGTGACTCACGTGACTGTTCTGCCTGGCATTCTTTCTGACAGTTCTCATATTGGTGCACAGATTGTAAAATGCATCTCCCCGATTAAAGGACTGCTACTCCGGAATTGGGCCATATATATATATATATATATATATATATATATATATATTTGTCTTCAGTCTCTTCTCATGCTCAAAAGAAGGAAGGGAGGAATTGGCATTCAGGTTGTCGTTTGGAGGTTTTTGCTCCGCAAAGGTTGCGATCAGCGTGTTACGGCTCTTCCGAGCCTGGCTCACGATAATAGACATCAATGTAGCTTCCTTATTTAAACATACAGATACTTCCGTTTACCAACATAAACAATGGACTACATATAAGCTTAAACTGAAAAGCTAATGGCCATATTGGCCAGGACAAGTTACGTGTATTTGCAATTCATACAGAAAAGAAAACAAGTGTTAATATTGTGGGAGGGCTAGTCGGATATATAAAGGCGGAGCCTGGATATATTTTCAAATATTGACCTTTATTCAGGATGCTGGATAAAGAATAGAGGTTTTGATAAAGAAGGTAACGGATGGATAACTCTATGTTTAGTCTGCCTTGATCTTCTTTTCTTCTACAGGATTTTTCCATCACAATAGCACCACCCAGATTCTCAAATAAATGAGAAACTGCGGTAAGCAAAATGCTCCTTTCCCTTCTATTTTCACCACACCTATAGTTGTGGCTTCTAATCTGGGGTAGGGGCTCTTGGGATAGGGTTTTTGCTGGTGTATGGGGAAAAACAAACATGCACCTATTTGGGTAGGGCCATCTGGCCCTCAATCAGTCCTGTTACTGCAGGTCTAGGACCTCCTCCCTTTTCTTTCAGGGTTAGAACAGGTTAATTTCACCAGGAACCACAGTCTCGTTTCTCCTAATGGTCTGTGTCAGTGATTTGAAACATAAGGTTTGGTGCACTGGTGATTATCAGGTACACGTGAGTGCTCTCTAAGTCAGCATGATTAAAAACACTAGTGTGCCCCCAGAGCATGCTCCCCCCTCCGCCGTGACCTCACTCTCCCCTAAACAATTACACACTCTTCCCTTTAACACTTATCCACTATGCTGCAATTCCCCTGAGTTGCGGTGGCTCTCCAGCTTCCTCCGGCGGCTTCCACCACTCCTCACTCCAGGAGTCTTGCGTCTCTTCTGGGCCGGCAACAACTCCCACTACATCAGTCCCACTGGATGCCTCCTCTCTCGGTCTCTCTGTGTCCTCTCCATCTTCCTTCTTTCCGTTTTCCTCCTCGTAATGCTTCCAACCTGCTGTTGCATCCTTTTCTCCTCCTACTCTTCCCTGGAGTTGGTCTGTATCGTTGGAAGCACCGCCCCTCTGTCCGAAAACAGAGTAGTCCTTTGTTAGTGTTGCGAGTAGCTGTGTGTTCCTTGTTTTTATCCTTTCTCTCTTTCTATTATAGGTGTTCCAGTGCTGTCTGGAGTCGGCAGAGTGAACTCGTGGACCTATGCATGGTAAGTAGGAGGGGTCGGGGCCTACTTCCTCACAAAATTGCACACATTAGTCATTGTAATACTCTAATAGTGCTTCATCCGCTGTGGACCCATTCAGCTCACTATGTGATATAACAATATAAAGGGTGTCATTTTAAGTAAGGCAGACCTACTGACTTTGTCAAAGGGTCAGAACATCAAAATATAAAAAGCTGGACTATTAGCTTTAGCAAGAGAGCAGCACATCAACATATATAAAGGAGACCTCTTGCCTTTGTCAAAAAGTCACCAATAACCATAATCAAATGTATATTTTATAAATTCACACATAGCCATTTTTAATAAAAGTCATTGCCATAAAATATTTTCAATAAAGCCTTTTTTAGAAAAAAACATGAATATGTCTTTGAACCTGATTTTTGCATTTTTCATGCCACACAATGCAAACATAGAGCCAAAAATAGGAGGTCCATGGACTTAAAAAATATGGTACGCTCTTCCAAGGTCATGGATTAAATGACCGAGGAGACCAACTGTATAATGTTGCAGTTGGGCTGACCCAGCCCTCCTCAACATTAAAAAATTGCTTGGTAGGGCCTTTTGCTAATGTGGTGCTAGCCAATCAGATCTTATCTTTAGATCTGTTGGATTCGCGGATCTTCCACAGCGTGATATATACATACATTTTGAATCTTAATTTCTCAAAAACTACTGAACGGATATCCACCAAACCACAGAAGGCACACTTTCTGGATCATGATCTACTTTCTGCCAAATTCTGTTCTGCCATTTTTGCGGTATTACTGTTCAATTTTCCTATTGAAAATTGCATGGGGAAAACGTGTTTGGGGACCCCTCTTTTTCTCTGCCCCCACTTGACAGATCATCCCAAAACTTGACAGAAAGGAGTTGAGGTGGACGAGAATATATTTTTGGAAAGGTTCGTGAAGATCCTTCATATGGTGCCAAAGTTATAAGCAAACCAAAAAATACTTTTTGCTGTGGCAACGTAGTCCTAACTACAATTACCCAGTGACGACTGACTCCATATATATGGTTTTGGGTCAGCCTCTTGCTCTTAATTGGATGGCTTTCTTGTCTCTCTTATTTCCTTGATTCCTATTTGATGGCTTACTTCCCTTTGCTTTCTTTGTCTCGCCTTTGGAGCATGTTCTGATTGGGTGACTTCTGTCCTTCCACTGCTTGCATTCATGGAACTAAATTTTTCTTTTTTGTGGGAGTGTGTGTTTTCTTGCTCTCTCCCTCATGTTATGTTATGTTATGTTAATAAAAATTTCTATAGCGCACGTACACCCAGAGGTTTCATGGCGCTTAACTTGGTCAATGTCACAGCCGGGGCGGATTATGCATAAGCCTTCTCAAACAGCCATGTTTTGAGCATTTTTCTGAAACCCAATAAATTATTACAAGATCTGATCGCTAGTGGAAGAGAGTTCCAGAACTTGGGGGCCAGATAGGAAAACCTGCATCCTCCCTGACGTTTAAGCTTATAGGTAGGGGTGGATAGCAGCTGAAGATGTGCAGATCGCAGATTGCGGGTGGGAACAGGTCTAGATATCATGCAGCTGATGAATTTAGGGCGCCTGCAATGAAGGGCCTTAAAAATTAAACACCCTGTCTTAAAGGCTGCCCGCTGAATGATAGGGAGCCAGTGAAGCTTTACAAGTAAGGGACTGGCAGATTGCCATTTTGGCTGTTTGTGGATAAGTCGCGCAGCTTGATTCTGTACCAGCTGGAGACGTTTAAGTAAGAACAATGGGAGGCCAAGATAGATAGAGTTGGAAAAATCAAGGCGAGAAAGAACCAAGGCCGTAACAACCTGTATGAGAGCGGAATGAGTGAGCAAATGGGCAATCTTCCTGATTTTGCGTAATTGGAAGAAGCATGAGGAGACCACCGTCCCTACTTGGCCTCTGAGTGAAAGATCGGCATTTATGGTGACTCCTAAGCTTTTTACAGAAGAGGACGGGATGGGGGAAGGACCCAATTCAGTTGGCCAATAGTGTGGGCCCCAATAGATCTGGCCTTTTCCGGGCAGGACTAATTCGGTCTTGCCCGGATTAAGTTTAAGATGGTTATGGTCCATCCAGCTCTGAATATACAGCATGGTATCTTGAAATTCCTGAATTGAATCAGGAGAGTTATCGATGGTGAAGACAAGCTGAAGATCATCAGCATAATTGAAAGTAGTCAACTTCCTATTCCTTAGAGAATGGATCAAGGGCAGGAGATAAAGGTTAAACAGGTGGGGGGACAGTGATGATCCCTGTGGGACCCCACATGTGATAGCGGTCGAGGGGGCGGTAAAAGGAGCAAGGCGGACTGCTTGGGAGCGGCCCTCAAGAAATGACTTGATCCAATTGAGAGCTGCCCCTTGAATGCCAGCCTGTCTGACACGGTCCAACAAAATTTGGTGGTCGACCGTGTCAAACGCGGCCGACAGATCCAAGAGCACCAAAGCCTGAGGGGTACCTTTGTCTGCGTTAGCTCGCAAGGCATCTAAAACCGCGAGAATAACAGTCTCAGTAGAATGAGCGGGCCGAAAACCTGCTTGGTGGGAGTCCAGATGTTCAGAATGTTCGATAAAATTAGATAGACACCTGGCAACATGGGCCTCCAATATCTTAGCTAAAAAGGGGAGCAGAGAGATGGGGCGGTAGTTTGATGGATTAAGGGGGTCAGCACCCGGTTTCTTTAAGAGAGGGACCACGACAGCATTCTTAAATGCATTCGGGACCCTACCCTGGCCAAGGGACTCATTTAAGAAAGGAAGTACAGTATGTGGCAAGGCAGAGAAAATATCCTTTAAAATATAAGGGGGACAGAAATCTCTAGGAGAGCCTGATTTAACTCGGACCAATAGATCAGAGAAAATCTCTGAACTGATAGCGGGAAAATGTTCCATAGTAGCTGTATTAATTTTCATGGTGCCGGGGGGCTCCACATGTCCGGAAGGGGAAATGCTGGCTTTAATGCTGGCGATTTTGTCCACAAAATAGTCATTAAGGGAATTACATAAATCTTGAGTAGGGATCTGTTTGGGGATAATTCGCTCGGCATTACACAGATCGTTGACTATCATAAAGATTTCCTTCGACCTGTTTTGGGAGCTTAAAATTCTCGCCGAAAAATGGGCGGCCTTAGCTGCAATGATTGCGTTTTTATACTCTTTTCGAGCCTGAGCATACTGAGTTTTTCCTTCCGAAGAGTAGCTGACTCTCCATCTCCTTTCTTTTTGACGGAGATCTAATTTCTTCTTTTTTAACTCCACTGAAAACCATTTCTGAGCGTCAGCTGGTCGTACACGATTGAGTTTAGTAAGCGGGGCATGTGTGTTACTTGCAACGAGTAACCAGGAAGAGATATTCTTCTCCATGGAGTTAATATCAGGGTCAAGAGCAGGTGGAGAGCTAGCCAAGGTGTCAATAAAATCTTGTTTAATCAAGGACCTCCACTTCCTAATCATGCCACCCTCAGCCTTAGGGGTCTTGATATTAAGAGGGATCGTTGCCGTAAATGTTATCAAATGGTGGTCAGACCATATACAAGGTGAGATGGTAGGAACCGACAAGGTCAAATTGGTTGACCAAAGCTGATCCAATGTGTGCCCTTTGATATGAGTGGGCAAAAATATATGCTGTGTCAAATTGAGACTGAAAAGTAATTCAGATAATTCAGTGGCGAGCGGCCCTCCAAGAGTGTCGTTGAACCAATAGTTCAAATCGCCTATAAGTAAGATGTTAGAGTAATTCGTGGCCAAATTAGCCATTTGTTCACTTAAAGAGAGAGGGAATGAAGGCATGTACTGTGGGGGCCTATAGACAATGACACATATAAGGGGGCCAGCATAAGAGTCCAGTTTGATAACCAAATTCTCTGTTGACGGGAGGCTAAGGGGGGTAATGGTGGTAAATTTATGATCCTTGTGGATAATGGCGGCTACTCCACCGCCTGTTTTGCCAGAGAGCCGATTTGCCTGAATTATATAGTATTCCGGAGGAAGTGCAGCTAATATGTCTGGGGTAGAATCAAGGTTGAGCCAGGTCTCCGTAACCAGAAAAACATCTGGTTTTTCGGACGCGAGCAGCAAACAAATGTCTAACTGGTGTTTGACCAGTGAGCGGGTATTAAGATAGAAAATATGTAAGGTGGTGTGTTTTAACTTGGTAGGGACGGAGCTTAGAGGAAGGTAAGGAATGGGGGGGAGAGGAACAGCAGGGGGGCCTCGTGCTCGAAATATCTTATTGACGCTAATGCGTTTATAGGTGATTGGGTCAAGGGGCACAGCCGGCCGAGCCAGCGATCTAAGTTCCTCCGAAGAGTATTTTATAATTTGACCATAAGTTGGGGCCCCAACTGCTTCCCCTGTCGATGTTGCCTCCCCTTTTCTCATAACTTTTTAATTGCTTCCATCCTAGACCAGCTTACCCCCCTGAGGGAGTCGCTGTGCCTTCTGCTCGGCAACATTGGCTTTCTACCCCACCTGTTCCTCCATTGCTCCTTTGCATTGCCCCATCATGTTCTTTTTCTTTTTAAAACATACTATTTAATCATATTTGGAGGGCCTGGCAGCTGCAGTTTGCTAACCTAAAATTTCTTAGTTTTTATAGAAACAGCTCATTGAAAATGTGCTGGTTGAATTTCAAAATCGCAAGAAAATTGTGTGGGAAGAGGGGACTAGGTGTGGACTGCAAGCTGTGGCTAGGTGTGGACTGCAAGCTGTGGTACGATGTAGAGGCAAGAAGTGTTTGAGAGATTTCCCTCTTACATGTACAATCAGTTAATTGGAAGACTGCAAATTAAACATACATTTATATACATGTGAAAGCATTTCTATTTACTGTTGTTAGAGAGGATATGGGTTTGGGTACAGGAAATGGTTAGGGAAGATATGGCATTCCCCAAAAGGTGGATAAGGTTGTCAGCATCTGGTTACCCCACACTTATGTCCTGTCCTGTGAGTGTTGGTCCCAGGGAGTGCTTTGAGGCCAGAAGCAAAGAACAGAAATATGTTACTTAAGATACCCATGGCCTGCACCATAGTATTTTGCAGGAGTTTCAGGACTATATCCTACTTGTATTGAGAGTACTTGGCATGCAGCAGCTAAACATATTAATCTATCAACTAATTTGTAGTTTTGGCCCCGCTCCTTTCCTGCTACAAATAATTGTTAGTCAAGTAAAACATTAATAACGCTTCAAGACCCGGAGCCACTTTCCCATGGGCGTATTTTAATCGAGACGGTTATTAGGAATTCTAGATTAGTTAACGTGCCATGTTTGTAAAGTGTTCCAGTAGTAGTCTTTCTCCTTCTCTAGTAGGAAGACCACAAACAAAGGGGCTCATTTATGAAAAGTGACGCATCGCTGCGTGAAAACAGCGATGCGTCACTTTTCATTGCGCCCTCCTTGCGACACCAATGATGCGTCATATTTACAGTATGACGCATCATGTCGCAAGGAGTTACAGATACGTCAGTATTTCTGACGTATCTGTAGGCGCAAGGATCGATGCATTGCTGGAGTGTGTCACAAAAGTGACGCAACTCCAGCAATGGGTCATTTCACATGGGCAAGTCCCATGTTGATAGTGCCTGCGTCAGTCTTACGCCTGCTGTGAGGCAGGCGTAAGATATTGACGCATTTTCGTCCTAGAAGTGACGCAGTGAAATCTCATAGATTTCACTGCGTCACTTCTACGAGGCTTACTTGCGTCGGAATGCCCCCCCTGCATACATTATACCTGGCGCAGGTATAATGTGTGGCAGGGGTTTACAAAGTGACGCATCTACCTAGATGCGTCACTTTGTAAATATGACGCAACATGGCGCATTTTTTACACTGCTGGTGCGTCACAAAAAGTGACGCACCGGCGGCGTAAAAGTGACGCACGGGCTCATAAATAAGCCCCAAAGTTATTTGTATGCATAACAGTTCTTCCAATTTCCACTTGTGCATTATCCGTGTGATAATATGCTCTTTTCTAGCTTGTCTACTGGCTCATTGCTGATTATTGATCTAGGGAAAACAGATCAATGTGCAGTTAGATTACAATAAGCCTATACTTGATAGGTCTCCTTACTAGCCACTCCCCAGTTCCTGTAGAACACTGTGCTGTCCTCTGGGGCTCCTCACTTCCTTTTTATCTCATGTCTCTTTTCACAAAAATTCATTTAACCATTCCTCTTCTCTAAATTTGGCACAGTGCTAACCTATATACTCAAGCCTACACTTGAACACCGTGATTCTATGGGTAATTTCTGCATTTTGGGCATCATTTCATTAGCCATACTTACTCCTGTTCCTTTATGGGCTGATGGACCTTAGTTATTTGCCCTTCGTATGAAGTGCACACTAAGATAAGATGCAGAACTGGTTGTCTGACTTGCATTGGCCGGGCACAGTAACAAGGTTGACGCATGTTCAATGCTGTTACTCGCGATGCAGATTTCCACTGCAAGGATTTATTGAGACTAACACAAGCAGAACTTGTAGCCAGGGGGCCCAAGCTCAACTGACCAACACCCTGGAACCCACGGATAGCATAGATAAATAACTCCACAAAGAAACCTCTTTGGCCAATCCCAATCCAGATGACAACCCACCAGCAGAACCCCACAGTTAGTTGTTCCATTGTATCAAAAGCAGTGGATAGATTCAGCATGATCCAGTGTGTCTCAGAGGTTGCGGCTTGTGCTTTTGGTGCTCTGGCCACCATATTTTGCCATTCGAAGGGCCTTTGGGAAATCATGACACAAGGTATATTTGTTAAGTTTATTTTCACTCATGGGTGCCTTAGTGCTGAATAACCAATGTTTTTGTGACCCACATCAATTGTAATAAAGGTATAGAGCTAGGGAGAAAGTGAAGCTGAGAAGAGATGATAGGTTTCGAACCTTTATACAAGGGGTCATACATAGATCCCTTCAGTGGATGCATTAGCCACTGAGCTTTCAGAGTGAGCCTGGCGGGAAGTGGTTGAAAGAAGGATCCTGGTGGGAATGCAATGGAGAGCCATCTATTGCAGGGACCCTGCTCCTTCGTTCCAGTAGGCTGTGTTAATGATACATAATCCCACGTGTACTATTCATTGCCAGAGGCACAACACAAAGCATTCCAAACGACAGTGCTGAGCAACTTTTTGGCACAAAAAAACAAGGTGTCGCGAGGATGGAGCAAAATGGCGTTGTGTCACTGAATGTCAACCCCCGCCCTTATCTTTGTAATGAGGGTGTAACGAAAGAGAACACAGCAAACACCCGCAGGTTTTCAGACAAAGCCAGATATACTAAAATACCTTTACCTAGCTTTGCATGAAAACGTAAGGAAACTAGGTGCAAGCAAGGGGCAAGAGGACTATTGTGTGATATTCTTACCCGTAAGATGTATACTGTAGAACTACACATTGTATATGTGACTTAACCGTGGACAGAATCAGGTGATTCTGGCTAGTCTTGCATTAAGTGTGACCTTAAAACTGCTTTTTAGTGTTGGCCTGCTGGTAAACATCATCAACCAGCTTCTCCTACAAAATATGACTCTGCACTGTTTTTCTTCGCTTACGCAGCTGCACAGAGTGAATGTTAGTAAATCTATGCAAAAGGGTCTTGACCACGGTCTGAATGCTTCATAGCTGTTTTGAGTGTGAAATGTTTCCATACGTTCAGGCTCATCTGGGGCCTGATTATGTAGCCTTTGCAGCATGTGCATGAGTTTCTTTGGGATACCTGTGTGTCACATTACAACAGCCTAGATGCCCCACAACCAGCATCTGTCAGCTGATCTCAGTTTGCAGGAGAGTACTCTCCAGAACAAGGATTGTTGCTTGTTGACACCCTTGACCACTGTATTGATGTGAGGGGAAAACATAGGGTTAGTTTTAAATTAATCCCAAAGTCTTGACTTTCTGAACTTTTGACCCAATTACAAAAAACTAGATGCACATCAAGCCAGTGTTTGTGCCTTAGTCGATGCAGTAACTGGCTGGTACTGTCGGCCCCATTGAATAATGCAAACGCAAAATCCTTTTCTGAGAGAAATAACTTCAGTTTTAAGGGCTGTCAGAACTTGATGCCATCACTGTACCTGGGCCAGTTGAGACTCCATTAAAACTTTGTTGCTGCTAATTTGATGCTGAATGTCCACCCTGCCAAGATGCCACTCAAGCGTTCAAGAGCTTCTGGAAATTACCACTGACATCCAAAAAGGTCAGCGCTGCAGACTGCGAGAGCTGCTCAAAGGGATCACTGACAGAATATTAGAAACAAAAATATCTGGGACCGAAATATCGAGAACCTAAGTGCAAATAGGTAAGTATAGATTTGCTGTTCTTCATTCCACATCTACGTACCTTGAAGATACATATTTTGCCAAGGCACATATATGTGGAGTTATATATAGAAAAACTTTACCTACCTATAGAAACTTACCTTCATGATATTTTTGTACTTGATATTCTTAATACAATAGTTTGTCCCACGATATTTTTGGTTCCAATATTTTGTCTAAACATCCGCTCAAAGTGCCAAGGCAGCCTTTCAGAGTGTTAGGACCTGTCCAAGTTCCTTACTTGAGAAGCTTCGGCCTCATACACTCATTGGCTATTAGGGTTTTAGGCCCTGCCACGAAGCCAGTGCTCCATATTTCACTCTGTATAAAAACCACACGATGGCATGGCAGGCTCTCTCTGTCTGTACGTGAAGCATCACTGCTGTACCAGAAACCATGTAGTGGATGGAAGTACTGCACCACTGCTACACACAATCTGCTTTGCCCTGGTATATACAGGGTGATTCACACGCCAGAGCCACGTCATGGATGCTACTGCAGAGCTAGACAGATGTTTGTGCGTCTATTGGCCCTATTGGTCCTGATTCACAGAACTAACTTACGTCAAAAACGTAAAGTTAGTACTTTTTGGTATTCACAGAATACACTTACTCATTTTGGTATTCAAAGAATGAACTTACTCATTTCGGTATTCACAGAAGTTAGTAGTCTTAACTTTAGGACTTCTAAATGCCTTCTGTGAATACCGAAAGTCTTAAAGTTAGGATTTTTCTCAGAGTCCTAACTTTACTACTCCTAAACTGAGAAAAATCCTAACTTTAAGACTTTCGGTATTCACAGAAGGCATTTAGGAGTCCTAAAGTTAGGACTACTAACTTCTGTGAATACCGAAATGAGTAAGTTCATTCTGTGAATACCAAAATGAGTAAGTGTATTCTGTGAATACCAAAAAGTACTAACTTTACGTTTTTGACATAAGTTAGTTCTGTGAATCAGGCCCTTAGTGTTTGTCTTCACTCCATCAGAGAAGAGTAGGCCAAATGCTCTTGTCTCGTGCTAGTTCCTGTTATTCGACAATGAAACCTTCTATGAACAAGTGCGACAGCACAATTTTAAAAGAGGTACCTGTATAATGGTGCCGCTTTCAGTGAGTTGATCAAGCGGGCTGCTCACTAGTTGTCGGTACTGGCTGGGGTTGTGAGTAGAATGGGGCATTGGGCAGTTTCATTGTCAGGCCTGACAGTCCAGAAAACCTCAGAAGCAAACCCCTACTCTGAAAACCATGGGGAACCTTCCATAGGCCTGGCTGGCCGCCCTGCTCTGAGAGTATTAGACTCTAACAACCAGTGGCGGCTGCTGCCAATAAAAAGTGATCGGGCAGCGCCGGGGGAATAATTTAAAAAAAGTACTTACCTGCCACTGCCAGGGTCCAACTTCTTGCACGAGTGGGTAAATGGTGTCTGCTCCTGGCAGTCCATGGGCCACACTACACAGACTCCCAGACTCCTCACCCAATCCAGACGCTGCTCTTACGCTATTACCCAGCATGAGAGAAGCGATGCGATTGGTCTGAACGGGCTGCTTTGATGCTCGCTCAGGGACAGGGAGCCTGTGCCTCTTCTCCACATGGCTGATGTCTATTTACAGTGCCCAACTCTTCTCCTGCCTGCTGCTGTCCACAGAGGATGGCCCCACCCCACCCTAGACTCAGGCCACTCGCCAGACTCGGCTCTGTCAGTGAAAAATAAAATGATAATAAATTGTTTTATAATCATTTTATTTTTCATGTGCTGGGTCTGAGCAGTGGGGCGACGCTCCTTAACTATAATGGAGGAGCCGCCGCTGCTAACAAATACACATTCTTCCTGTAAAGTGAGGGATTTGTATTCTGCCATTTGTACTTAGATCTTACCATTCACTCTCTTGCATTCCTGCTCGTACCTGTGTGTATGACTGGTAGTTAATTAAGACGCTTCCATCAGCACACTCATTCCACGTCTTTTAAACCGTTCGTAACAATATATTTTAATTCCTACTCGCCCTAGGCATTGAGCGCTTGTGAGGAGACGTCTTTCATGTCTGCACATGGGTTCTCCAAGCTCATGTACAACAACAACAAAAAGCCTGTAGGGCTCTTACTGGCTCCTGTGCTTCCCAGCATGAATTTATGGCCCATAGGTCCATTTATTCTACAGCCAGTATATCATAACATGTTTGTACTTTTCAGAAGGATATATCTGTGTGACAGCACTAGTATGAGAAGGCTGAGCAAATCCACAGTGGTGAGCACCCCACAGGCTCATCTGCCTATGTGGTGTCTGCGCTCCCACAAAGTAGAGGCATCCGAAGGCACACAATAGATGGCGCGAGCCAGCAAACAGTTGTATGCCTATTAAAGTTCACACCTCCTTATGTAAATAGAAGTCATGAGTGAAAAAAGTCCTGAGCAAAACAAATAACAACCTCACTTGTAAGGAAAAGATGTCCTCACAGAAGTAGGACCAAGCTTTTTATGGTTGTGATCCTTGTTCAGGTGCCATTTTGACCATGCAACCCATGCTGGGTGGGGCTGGGAGTGCATTTCATTACCGCCTCACTTCTTCCTTGTCCCTGTACTTATACCATGAGATGCACCCACACCCTAGGGACTGCGCCCCACGATCTGCCTACAAGTAAACAAGCATTTGCAATGCAGTAGGTCTCGCATTTATGAGAGTTTGAGCTATTGGCATTGTAAATGACAATGCCTTTTATTTATGTGTTGTTTTTAAAACAGATAAATAAAAGGCATTGCCATTTACAATGCCAATAGCTTAAACTAGGTTGCAAAAAACAGAAACGCATTTGGAGATCAGCCTACGATCCTGTAGAGGCGCAAAAATATAAACAAATTCTGAGTAAATATAAGGAAATGATAAGGAGTAAAAAAACGATATATTTTTCACAAAAAATTGAGTGCGCAAAAATTCCTCTAAGGAACTTTTTAGCGCTTTGTTGTTCCTTACCTCGCCACGCATTCCTGAAATGGTGCCAACTCAATCCCTGTGTGATAAGATTGCTAGGCACTTTGAGCATAAAGTGGAAAGCATTTTTAATGAAGTGGGCAGTCGTAGAACTAAGGAGAGATTGTCAATTTCCGACATGTAGCCTGCAGATAGATCCGCTGGGGAGCCCCGCTTTGATAAATTTGCTGACCTGGAGAAGGAGCAAGTGGTGGATCTAATTGCAAAATCAAAATCAGGCTCGCCGATTGACCCCTGCCCAGTGGCAGTGGTAAAATTGGCGCAAGATATCGTTGCGGATAATCTGGCAAAAATATTCAACCCTATCTTTAGGACAGGAGTTTTCCCTAAGCTGTGGAAAACGGCATCAATTCTGCCTATCTTAAAAAAAAAACAATTTAGACCCAGAGGACATTACCAACTATCGCCCTATATCGCGCCTACCTTTTCCCGCCAAACTTCTAGAGAGGGCCATGAATAAACAGCTGATGGATTACATCAACTGACATAGCTGCTTGAACGAAACACAACACAGCTTTAGAACCGGTCAGAGTACTGAGTCGGCCCTGATCAAATCAGTCGAGGAAATCAGGGTAGCTCTAGATAACGGTGGGAGGGCCGCCCTTATTCCATTAGATTTGTCGGTGGCTTTTGATACTGTCCACCATACCATTTTGGTGGATAGGCTAGCAGCAATAGGGGTGCAGGGATCAGCACTCCATCTGCTTAAATCTTTTCTGGAAGATAGGACGCAATTTGTAGCAACGGACCCGTTCAAGTCTAACCCTTTTCAGCTCCCTTGTGGAGTGCCACAGGCTCCTCAATTAGCCCAACTCTTTTTAATGTGTACATAGCCGCTTTGGCCCCAGTCATAAAATCTTTCGGCTTTACCCTAACCTCTTATGCTGACGATACGCAAATTGTCGTAGCAGTCATGAAACAACCACACACCATCAGTAAGCAATTCAGTGATTGCATGTCAGCCGTAAGTTCATGAATGAGCTTTAATAGTCTAAAGCTGAATTCTAATAAAACTGAGGTGGTCCTCTTTGGTAACGATCCCTCTTTCTGGTCCCCTTGGTGGTGGCCAGCGAATTTAGATGATTTGCCGGTGCCAGTTGAAAAGGCTAAAAATCTTGGGATAATTATAGACAACAGGCTCACCTTTGCTAAGCGGATCAACGCTCTGACACCTTCCACTTTTTTCATTTTAAGAAAAATCAGAAAGATCTTGCCTTTCATCCCAGCAAATTCTCAAAAACTGGTCATATCAGCTTTGATATTGGCCAGACTAGATTATTGTAATGGCCTATACCTGAATCTGCGGGCCCAGTACCTTAGTAAACTCCAGGCATTGCAGAATACAGCTGCTAGAGTTCTCACTCGTACCACTAAATATGTCTCAGTTAGGAAAACAATCAAACAGCTACATTGGCTGCCTGTGAAGGAGAGGATCCAATTCAAAGCTTTATGCTTTGCGTACAAAGCCTTGCACTAGCAAGGACCACAACACTTAGGCCAGAAATTCAGATGTTACTCGCCTAGTAGATCACTTAGATCTTCTTACTCTAGAACTTTGGTGGTACCAAAATTCAAAAAAATGAATTGGGGTGGCAGAAGTTTTTATCTGGGAACCATAACAATCTGGAATAAACTCCCGTTATCCATCCGATCTGCCACCTCCCTCCTCAATTTTAGGCAGGAGTTGAAAACTTTGCTTTTCAGCATATCAGACTCTTGGTAAAGATTCTTGTTTTCCGGTCCGATCATAGGTTAGTGCCAGGACACCGTTTGTTAACAGAGCGCTTTATAAGTCTCCTACATTAAACATTAACATTAACAAACTCTTGTAAATGCAAGACCTATTGCATTGCAAATGCGCTCAGCGCCCGTGCAATAACAGTTTTTAAAAAGCATTATTAGAGAGCCTGTCTTGCCTGCAACAGCAGGCAGGACAAAGCTATTTGAGAAATTAGTGCTGGGAGGCTGTAATTAAAGCCTACCAAGTAACAACACATGTAACAGGGTGTGTCGCCATGGGACAAGGAGGTACTAAGGAGGGACTACTAAGCCTATTGACCAATGAACGGCCACAGTTTACAGTGGACAATGACACATGCCAATGAAAAATATGGGCGGAGAGTGGGTGGAGCTTCAAGTACCTACCTGAATACAGCATGCCTCGCAGAGCAGCGCATGCGCTGCCCAGGCTCGACCTAAAAAGGCTGAACTCCTTCACCACCACGTTTGCCTATAAAGGACCATCTGTACCCAGAATTCTCTTTCTCACTGGGAGATTTAAATTGTTCTTCCTGCATCTGATCAGAGGGTTCCTACATTCCTTTTAGCCCTGTTTGTGCATTTTCGCCTTTGTTCTTTCTTCTGGCATGTGGTGTCTGTTAAATATATTGTATTCCTGTTTTTTTCTGTCTTCCTGGGCACCTGCTGAGCTTATGTGACTGGGTTCTGCTAGCTATGTTGCCCCCATGGCTCCCTGCTAGGATTGTTGGGGGCTGTGTGAGGCTGGCTATACGTGTAACAACCCTTTCTCAGGTCCCCGCTGTGCTTCGGCTGCGGTTTGAGAATGAGCTCCATGGATGAGCTGTGAGCACCTTTCAATTAATGAGTCCATTGCTGCTAGAAGGATTGGGTTTGCACCCTTCCCCATGTGCTACATGCAGGCCTTGAAGCTGGTTTCCACCTGTTCTATGTGTTGCTCTGGAGCTCTCATGGATGGAGAGCAGACGAGTGCCTAACTCCATTTATTTAGCTTGTTGTTTGGGCTTGAGGTCTTGTGCATGGGCTTTCACCTGTGTCACACGTTGGGCTTGTTGCTTATAGGATTTGTGCCCTGTCTTATGCTGCTTAATTAGGCTTGTGTGGGCCTCTGGCTTTTTGCCGGAATGAATGTCCATCCTTCCCAACCCCATTATACCCGCGTTTTGGGGTTTAGTATGGGAGAGTACCTTTTTTTTTCAGAGTTTTATACAGCGCAATCTTGACCCGAAGGTATCGGGTATCAGAGCGCTTTACATGAGCACCAGTTATGTTACACCAGGACACATTCATTTTTGTTAGGCACAGGGAGATTAAGTAATTTGCCCAGAATCACAGGATGTTGATCGTCATTGCCGAGACTCGAACCTGGTTCCCCAGATCTGAGATCGACCGCCCTAGCCCGTTCGGCCACATCCTCTTACCTTGTTGGACTTAGACTTCCCTTCTATGTTTGCATTGTTGGGTGGTGATAAAATGCCCACTTGTTCATGGTTATTCGGGCTTTCTTCTGGGCCTTGTGTTTTTTTGGATGGAGGCTTTGGGTGCCTGGCCCATACTATGGCTGATCCTGCATCCCCATTTTATATTTTGTCTTTGAGTTTGTGCTGCATTGTCCCCTGGGTTTCTTGCTGGGCAGGGACACGGCTGAGTGTACTCTGCATGTGCAGAACGTCCCTAACCAATTTTTGGATGACTTAGGGGTGTATTTGACACCAGGCTCTATTTGGAAGCCTTTCCTACCCACCCAAACCATTTATGGCTTTTGACACACGGACTTGATGGTATTTTACAATAAAAGGCTATTTATTATTTTAAAATCAGTAGGCAAACGCTATGTATCACACCAATGTTTATTATTGTGATATTTTAAGTGTTATTATATAGAATGAGATGATTAGTAAAAACAAAAACAGTTTACATTAGACATCCCTACTAGTTGTAATAAATTAGTCTAGTCCCTCCCTAACACCTATCAAATCCCTGGGACTCTTTGTACCTCCCCCAGTGATTCTCTATGGAGAGGGGGTCATAGTTGCTGAGCCATATTTTGTTTCTTCACTGTATGGAACAAACATTGTTTCTGAAGGCTGGCAAGAATCAGTGTGAAGTAATAAGATGTCTCTGATACTTTCTTTCTTTTCACTATTTTACTGCATAGTGTAGAGTATCTGGTTCTCAACAAGTATATACACAAAGTTCGCCTGTCTTGCTCCCTTTCTCTTGACCTGCATTGCTGGGTCTCCACCTTGAATCCTCCGCGTCTCAGGAGTGCCTCAGGGAAAAGAGAGACCAGAATGAGTGGCCTTTTCGTCGGCCTAGTGGGAAGACGGGGAGGGTAGTGACGGGATGCTTGCACCTTACTCAAAACCTTCACCAGTGTCAGTGAGTTTGTCAGAGTCAGCGACTCGTGTCAATTACCTCTTCCCCTAAGGTTGCTTGAGTGGCATTAAAAACCTGCCTCCCGCCTAAACCCTTTAAGCAGTTTCGTATCTGTGTGAGCCACGCTCCTCCTGGAATGTGGCAGGCTTGTGGGTGGGGTCTTTGACTGGTCTCTTCCCTCCTCACGGCTGCACCGGGTAACGCTGTCGTCTCTCACAGGTTCGGGTCGTGTCTCCGAGTCCTGGCGTCTCTTGTACCAGAGTCGTTCTCTCGATGTCCATAGCAGGGCTCCTCAATGATGCGGTTTTCCTTTAACGGAGCTGTCGGCATCCCCTCGAGTCCGGATGCAACGCGCAGTCTTTCGGATATTCCGGCATTTGAGCTCACCGTCTCCTGATCCTCGGCTGTGGTTGGTGGGAATGCGTTAATGATGTAATCCTTGTGGGAGGGAGTGAAATCCAGGAAGTCCTCTTCATTAAAGGATGTGCCGTAGCATTTCTCTTGCATGGGAGAAGCCGTGAACGTACGATCCGTCTGTAACAGAAGAAAAGGTACAGCATGAGCAGGTAATGGGTCTTCCTTCACGTCATCGGGTCGCTGTTCAGTGGGAGGTTAGAGACCTCGTGACACCACCTCTGCTCCTTCTTTCTTCCAAATTTGTTTTGTGCGAGGTTGGATGACTTTTCAACATTGATCACTTCTCTGTACCTTGCCGGGCAGCAGAATGAAATATTTCTCTTTGCTGGGTTTCTACGTGACTAATTTTAACTTGCTGCTAATAATACAGTGATATTGCATACTCTGTTAGATATCAATACCATTCCAAATATTAGTTCATGTACACTCGAAGATAATAAAACATCTCATGTTTGTCATACAATTAAGCCAGATTTATATGTAACATATATGTATTATCAGGATTTGATGCATTGAAATAACTTGCAAATCTATAAGTACATAACCATTGTAGCAGGTAGTAGTCTGAAGGAACCTGAATAATTGTTGAAGAGTGTGCCTTGCAAAACTGTGTTATCCCTTTAATGAGGAGTCTGGGGCATATGCAGGGAGAAATTAAATTGCTCCAGGCCTGAAATAGGTCAATTATTTTCTGTCTCAGGGCTGGTTATTATTATTATTATTATTCCAATTTATAGAGCGCGCGGCTACTCGACAGAGTGTTCCGGCGCTGGCAGAGGGAGAACAGGCTGCTAGAACGGGGCTAGCCGTTAAAAAGGTGGGTTTTGAGCTTCTTTTTCAATAGTTCAAGACTGCCTATCAGCCTCAGGGACAGCGGAAGACTGTTCCATGCACGGGGGCCCAAATATCTCCCACCCATCCGAAGACGGTTACAACGAGGGACCTTTGCCATATGAGTAAAGGAAGAGCGCAGAGTGCGGGCAGGGACATAAGGAGTAATTCTCTCCTTAAGGTAGGCAGGACCCGTCCCGTTCAGAGATTTATGCATTAAGACCATGGCTTTAAACATCACGCTCTGTTTCATGGGAAGCCAATGGAGGGCCTTTAAATGCGGAGTCATGTGAGATCTCGAGGAGAGAGAAAGCAGAAGTCTAGCTGCAGCATTCTGCACCACCTGGAGTCTGTTAAAGGGATAGTCCGGAAGGTCCAGGTACAGTGCATTTCAGTAGTCCAGTCTCGATGTAATTAGAGCCTGTACAACCTTTCTACCTGCTGCATCGGAGAGAAGAGGAAGGAATTGTTTGAGCGTGCGAAGCACGCTGAAGCATGTCCCCGCCCCGGTTACTTTATGTCAGTTGCAAATTTAGTATCACCCTATGTTCCACTCTTAATGCCCTTTTATTTGGCTCAAGAGGTCCAGTGTATGTGTATGTTTGGCTTCTCTACACATTGATGTCTGTGTTGCGTCACACGCTATAGTTTCTATGGTGTTATGCTCTATGAGTCTGCTTCCCCTCTTTTTTTGTCCATCCACAAGCATGGCTCCATTGATTCTATTTTCCAGCACACCCTAATGCCAAGTTATTGCCCCCTCTCTTGGATCCATGCCAGATGTAAGCTTTAGATTCAACCCTTGATCTCTTTCACTTCCCTGTTCTGCTAATTCTGCATTTTGATGGCATTTTCTTGGGCTCGATCATCTAGTTCAGCTCACAGGTACTGGTGTACTCCCACTTAATCCTCTGGTGATATATATGCTGCCCTCATTATGGACGGTGACAGCGAACAGAGTTACAAGATACAAATCAGGGATTAGATCTTGGGCATGTGCACCCTCACTCTCCTGTTCTCACTTCTGCATTACCATGCCAGGCTGTGCTAGTGGTGGAATGTCTTCCCCCTTTTGCCATGGAATAGGGTGTTCAGGCTGGGTGGTACAGGACATACCTTCTCATAATAGAATGTTGAACCGAGCAGCAATAAAAAAAAAAAAACATGGTAAACCAGGACCAAACACTTCCAAAGTCAGTTAGGAACAGATGAGGCTGCTGGTCATGTTGTCTCCCGGCCGGAGGCATCAGTCAACAGTGTGGCATCAGGATCACGCACCGCCTCCTGATCTCCTTTATCAAACAGGTGATCACTGGTGATTAAGATGGGACTGTCCCACTCTCAGTTTCATCCCTGTCCACATTAGGCTCTTGAGTTGGGAACTGACTTGAGAATGCATCATAATTATGACACAGAATTTTAAATGGGAAAGCAAAGAAACAAAGGAGGAAATTAAATATTTAAGTGTTGATTTATGTATATATTTAAGTGGTTACGAACCTCGATAAAATAACCTAGATAAACTTAAAAAACAAACACGGAATCTTAAAGACTGATGAGCAAATGGCGACATTTTCCCTTAACAGTATATGATCGAGCCAATCTGATCATGATGTCAGTTCTATCTATATTCACATTTCTCTTTGACAATGTCCTTCTAACTTCAGTGTAAATATTATAGCTAAGTGACAAGGAAAGTAATTTTATATGGGGTCTAACAGTGTGAGAATTTCTTGGAAAAATTAACAAGAAAACTAGCTAAAGGGGTCCTAGAGATACCTGTTCTTGAGTTATATTGTTGGTTCTTCCAACTATAAAAGTGTAGAATGCCTATTAAAAATACTTCTCCTCCAACTATTGGGGATTTCTGCATGCAATGATTAATGATATTTGTGTAGAGTGCTTCCCCTGTAAATCTGACTTTCCCAGATGCTTTTTAAAAAGTGTGCTTTGGGTGTTGTAAGCATCAGTCAGATTATTATGAGTTTAGATCTGTGCTGGGAATTCCATATTTTAACAAGCTAGCCCTAATATGGGACTCCTCTGGTACACTGGAATTTATGAAAAATCAGTTGTCTCATCCACTTAGAGTAGGGGGAATCAACAAATGGGGACATTAAATATATGAGGACAAGGAATATCCTTCAGAACTTTGGAACAAGATCCTTGCCCAGTTTCAAGTTCCTTCAATTGATTTCTTGGGTGAAAACACAAGAGTGGGTCACAAAAATAGACGTGCCAAATGGAGCAGAAGCTGCAAAAAGTTTCAACCAATAAGAAAAGAAATTTCAAAATGGTACTGGTACCTACTCGCAGCAGCGAACGGAAAACTGAAATCCCCAGACTGTCTGGGAAGATGACTTGCCTTAGATGGAGCTAGAATATATATGGCAAGTATGTTTGAATACTCTTAATAATAGTTTTAAATCTGCTGTACCAAAAGGAAACCATCTCTTCACCTGGACTCCGATGAACATTGCCACAATACAAATAATGGTGAGAGTGGATGTAAGAGATGTGGCTTACCAGAAGCAGAGGATCTACATGTTTTTAAGCTGCCCAATGCTACATTCCATTTGGCATGATGTGGGTAAGACAATATAAGATTATAGTCCGCAAAATAAAGGTAAGCACAATTTTAGTTCATTTTGGACAGTGTTTACGCAGATTATCGGAACCAAAAATATTGCTGGACAAAATATTTTGTCAAGAATATCGAGGACAAAAATATTGTGAAGGTAAGTTGCTATAGGTAAGTAACGTTTTACTATATATAACTCCACATATATGTACCTTGATGATATATATATCTTCAAGGTATGTAGACGTGTAGTTAAGAATAGTAAATCTATACTTACCTATTTGCACTAACCTTCTCGATATTTTGGTCCTCGATATTTCTGACACGATATTCTGTCCGCACAGTATTTTTGGTTCTGATATTCTGTCAGTGAGCCTTTTGGACTATGGAAAAAGAAGCAAATGACAGCAAACTTTAGCTAAAGCAGAGTAAATTACTGTTTTATCTGATATGGTTAGCAAGGCAGGAAATATGTAAAAACAATGGATTCAGACATATTCACCGATACATGCAGACTGGTTGAAATCTGTAATATATGTACAGATTCTGGATATGTTATCCTCCACGACACAGAAAGCTCAATTTTGTTTGCCTTTAAAGAATTTGCTGCCCATTTCTTGATTACTTGCTGATGTCCGATTATTACACCTTCCTTGACATATACAATATGGGAACCATGTTCAACATATGAATATTTGAACAACCAGAACAGATGAGCTATGAGGAGGTAAAGGTATCTGCGGGATGTGTTCGTTATTTATCACAGACATAAAAAGAAAGTGCATTGTAAGATGCTTCAACACTGATGCATTTTGAGCCACCTTCTCCTGAGTGTGTTCGACAGTTGTCATTGTCTTTACAATGACAGCCACTGTCCAGGAGCCTCATCTGAACAGCATTTCGCATTTCCTTCTGGGGTGGTGATCTTGGACTACTACCTGATCTCTGATTTTGAGTGATGGGGTTTGAGCACCTATGCTGAGGCTAGCTCACAAATTTGTAGAAGGCCTTCATCGTTTGGAGTCTTCCAATGTGTTGCTAGTGTTGGCCAAATTGGGTACCAATGGAATGGTGTCTGACTGCTCACTCAAATTACATGGAGACAGGGTCACGTTTGGTGGTACAGTGTGGGGTGTTGTGATAGGTTAAGTGAAAGTTTTGTTTTACTCAATTAGTGTTTTCCTCTTGCTCTACACTTATGTGTACGGTTCTTTTCAAGGTGCACACAAATCATTCAGCTTCATTGTGTGCTTGGATCCAACTTCGGTTGTCTTTTCTAGGTTTAATGTTGAGAGCTTCCAGATATACTTCAAATTCATTGCCTTGGAAAGGGGGCCAATTGTATGTTTTTAGAACTCTAAAGAGACCACAAGCTGCTACCATCTTTTCTGTCTTTGGCTTGACTAACTTAAATGCCTTGGACAACACAATTTCAATTATTGCATACTTGGTGCAGGAAACCACTAATAACAATAGTTACCAGCTATCTGCCATGCGACAGAGATCAAAGCTTAGTTTAGCACTTCCTGTGGCTTGAGAGAGTTGGCAGCCACTGATAAGGTCTTCCTTCTTCTTCTCAAGGCAAGGGAACCAGATGTTTTTGCAAAGTCTTGTTTTCGTCTTCACCATTCGGTGGTGTTTGTGATGTGCTAGCTGTAGCATTCTATCATCAGTGATCATGGTATACCAAATAGGTTGTCTTCAAGGACAATGTCTCTTCAGTGACACGAATATTGTGAACTCACCACAGCGAATGGAGCACCAGCAATTTTCCTCCATTTTGTTTTTCCTTGGCTAGGGACATCTGGAGATATTCATCATTGTCGGTAGCCTCTTTGATCTCTTTGAGGCTACCGACCTTGGAGTAGGCCCTTGGACCACTAAGTTGATGTGTTGTTCTGTGCTAGCAGTGAGGTGATCTACCAACTTAAGGCATGGTCTCTATGTGTGTTAGGACAGGTTGTCTACAGGGTTATGGACATCCAGACAGTATTGAACGTTGAATTTCTATTGTTGTACCTGTAGAGCTCACCTTTATAACTGTTGTCGAGGAAGAGGGGTAGTTCCCTGAAATAGTGATAAAAGCAGCTTGGGTTCTGTGATGATGCTGAACTCTTGTCAATATAAATATATGTGCCAGTGTTTCCATCCCCACTTGATGGCCAAAGCTTTCCATTCAGTCCCAGAGTACCAGGAATTGGTTTCAGTGAGAGCTCTGCTGGCAAATGCAATATGACCTGACACCTCAGGAGAATTTCCTTGTAGCAGGAACTTCCCCTGTTCACATGACCTGAAGTCAACTACCAGTTCTGGTTGGCTGAAAATATTTGATGACAGCATCCTGAAGTAGGGAATCTTTGGTGTCCACGGTGTCCTTCTCGTGGTTGGCGTCCAGGTCGAGACAGCCTTATTTTTAACCAAGCTGTTCAGTGGTTGTGTGGTGGTGGCCAGATTAGGGATAAACACCCCACAGTAGGTAGCCATGCTGATAAAACTTCAGAGCTCTAGGGTGTTTTAAGGTGGGCCAGGTGCCTCTATGTCTTTAATTTTCTGATGGTCAGAACTTATTCCTTGGTATGAAAATATATTTCCAAAAAAATGTAGATGGTCCTTAGCAGGAAGTGGCATTTGTCCTTTTGCAAAGTTAAGTCACAGCCACGTATCCTCTAGAGGGCTGCTCGCAGTCTATGGTGTTGATGTTGGTCATCAGAATGAACTCTTCATGCCCTTCCAGGGCTTCTCTTATCATGTCAATACTTGGAGGAGTGGGAAGCATCAAGCTGGGTTGGAACCCTCTGCCTCCCAAAACAATACTCATATATATACAATTAAGGAGGCTTACCCTTGGTTTGCAAACCAAGTTAGTGTCCGCAAGATTGTTGCGTGGCCCAGTGTGTATCTCTACTGCGTGTAAGATCTACACCCAGGTAAATCGGTGTGATCTGTACATCTTGTAGGGTATATTGTTGGGTCCTCACCCACAGTTACCACCCATGGCCTGCTTCATTATCGGACCCACGTCCCAATCAATCAATCAATCAAAATATCTTTATTCAAATATGAGATATCCATAAAAGCACAATAAAAACAATTCATAGATGGCAACATATTCAAAACAAAAGATACAGTACATTTATAACAGTGACTAAAATGGATCATAAATAGCGTGATATATCATATATTAACAATCGGTAGGGGGGGTTTTAATAACAATACAGTAAATTACATTTCTAACGACCTTCATTGGGCACACATAGTTCTACGTGACCGTACGGCCGACTTCAGGAATGATCCGACACGGAAAATTAATTCATCATCCACCAATTTAAGCACTTCCGTGTAGGCTGTCCTGAAGTCGGAAATAGCACGTGATTTAAAAAAAGGTATCAAAAATCCTTTTGCAAATTTAAAATAAAAACCACAAAAGAATAAAAAGTGCAACATTGTTTGATTACTGTGTGCGTTGCAAGGACAGGGCGATGCATCAAGATCAGTATTGTAGCCCAAAGGGAAGCATAATAAATATTTCATAGTACCTGCCCGTAAACAAAATAACAACCCTCTTTCCCAATATCCTAAGGGTTTTAAAAGATATCTAGCAGGCAAATAAGAACAATCCTCTATGGACATATACCTTACAACTGAGGTTTTCTTGGTCTCTCTCCAGTGCTTTTCATCACTATATTTTTTTGTACAATGCCTCTTGTATTGCTTTTTTATTAATTAGCTCGGATTGAATTGGATTTAAAAAGATGCGTAAATAATTTACGCCTTTTAGGCTCTCTTTTACAGCGGCAAGCCATGGTATATCCCCGCCCCTCTCACATCTAAGGCAATCAGTTATTATATCTCTGGTGAGAGTTGCCGCAGTGTTTTTCCAAATTGCAACCCAGAACAGTGCCGGACGAGCCCTAATGTAATCTTCGATGTAGGGCAAGTTCAATTCTTTGTGGCACACATATACCGATGAAGCAATCGGTGCTCCCAAGAGTTTTCTACATAGTCTATTTTCTTCACATTGAATACTACTACATTTGGTAAAGCCCCAGATTTCTGCTCCATAGGTTGCGATGGGAGCACACTGTAGTTTAAAAATTTTCTTAAAAGCTAAAACGGCTTCAGACCTTTTGGGTTGGGGTAATCCCAGAAGTGTATTAATGCTTCGTGACAGCTTACTTCTGCTGTATGCCACATGTTCAGACCAAGAGCCATTTGTAGCGTAAAGTAACCCAAGATAAGAAAAAGTGCAAGTGCTTTGTAAACTTTCTGAGTTAACAATAATTTTATTAATGGGGCGCTTTTTAGGACCACATGCCATTAAAAATGATTTTTTAAAATTAGTCCTCAAATCTAAAACAGCCATCAAATCTACAAAACCTCGTACTAAAATGCGTAAGGCATTTGGGGTGCGTGCCATTAAAACTGCATCATCGGCATACAATAGGGCAGGCAGTGTATTGCCATTTATACTCGGTACGTCGTGGGTAAGTCTTACTAGTGAATCATGCAAATCATTAATGTATAGAATAAAAAGAAGAGGTGCCAGGACGCACCCCTGTCTGACACCTCTATCAATTTTAATATCACTTGATACGTCCCCATCCTGACTAATCCTCACTCGCGCATGCAAATCTCTGTGCAAATATGCTAAAAATGAACTAAAACTTCATCCAAACCTTGTTTTAAAAGAATAGACCATAAGCGTGACCTATTAACGAGGTGAAACGCAGAGGTGAGGTCCATGAAGGCGAGATATATAGGAGATTTTTTTGCAACAGTATACTTGCCAATAATCAAATTTAAATTCAGACACTGTTCTACTGTGCCTACTTTACTTCTAAACCCCAGTTGACACGGCCTTAAAATATTGTCACCCTCAGCCCATGACCTTATCTTATTATAGAGAATCCTTCCCAGGATTTTCAGGGTATTGTCGATGAGGGAGATAGGTCTATAGCAACTGGGGTTAGAACGATAGCCCTTTTTAAAAATCGGTACAATAATACTCATGGACCACGTGCTCGGGATTGTATCATAGGTTAAATTGTTAAAAACGTTCAATAAAAGGGGTGCCCAAAAATCTGGTTTATTTTTAATAAGATCGATGGGCAGCCCATCAGGGCCCGGCGCTTTATTGCCCAAACTTTGTTGGATTGCATCCTCCACTTCTAACAGAGTTATATCTATTGGGGTAGGCGCATAATATTCATATAAGTCCTCTGTTCCAATTGGGGCCGAGTAGATTTTAGAGAAATGGGCCACCCATAAGTCGCTGGTTATGTTACAACTGATAGCAGTTAGGGGATGTCCTAGTGTCCTGATATTTTTAACTGCCGCCCAAAAACCATTTCCCTTTTTTAAAGATGCACTGCACGCTAAGCTCTCCCAGTGATTTTTTAGGATTTCATCTTTCCTTTGTGTAGTTACTGTCTTGTAATGGAGCCTCAGGGATTTAACGAGTACCCGGTCTCTAGGGGTCGTTGACAGTGCCTTGCGGAGCTTTCTATTGGCTAAGGAGCAGTCTTTATTAAACCATCTCGGTCCCGTTCTAACTTTCGTAATAGGCCTTGACAACAACCATTTTGTGCCCACACACAATTGAGTGAATGCACCAATCACATCGGGATTGTGATCCTTAAATGACAAGCAGGTATCGACAAGTGGCGAGAAAGCAGTTAACATATTAACAAATAACTTGTTGATATCAATTCCTCGCCAGACTAATCTCAAATTATCTGTAGAGGGTAACAGATTCCTAGCACCACACTCCTTGTTATTTACAGATTTAGGGCAATTTCCAATAATATTTTAATGGGATTGTGGTCGCCATGATGGGTTGGTATAACCTCTGCACTTAGCAAACTATCTTCTAAGATTGAAGAGATAAAAACATAATCAATAGTGGAGGCACAGCCTCTGCCTCTATATGTTGGTTCAATACGATTATCTTTATCGGGGATAGCAGCAATATCCATAGTATTAATTAGATTATGATTGCATAAATAATCTAATAGTTCTATACCCCTAGTGCACCGAGACAAACAGGTGGTCGGAAATATTGGTATGTTATTGCTCATTGGAATCCTTGCATTAAAATCTCCCCCCACACAAATGCCGACAACATTAGTAAAAGCCTTAAGGTTTTGTAGAGTTAAAATAAAGTTAAACAAATTATTAAACATGATATTTGGCACCGAATAAAAATCATTGTTATAAAAGTTAATTAAACATATGGAAATACCCCTAGTATAAATCAAAGCCTGTATGTTATCATTTCTTGTATCTAAAACATTCACATTACCACCCGTTAGAATGTTCACCCAAATCGAAAGCCCGCCAGATGGTCGCCCTACCTTGGGGACCGGGACAACATTATTAAAACACTGAAACCCTTCTAAGTAGAAATCCCGAGTGGCCCAGGTTTCTTGCATCATTATAATGTCCTGATTTTCCACTATTTCAATCCAGTCTGGTAAATTCATTTTAGATGCCAGACCGGCGACATTCCAACTAAGTATACTCAGTTTAGAGTTGATGCCGGTCCTAGTTGGATTTGGATGTCCTACCAAAGGGCATTCATCAAATAAACTATTAGCTTCAATGGGTAGCTGGGCGGGTGCAAGTCAATCTTGGGTGTCTAATGAGGACAGAGGCAAAAACCTATTATGCCTCGATAGAGAAGCACCATCATTCATTTGTGAGCTAAAAATTGGTTTGTAGAAGTATCCCAATGGCAGCAGAAAAATACTGCTGGGCCCCATACATGTGTCTTCCTGTACCTTTAGTAGGGATTTCACCATTGCAGGGTTACGAAAATTAACGACAATACAGTCCCCCTCGATATTTTTGACAGAGGGCCCAACCCAGCTTATCCTTCAAACCATGATAATATTATATGCATCGACCACCTTATACCCCTTATGTTTGGATAACCAATCAACGCACTTATTGCGAAGTTGGTACCATGTCTCAATTTGATTTTTCTTAAGTGGAGGTACACCTGCAAGTACGCAGACAAATGGGCAGGATGCAGGTGGAAGGTTCAATATATCTTTACTGGCTTGAGTATCTATATTGTTTGCTTGAGATAGAGTCCCCCCGTGTATATTAAGATCCCTTATGTTAGATCTCTCTGTAGTGGCACACATAGTGCTACTAAAATCAGGTTGTGTGTGTAAAGTTGTAGCTGGCAAAGTATTTAATCCTACAGTATTAGATATATTCCCTGGGGTAACAATAACCTTTGCTATGAGGCAATCTTTTACCTTCTCACAAGAAGGGCATGTCCCAGGTGGTGGTAACCATGAGGCTGGAGGAGCAGGGACATGTAACTGAGGGACAGTGTCAGCCAATATCAGCCTTGATTCCACCCCCTCTACTGGAACAGGTTTAACATTCTTAAATTGGGAGCATAATTTATTTGACAAAGTATCCAGCCTATCGAGCCGTTTCCTCAATCGGACACTGGCGGGCAAGGACGGGCCCGCCCTTGGCCCGGGCTTCGGCTGGGCGCTGCCCACGCGCGTCCCGCGCTGCGGGGGGCCGGGTCTCAATTTATTGCGCCTCCTGGCGCCGCAATGACGATGTCAGCAGGCGTCTTCCCTGCGCCTGCTGGGATGTGTAGTTCGCTAGTGCCGTTCCCCTCACGGCTGGCAAGAGGAGAAGGAAGACTGGAGGAGAGCCGTTCCCCTCACGGCTGGCAAGAGGGAAAGGAAGACTGGAGGAGAGCCGTTCCCCTCACGGCAGTGACTGCTAGCAGGTAAGCGCGTCCCAATCACCTAGTGTGAATGGATGGGCTCAACACGTTTGGAAGCGGAGCACTTACTATAGATGTTTAGGTATTAAAGTCTAAAATTGCCTGCCTGATCCTATCAAAATTCTTTAATGTGTTGGTCTTTTGGCAAGGTTAAAAACAGAGCTATGTTTTGAGGGTAAATCGACCCCCTACATATGTAATCGACATGTTTCAGCCGTATCAAATGCCCTATAGGTCAGTCGGCTTTTTTCAGGACCAGTGGTTGTTTTTATCCCTATATCTCAAGGTAGCCTATTGCTCCATCAATTATAAGTTTTCATACAGTGATATCCTGGATATTGGGCCACGAGTTAGGTGAGGACGTGGACGCAGTCCTTTGATGAAAGTGTGACTACAAGGACGGTCCCTCCCGATAATCCTATGTAGCCTTAACAAAACATCTCCTGATGCCCTGCAGCTGATTAGTTCCCAGTGCCCCCTTCGGTTACATGAAGTTTTGCTGTGAACTGCTTGTTCTAATTTAGAGTTCAGTTCCGGGGTATGTTTTTTCAAACACATTGGGGGATACTTACAAGAAAATGCCAGAGCGCTGTGTTACGCCAAATATGCAACGCCGCGCTCTGACATTTTCAAAACGCAGGGATGCGCTGTATTTTCAAAAATGTAGTGCACCACTGTGTTTCCCCTAGCACTGGCACTAAAAAAGCTGCCTAGCGCCAGCCCAGGCACCCTTGCATCATGTTGCAAGGGTGCCTGCTCTGCAGGTGCGATTATTTATATGCAGGAAGGGACACCTTCTTGCACATAAACAATTAATAATGGCAATTTGTTCTTTCTATGTGTGCTGCGGAATGCAGCATGGAAAGAGCAAAAAGGAGGAAAAATTAAGAATTGCTCCTCATATCGCCATTCTAAGACCAGGTATTACCTGGCCTTAGTTTCTGCCGCTGCCCCAGCCATGTAAATCTGTGGCAGCGTCAAAAGGCAATGGGTGTTGCAGTGGAACGCCTTTGCCACAGCAGACTGTGGCGGAAAGGTTCATATTTACATGGTGGCGTTAAGCCACGTTAAGTGGCTTAGCGCCACCTTGTAAATATGGGGAATGGCGCAACACCACCGGAGCATCAGAAAAAGTGATGCTCTGGTGGCGTTAGGAGCTTGTAAATATGCCCCTTTAATTGATCCCCGCCCCATCCCAAAAATCGATTTCAATTTGTCAGTCTGTGACGCAACGTATTGATGTAAGCATGTCGGTCTGATGGCGTGGGCGCATCAGAGCGTGAACCCACGCACGCTCACATCCCCTCTGAGCATTTGCAAAATAGAAATGCTTGACCTATTGTAACAAGAGGTGGCAACGCATAACACGCTGGCCTCAGTGCTGCGCGTTGTTAGGCCCCCTCGGGAGGTGCAGGCCTGCTCGCTGCACGAGATCTATCTGGCAATCCCACACACAGTTGCAGTCACTGTTTTCATTCAATGCACGATAGCGTTATCTTCAGAGATATGTTAACACTGGCCCATCTCCAGAGACAGAGCTGTAAACAGATTCTCATGGGCTCTTATCGGAGAAACAAATACTCACCGTAATATTATGCAGGGCCGTAAAGCCGCGCTCGCAACTGCCATCACACACCTGCCAGCTGCCGCGGCTGGGGCGATGGGAAAGAGCAGATTGTACCTCGGGAGCGTGGCTTGGTGGTAAACACCGCGGTGCAGCCTACGTCACTGCTTTAGTGGGGGCAGCAGGCAGCCCAGCATGCTGCGGTGTGTCTTGCAGCTATTTTCTGCGCATTTTCGCTGAGTCCCTTTTTGAGCACCAATACAACGAGCAAAATTTTTCTTTGGACAGACCATAAAACAAAATAGTGGTTTACTATAAAAATGTGCACGTTTCACAATGGCAAGACCTGTTTTCCCCTTCGTTTCACCTTCTTGCTTTACCTTAATGCAATATTTTAATTTTTATATGCCGATTTATATGCTGTGTTTAATTTGTGCTCATTTTATGTACTGATTCTCCACAATCGTATAGCTTAATTCTCTGCCTCCCATTGACAACAAATGTTGAGTTATTTTGGTGACTATGGTGGCCCTCATTAAGGTTTGGGGGGTTTTGGTGGAGAGATACCGTGGGACGGAAATTCCCGAGTGCAGCTGGTATCCCCACGTGTAAATTCGCCGGTTGCAAGTTTTCTCCCCTGAATGGGGAATAAGCCTCAGGCACTGCCCCAGAGATAAGTTTCTTTACCGTGCTTTTTCACCCAAATCCAGGAGGAATTGCTGACATTTTCAACCTGCTCTGAGCAGGCAGAAAGTGTGAGTAGGAGGGCATAGCTGCCAAGGTTTCAGATTGCCATGTGTGACATTTTTATAATTTCAGTGTTATTATGAGTGACATTTCAAAGAGTATGAGTGACACTTTCTCGCGAGCAAAACAAAGCAATGAAGACGAGAGAAACATATAAATATTGCAAATTACAACCATTTACTCAATGAGAAACCATGTACTAGTTCCTCAGTGCACCCCTGCTTCCTTTGTTGCAGGAGTGAAATGTCTGGCAGGCATTACTGCACTGTGTGAAATGGACATCAGTGAAGCTTCAATGGGAGCATCTGAAGGCTGTGAAAGGCCCCTATGCAGTGGTACTGTGCACACTTCAACTGAGAGACAAGGAGGCAGAAAGAGATGGATTAACTGACACTGGGACACAGATACAGAGAGATGACACGGGGGCATAAAGACATGGGCAGACTGCCACTACAACTTAATGCAGAAACTGGGTAGAGAGGCAGAGGGAACTCGCACCAAAACGTAGGGACACATAAATGGGGCAGCTTAGCATCACTCCAGGCTAGGCCTCTCTCCCGCGTCTGGGACCCAGCCCCGGCAACAGGATGTGTGAGGCCCCAACAACTGCAACAACACACTGGTGCCTAGTGTTGCCGAGCGGGCAACAGAAAAACAAAATACAGTTTGCGAGCCAGCCAATGTCCCCCCACGCTCCCTCCCGCTGCAGGCAAAATCAATCTCGGGACTCAGGCCGACCCTCTCTGTGATGCGAGTGACTGGCGTGACCCGGCCGGCCCAACAGCACCGTGAGAGTTTGGAGTCCCAACAACATTATGAAAGTAGTAGTAAAAACACTTACTTGAACTAGAAGAGTTCAGAGACTTTTCCCGGTCCGTCCGGAGGCCGCGGGCCGCACAGGGACCCCCCGCACAGCTCAGCTGCAGCACTGACTGCTCTGCAGTGCACAGCACTGCATGATGCACTCTGCGGGACTACATCAGTCTTGTTCTTCGAGTCCGACCCCCAGACACTGGCTGCTGACACATTCCTCGTCCCCCGCTTGGCCGCAGTTTAGTTTGCGCCGCCGCCCGCGATCACCAATGCCTCTTCTTGCGCGGCGGGCGGCGAGTCGACACTTCAGTGTCTGTGTGTCCTCCTGGCACTGTTGTCGCCGCGCCGCCGCCGGTGACAGTGAATTTCACTCGAGGTCATCATGGTCACTGTCCCCGCCGTCCGTCTCTGGGCTGGCCAACGCGGTAATTTGCGGCGCTCAGCTGCGCACGAAGAGACAGCAGTGCAGCACGCCACGGCAAGGACTCCCTGACTCGATTTGAGTCCCCCGCTGCGGCCGCTTCTGCCTCAGTGTGCTCACTACTTCCTCTTCCTCCGGACGTGACGGCAAGTACGGCGTCACATCCAGATTATAGCCACCTGGGCGCCCCTGGTGAGCGCCAGCCTGGAGCCAGCACGAGGATTGTTACATTGTAGCCGCCAATCGCTGCCGCGCTCTCACTCAGCCACGAGCTGAGAGCAGTCATGACATGTGATTAACTATTTAGGAACTAGAGCAGCTGCTGGCACTGGCAGCACGACTCTCGGAGCAGCAGGAGCCATGCACAGGCGCCGCCGGTGGCGCGATCTGGCGAGTCGGCAAAATGCGTGAGTGTCACACCTGAAGCGTGATACTTGGCAGGACTGGGAGGGCCGGTGAGGGGCTGGGGAGTGTGGGGGAGGGGGTGATGTGCCTTTCCGGGGAGAGGATTCTCTGCCCCCTGTGCTCATACAGACACCGGGCAGGGATCAGGCTTTCCTGCTTCCCACAGCCCCTGACCCTGTAGAGTCCGAAAGGCCCTGTGTCTCTGAGCCATCATTATTGGGCCCGGAGTTCACAGGGCCTGACAATACTGGGCCCAGACTAGAGACACTTCTACCTGCAGGGGGCAGAGTTTCACCTGGAGTTAAGTGATCCTTCTGTGCCCAGGCTGGAGTAAGCCCTAAATTTGACCGTAGAAATGCTCTTCACAAACTTGACTCGTATTCACTCTTAACTGCCCCTAATCTATTGAGTCCGATATACCTAAAAGAGGTGTCCGTAACTAGCTCTTGGCAAACACCTGCCTAATGGAAATCCCATTGATACAGAGACACCCCTTAGATCCTGTTCATACCTTCACACCACCTGACCTTGTGCTGTCAGCATCTATGGCTGGAATAAACAGCCATCGGACTCGACCCCCCTGAGATATAGAGGACGGATTGAACAAACAGTTGGTTGAGTGCACACCACACCAACTTTTAAAAGGCTGTAGAATGATTGATTTCCTGGGTGCACACACTGAAGGCCACATTTCCAGCTGTCTGTCACACCCTTCAGCAGTGTTTGACATGACTGACAACTAGGCTGTCCTTGAAATGATTTCCTCTAGAAGGGAACTAAACAGAGTAGTCGCAGCAATGGTCCACACTTCCCTAATCTAACACCACCCACTAGCAGCACCATAACTTCTGGTCCTTTTAGGACTGCACCAATTTCACACAGACGGCTGTCCCATCCACTGTTCTGTTTAACCTCTTTAAGGAACAATTTGGGGAATTTCAGATTACATCCATTATCTCCAGAAGTAGGCTTGTGACTGCGAGCTCCAATATTAACCTGAAGTGTTCAAAATGAAACCTGTGGTATATTTAGTGTCCTATTATATATAGCTGTAGTTATTTTTTTAATAAACTGTCTTTATTGGGTTTTGCAGTAGACATTAACAAGACACACGTTTCGCCGTAGTTAATTTTTAATCCACCGTGAAGACGTTCACCATGATAAAACATACTGTCAGAAAGATCCACCTGTGTAATATAATATTTATTGCAAAAAGTGATGAAGAATATGTATGAGTGCCAACTGTGAATAGAACCCGAGGGAACAGCGTGAAGACATCAACAAGTATTACTCACCACAGGTAGGGCGGCTGACTCACCTCCCCTGCGCTGCACCTGGAGAGCTGGAAAAAGCTGATGTCAAGCGTTCACTCTGCAAGAAAGTGCGGGCTTCTTCTGTTTAGTCTATTTTTTTTATTGTTTGGTGCATAAAGTGTAGAGTTTGGGGAAAACGAAATGTTAAAGCCCCTCTTAGTAGCATGAGCAAAAACATGCACTTGTTATGTGAAATCACACAAGTGAAATGGCAGAGAGCACCAGAGGCGAGAGCCGAAGCAGCACAAGTACCACCACCCACAGCAGCCAGCTCCATCATGGCCACCGCGGGCACCCTGGGAGGGAGCAGGGCCACTGCTCCTGCCAGCTCCATTGCATGTCCGACAACTGGGCTGGCTTCAGATTTTAAGAACATGCTGGATCCCAGGCCATCCTGCTTAGCATGTGCCGAGCTGGCTAGGCCTCCATATGGTCTTCTCCACGTTGCTCAGTTAGAATGAGATCTATGCGCAGGAGACAGACCCACTGGGGCTGCTTGAACTGGTGCGGTCTGTGAACACACTGGAGCGTGTGTTACTGTCAGCAGGAAGGAGAACAATTCCAGAAAGGAGTGGGATGCAACAAGTCATGGCCTGAATCCAAAAGGTCCAGGCCGCCCAGTGCGACAGCAGCAAAAATCAGAAGATTATGAAGCTTGCAGCAAGCTGACATCTCCAGGGCACGCTTTACGCATGTGCTGTAGAGGAAGATGGAAGCAGCATGGGTTTGCATGTAACGTTTTATGGTCACAAGAAACCAGTCCACGGTCCCCCGGGTGGCAAGGGCAGCACTGAACAAGAAATGTCAGCAGAAGCAAAGGAATAACAGCGAACCAGACCAGATGCAGGGGTCCTCATTATTTGGTTGGGGTGGATGTTGTGATACCACAGCACCTTCCACTGCTAGGCGGAAGGGGCTCAATGCCCATCTACCTGGTGATAACTGACTGGAGTCTTTTCACAAGTCCTACTAGGCACTAAAGTTAAAATGGGTTCAATTTGTGCTTGCATGAGCTTCAACGCTGCAACATTGGTCAAAATGACCCCATATGTCCAGCACATAACTGTAAATATGTGTACATTCCTCGATTATCTGTCCAAATCCTAAAATAAGGAGATTTTCAATGGTTGTAGCATACAAAGGCATGTGATAGTTTGATCTTCAGTTTACATTCATGGCCATCAGGCTAATGTTCAGAATTTGCTCTGCAGTCAAATCAGCTAGAAGACCGCCACACTGAGAAACAGGACCTGGAAGGCAACTTAAAACCAAAAAGGTGATGGAATATTTAAGCCCAGTTAAGAGAGGAACATTAAATTCCAAAATGTGCATAAATTCTGCTACCTCACATATTGGATTTTCGGAATGGTCATTACTGCAGATTGTAAATACTGATACATGTGGAAGATATTGTTCACTTACTCATATGCTGCTGCACTCTCATACATTCACGCAAAAGTACGTATTTGAAATTAGGGTGGGTCACTATGCAAAATTTGCGATTAAATAGAAGTTATTACATTTTTGATGTTTAATCCAAAAAAAGTGATGCTGTTGCTGTTAATGCGATTTTTGAGGATGTGTGAATTGATCAGACACGATCCCTTGAACTCCAAATAAGATGAGATTTAATAAAGAACGACTTGTAACTTATAGTTATAATTAGGGCTCCCGGTTTTATGGTATTTATTTTTTTAACATTTCCGTCTGTATTTATCCATATTTCTTTTTGGCTATCTGATTGGTATTTATCCATATTTATTTTGTGTTCTGAGAATAAATAGAGCTGTAAAATGGTATATTTCCAAATTTATCTAAATCTTGAACGTGCACTCGTACACGGATGCCTGTCACGTTTTAGCATATTAAGCAGTCACGTGTAACAAAAGACTACACTTACAGGTCATAGTAGCAGTTATACTACAAATATATGTAAACATATGCCTGTATTTAAGGAAATTTCATCCTGTTTTTTAATTCTCAATGCTGTCTATCTGCTTAGCTGTAACTTGGAATTTATGAAAGACAGCACGGAGAGACTCTCAAAAGAAGCACCATTTTCAGTATTTTTCCATTTTTAAAAATAAGTACAGACAGGAAACACATTGTTTTCTGTCTGTATTTATCTGTAAAAAGCAGTAAAAACGGAAAACCGGAAGCCTTAGTTATAATTTACTTTAGGTTTAATGTTCATTTGTATTTTTCTTCCCTAATATGCGTTGTTAGGAATATGTATTTAGATTATATATGAATATCAACTAATTCATTGCGATGAAATGGAAGTTGAGAGTATGTAATATTCTATGGTTTGTTTACTATTCGTTTTGACCTACTAATAAGTGATACTGTTTCTAATTTATGTCATCTAAGTGGCACTGTGACTGTCTGTATCATTGTGGTAGTGGGTGTCTGAGTGGCTGTATTGGTGTGTGAGTGAGTGGGTGTAGAAGTGTGTGTGAGTAGCTGTATTAGTGACTGTGATGGCTGTGTGAGTGTCTCTATGGCTGTATGAGTGTGTGTGTGAGTGGCTGTATGGGTAAATGTAAATTTGTAAAGCGCATTACACCATAGGCATCAAAGCGCTGTAACCAACAAGAGCATACAGGGGACCAACAAGGCAATTATATCTGTCTGAGTGGTTGTGTGAATGGCTCTATGGGTGAGTGATTGGATCTGTAAGTGGATGTATGGGTAAGTGAGTAACTGTTTGACTGGGTGTATGGTAAGTGAGTGGGTGTGTGAGAGGCTGTTTTGCACAGTAAGTATTTGTGTGAGTGGCTATATAGATGAGTGAGTGGCTGCATGAGTGATTGTATTGATGTGTGACTGGGTATGTAAGTGGTTTTGTGGATGAGTGAATGTATGTGTGAGTGGCTGTTAGTAGCCATATGGGTAAGTGAGTGGCTGCATGGGTGAGTGTTTGTGTGAGTAGTGTGTGGGTGTGTGAAGGGGTATGTGAGTAGTTATATGGGTGTGTGAGTGAGTGTGAGTGGCTGTATGGGTCTGTGAGTGGGTGAGTGGTTTTGTGGCTATGTGAGTGGCTGCATGGGTGAGTGAGTGGCTATGTGAGTGGCTGTATGAGTGGATGAGTGTGCATGGGTCTCTGAGTGGGTGTGTCAGTGGGTTTGTGGGTCTGTGAGTGGGCATGTGAGTGACTGTGAGTTGGTGCATGAGTGTCTGAGTGGGTCTGTGACTGGATGCATGAGTGTCTGAGTGGGTCTGTGAGTTGTTGTGTAAGTCTCTGAGTGGGTGAGTGAATGTCCGAGTGGGTCAGTCAGTGGGTGTGTGAGTCTCTGAGTAGATCTGTGAGTGGTTGCATGAGTCTATGAGTGGGTCTGAGACTGGGTTCATTAGTTTCTGAGTGGGTGCGTGAGTGTCTGAGTGTGTGTGAGTGGGTGCATGAGTCTCTTAGTGGGACTGTAAGTAGGTGTATAACTCTTTGTGTGGGACTGTGACTGGGTGTATAAGTGTCTGAGTGGGGTCTGTGAGTGGCTGTGTGAGTGTCTATATGGGTCTGTTAGTGGGTGGGTGACTCTGTGTGGGGCTGTGAGTGGGTACATGAGTCTCTGAGTAGGTCTGTGAGTGGATGCATGAGTCTCTTAGTGGCACTATGGGTGGGTGCATGAGTGTCTGAATGGGTCTGTAAGTGAGTGAATGAGTCTCCAAGTGGATCAGTGACTAGGTGCATGAGTCTCTGAGTCGTTGTCTGAGTGGGGCTATGAGTGGATGCATGAGACTCTGAGTGGGTCTTGGAGTGGGTGAGTGAGTCTCTGAGATGGTCTGTGAATGAGATCATGAGTGTCTGAGTGGGTCTGTGAGAGCATGCAAGAGCCTCTAAGCAGGTCTGTGAGTGGGTGCATGTGTGTCTGAGTAGATCTGTGAGTGGGTGCGTGAGTGATTGAGTGGGTCTGTGAGTGGGTGTGAGTATCTGAATGGGTCTATGAGTGGGTGCATGAGTGTGTTTGTGAGTCTCTGAGTGAGTCTGTGAATGTGTTTGTGTGAGTCCCAGTGGGTCTGTGAGTGGGTGAATGAGTGCTTGAACGGATCTGTAAGTGGGTGCGTGAGTGTCTGACGGTGTCTGTCAGTGGGTGCGTGAGTCTTTGAGTGGGTCTGTGAGTGGGTGTATGAGTGGGTCTGTCAGTGGGTGCGCGATAAAAGAAGTAGGGAGCACACAGAAGCAGGCCATTGTGCCAGATCTCCCTGTGATGATCCTCTTGTCCAGCTTGCCAGCAGTCCACTACCCTCTGTTGCCTTTGGTTTTGTGCCTCCTCTGCTCATCTTCTGCTAATTTTTTCTGCCAGATCTCTTCTTGCTCCTGCCCTCTATGTTGCCTCTTTCTGCTCGTTCGTCCCGTTATTTTGCTTCTTTCTGCTCGCTCCTGACCTTTATTCTGCCTCTTACTGCTTGATTCTGACCTCTATTTTGCCTCTTGCTGCTCGTTTCTCACCTCTATTTTGCCTCTTTCTACTCATTCTGCCTGTTATTTTGCCTTTTTCTGCTCCCTTCTGATCTTTATTCTGCCTCTTGCTACTCGTTGCGTGTCTGCAGGCAGGGAAAGAGATAAAAACGCCGGTTCCAGTGGGTGGGAGCAGGTTGACAGTTCCCGCCCACTGGAACCGGAGTGTTCATTCATCTGGGATTTCATCTGAACAGCCCCCTGGTGGTCTCCGTGAGCAAGGGTTGTTACTCGGAGTTGGAGACTTCGGGGATTAAGATGAGTGCTCTTCGCAATATGAGGCCTTTGGCTGCGGCGCTTAATTCATCATGTATTCTCCATATCTTCCTGAAGCGTTCTTTATCTGGGCCGTGCCAGTTGTTGGCATCTTGCAGGAAATTGTGCCACAAGCCTTGTTGTAGAGCATCCATGACTTTCATCATGTCCGGGTCGGCTTTGGTCGCTTGGCTGATTTCTGGAATGTTAAGCGCTTGAGTGCACGCTCCTTGAGACACCATACTCACATAGTCCTCAGTGGTATCTGTGCTGTCATTGCAGTCATCCACAGGGGATGGTGGGTGATGGGAGAGAAAGACGGCTGGGTTCTTTGACCCTTGTCGATAGACTATATCCATTCGGTAATGTTGCAGCTGGATGGCCCACCGTTCAATCCACGGCGGAGGATGAGGCACTGTGCCGCGGAATAAGGGGATGAGTGGTCGGTGATCGGCGACAACGCGGGACGGCTATCCGCTGAGGTAGAGGTGGAAGCGCCACACGCCCACTTGATGGCCAGTGCCTCTCTATTTGCAAATATAGAGCCTCCGGTGGTGTGAGAGCTTTGCTGGCAAAGGTGAGTGGTGCCCACTTGCCCAGTTCGGTATTCAGTCAAAATATCGAGTTAGAAATTTTGACTTACACTAATATCGAGTTTCAAATATTGTGACTCAAAAATATTGACAGCAAGAATATCGGGTGAAGCATATCGACTTTAAGGTAAGAAATTTCGATTTTTTAATTAGTGTTACGTATTTTAGTATATATTTTATATGTATGTGATGTATTTTTTTTGTATAAGTATTGTTTCTGTTTTTTAATATATGTGTTACGTTTTAGTAGTTATTAATTTTATTTTAATTGAATTTTGCGTTTTTTAGTTCCGTAGTGGGTTGTGGGTTTAAAGGGGAATAGGGTGGGAAGTAATTTAATTATAATAAATTAATTAATATTTTCTATTTATTAATATTTATTTAATTGAGATTTTATAATGTTAATTGTATTTTAAATTTTTTTGGGTACATTTTAAATGCAGGTTGTGGGGTTTATAGGGGTAAAGGGTGGGAAGTAATTTATTTTTAATTAATTAATTAGTTGTTAATTAATATTAATTCATTAATTGACAATTAATTATGGTAATTGTGTAATTAATTTTAGGTGCGGGTTGTGGGGTTTATGGGGTAAAAGGTGGGAAGTAATTTATTTTTAATTAATTAATTAGTTGGTAATTAATATTAATTAATTAATTGACAATTAATTAGGGTAATTGTTTAATTATTTTTTTTGTCTCTGGGTTTTGGGTTTACAGGGGTGAAGGGTGGGGAGTACATTAATTTTACTTACTTTATAATTATTTTTTGACTATCAGTTATTTAATTGAATTGTTTTTAATTGCATAATTAATTTTTTTACAGTTTAATTTTAGGTGCAGGTTGTGGGGGTTATAGGTGTAAAGACTGGGAAGTTAATTACATTTTATGTGTTTTAATTTATTTTCAATTAATAAAATTTGTTTAATTGAAAAATAATTACGTTAACTATGCAAATACATTTTTTTAAATTTTCGATGTGGGTTGTGAGTTGTGTGGTGTTATCGGGTAGGAAGTAACTAGACAAAATTTATGTAATAATGAAGGTTTTTGTTAATAAATAATTTCTAAATAAAAATATTTATTTGTTTGAAAATTATTTTTTTATTTTATTTAATATAATATTTGTAGGTATTTGTGAAATGTATTTAACATTATAATATGTTTTATGTTTTTTATTTCTAATATTAAAAATATTTTTATTTTTATCATATTTATATATTTTTCTATTTACTTTAAAAAATATATTTTTATTTTGCTGATATTTTATTTGTTTTTAATTTTGAACTGACTGAAGTGAGAATAATAAATTTTACCCCTCCGCAATCCAGCACTTTCCCTACTGTTGCACTCACTGGAGTGGGAATAATACATTTTATCCCTCTGCTATCCAACACTTTCCCTACTGTTGCACTCACTGGAGTGGGAAAAGTAATTTTTATCCCACCGCTATCCAACACTTTCCCTACTGTTGCACTCATTGGAGTGGGAATAGTAATTTTTACCCCTCCGCTATCCAACACTTTCCCTACTGTTGCACTGACTGGAGTGGGAATAGTAATTTTTACCCCTCCGCTATCCAACACTTTCCCTACTGTTGCACTCATTGGAATGGGATTAGTAATTTTTACCCCTCTGCTATCCAACACTTTTTCATTCTGTTGCACTGACTGGAGTGGGAATAATACATTTTATCCCTCCACTATCCAACACTTTCCCTACTGTTGCACTTACTGGAGTGGGAATAGTAATTATTCCCCCTCCGCTATCCAACACTTCCCCTACTGTTGTACCCATTGGAGTGGGAATAGTAATTTTGAGCCCTCCGCCATCCATTACTTTACCTACTGTTGCACTCACTGTAGTGGGAATAGTAATTTTTACCCCTCTGCTGTCCAACACTTTCTCTACTGTTGCACTCATTGGAGTGGGAATAGTAATTTTTTCTCCTTTGCTATCGAACACTTTCCCTACTGCTGCACTGACTGGAGTGGGAATAGTACATTTTTCCCTCCGCTAGCCAACACTTTCCCTACTGTTGCACTCACTGGAGTGGGAATAGTAAATTTTATCCTTCCGCTATCCAACACTTTCCCTACTGTTGCACTCAATGGAGTGGGAATAGTAAATTTTATCCCTCCGCTATCCAACACTTTCCCCACTGTTGCACTCACTGGAGTGGGAATAGTAATTTTTACCCCACCGCTATCCAACACTTTCCCTACTCTTGCACTCATTGGAGTGGGAATAGTAATTTTTACCCTTCTGCTATCCAACACTTTCCCTACTGTTGCACTGACTGGAGTGGGAATAGTAATTTTTACCCCTCCGCTATCCAACACTTTCCCTACTGTTGCACTCATTGGAATGGGATTAGTAATTTTTACTCCTCTGCTCTCCAACACTTTTCCTACTGTTGCACTGACTGGAGTGGGAATAATGAATTTGATTCCTCCACTATCCAACACTTTCCCTACTGTTGCACTTACTGGAGTGGGACTAGTAATTATTCCCCCTCCGCTATCCAACACTTTCCCTACTGTTGTACCCATTGGACTGGGAATAGTAATTTTGAGCCTTCCGCTATCCATTACTTTACCTACTGTTGCACTCACTGGAGTGGGAATAGTAATTTTTACCCCTCTGCTGTCCAACACTTTCTCTACTGTTGCACTCATTGGAGTTGGAATAGTAATTTTTACCCCTTCGCTATCCAACACTTTCCCTACTGCTGCACTGACTCGAGTGGGAATAGTACATTTTTCCCTTCCCTAGCCAACACTTTCCCTACTGTTGCACTCACTGGAGTGGGAATAATAATTTTTACCTCTCTACTATCCAACACTTTCCCTACTGTTGCACTGATTGGAGTGGGAATAGTAATTTTTACCCCTCCGCTATCCAACACTTTCCCTACTATTGCACTAATTGGAGTGGGAATAGTAATTTTTACCCCTCCGCTGTCCAACACTTTCCCTACTGTTTAAATGAGTGGAGAGGGAAATGTAAGTTTAAATATTTTTAAATATTTTAATGTTTTAATTTATAATAGAATGTTTATTTTTAATAGATTTTATGTTATTGTTATTTGTATATATATTCATTTGTTAAATTTGTATTTAATTTTATAATTATAAAATACATTACAATTATTAGTTTAATAATTGTTTTAAAGTAAATATAAATATATATTAATTATTATAGATGTGTTTTTAAATTAAGTTTATTTGTTATATTTGTTAAAATGTATATTAAATCTAATTTATTTTTTAATTTAATTTTGTTCTTTAATATATTTAATATTTATTAATATATTTTATATGTATAAAAACGATATTTTGTACAACTATATTTATGACATTGATATTTTTTTCCGATATTTTTGTACTTATCATCATAATATAGATTGTCGATATTTTTGACATCTATATTTATATAGATAGATATAGAAATTCTGGTATGGGGATTATTTAGTTGTCAATATTCTGTCAGTGAACCGCCTGGTTCCACCTCTTGCGTGAGCACAGCTCCTAGTCCCACAGGGCTGGCGTCGACTAACAGTTCAGTGTGTCTCTTAGAGTAGAAGTAGGCCATCGTTGTTTTGCTGAGCAGGGCTTCCTTGATGTTCTGGAAAGCATCTGCTTCGCTGCGGTGAATTTCCAGGGAGCGTCTATCTTGGTGAGAGCTCTTAGAGGCTCGGCAACGGTTGCCAGGTTCGGAATGAACCGGCCACAGTATGTGGCCATTTCTAGCTAGCTACTTACTTCCGACACTGTGATTGGAACTGGTGCTTGTTTGATGGTGTGGGATTTGTGGGGATCCACCTGGAACCCTTCTTGGTTGAAGACATAACCGAAGAACTCAATAGAGTTCTGGAAGAATGAGCACTTATCTCTATGGAGGGTGACCCTATCTTGGAAGAATTCCGCCGTGGAGGAGATTCCAAAGTTCAGCCTCTTGTAACGGCATAGCCCTAGGTGCGTGGAGAAAGTTGTGATATAGCGACTCTGCTCCACCAGCATCAGTTGGTGGTACCCGGTGTGGATGTCCAGCTTGGAGAACCACCTCGATCCATTTAGGTTTGCAATGATGTTATCCATCGTTGGTGTTATGTGCCTCTCGTGCTTGATGGCTTGATTGGGGAAGCGCATGTCTATGCATAGTCTTGTCTTGCCTGGTTATTTCAGCTTCTCGGCGATCACCATGGGGGACACCCACGGCTTTGGAACTGAGACTTTTTTGATCACTCCTTGTTCTTCGAGTTTGTTGAGTTCTTGCTCCACAAGTGGTCGTAGGTGGAACGGTACACACCGGTGCAGGAGGGCTGTCGGTTTGACAAACTTGTCAATGTGTAGTTTTATTGGAGGAGCTTTCAGACACCCAAGCCCTGTGAATAGCTCCGGGAACTGGCGTAGTATCTCCTCTGTCTGGAAGGCTTTCACGGTGCGTGCGAAGACCACTAGACCTAGGTCCTCAGCAGTATGGCTTCCAACAAGGGTGTCCGCTTCTTTGTTGACGACGTGGAAGGTGGTCGTGATCTCTTGGCCTTCTGCTATTATTTGCATGGTCATCCACCCTTTTAGGGGTAAATGTGTCTGACTTCCGTATGTGAATATTTTGGTATTCGTCGGGGACAGAGGTGGTTGTGGCTGGAGGCATTGGTACTGCTGGATCCCCATTACGTTCACAGAGGCCCCAGTGTTGATAAGGGCCTTGATGCTGTATCCTGCGATCTCGACAATGCAGGTCGTTTGTGGCCGTCTGTTCAGCTTAAGATCGTTTGTAAATGAGATGAGGAATGCTTCCGCCTCTTCATCTGGAGATAAGTCTTCTAATTGGTGTTGGTGACGAGGTGACATCTTAGAGGCGCCTTGGGGTTCTGGGTCTTCCAAGGACAGCTGCCTTATTGACTTTGATGGGATCCGCCTCTCTTGTGCGCCTCGGCCTCTGGGCCCTCCTCTACACGTGGTGGCGAAGTGGTTTAGGGTGTCACACTTCGAACATGTCTGCCCCTGCACCGGGAATTCTTCAAGGAGGTGTTCTTTGTAGGAAGGTGGAATCTGACTATATGGTTGCCCCCACTTTTTTTATGGTGTTTCGCTGGTTTATGACTTAGTTGGACTGGGATCCTGCTATTCAGGGCCCCAGTCTATCTGTTTTCTCTGTAAAATGGTTTCCATGTGCCTTAGGCACATCTCTGATTGGAATCTGGAGTGCCCTTATAAGTCCCTAGTATATGGTATATACTGCCAGGGGCTGCAGCATATATTATGCCACCCCTGGAAGGCCATCCAAACTGACACCACAGGTCTGCTACTGCAGCCTGGGTAAGGTGGTGCATGCACCCCTTACTGTGATATAGGCTACCTATATCACTAAATACATACACACATATAAACCTATAAGTCACTCCTATGGCAGGCCTTATCAATCCTGAAGGCAGAGTGCGTGGTTCCTATGTGAGAGGGTGCCCCTGCATGAGCAGGGCCCCTCTGCAGCGTTCGGAGACCCTTCTCTGATGCTGTTTGTAGTGCAGCCTGACCATATACTCTTAAGCGCATTATAACCTTGCGTTAAATGCTAACTTTGGAATGGCTGCACCTAAACATGTCGTGTTTGGTGTCAAACATCTTGGAATACTACCCCCGCCAATTCTGGCGGCGGGGGTAGCATTCCACCCTTCTAGAGGGAAAGACATGTTAACTCTGGCTTGCCCGGTAACTTCTTTCCAGAGCCCTGGCATCACAAAATGGATGCTGCTGCCACAGAACAAGTCTGGCCTCCTGCTGCTGGACGAAACTCCGGCAGGGGAGGCCTGGACAATAGGTTTCCTGTTGCAGGGAGGTGTGACCACCTCCCCAGACAGGATAATGTGTATTGGGGCTGGGCGGGAGCACCCTCTGGGTGCTTTGAAGTCCTGCACTGGGGGCACGCTTGGTGTCCCTGTGCATACCCCAGTTCAAACCGGATCAGGGGCTTGCAGCCCCTGCTTTGGCGCGAACTGGACAAAGGGAAAGGGGTGTAGCCACCCCTCTGCCCTGACCCACCCATAGGTGGGGCCACAGAGTAGTCCAACCCCTAAACTTGGTATAAGTATAGGAACCCAGTCCTTAAGATTTTAGATTATCCCTGGACGAAACTCTGAAACAGAATCCTGGACCTTCGACGCTCTACTCAAGATTAGAGGACAGAAGAATCTCCCTTGGGGTCAAGGAGTGACTCCCTGCTTGGCAGGCACCAAAGACGCATCTGTCCGGTCTGCATTTCTGAAGCTCCCGTCGGACGCCGAAGTCTTTGCATCACCAGAGGTGGATTCTCAGACTTCCCGAGGCTACCCTGAGTCCCCAGCAAAGCTGAGGCCCGTAGCTATCGTGGGTACCGTGAGACCGTGACCCCTGGACACCGAGCACATTTGCAAGTGCATCCTCTTCTGGGTCTCCCACGAAGTCGTGCTTTGGGCTCCGAGTAGCCCTAGCCTCCAGCACCAACTGCACCGAAGATCACTGGCCTCCACTCCACGAGTGTCCTGTGAGCCAGACCCACGTGCGACGTCTTGAGGCTCCTTCGTGGTCGCTAGCCCGTTGGCTAGTAGCCCTTCACGAAGGCCAATCTTTTTCTTCTTGGGTATTCTGGTTGCTCCAGGCCTGCCCTCACTTACCCTCGCTGGGTGAGTTCCCCAGACCTTGCTGGTCTGCACCATCGACGATCTTCATCTTCATCAAGACTTGCCGTTGCCAAGGCTTGTTGGGTCCAATCCGGTCGCCGAAACCTCAGCACTCGACAGACATCGTGTACCAGCCCGAATCCTGCTCCTGGTCACCGACAACGCCTCCTGGACCTCGTGGCTGAAGAGTCAAGACGACCGTCAACACACCTGAAGCACTCGACATCGGTGGGCATCTGTCCATCGCCTTCCTGGTCACTGGCTAGTGACCCAGACTCTGTCCCCTCTGCTTTCAGGTTCTTCAGATCTCCGATCCACTCTTGGATCCACCCGGACACTTTCCACTTGGTCGCCAGCAGCACTTTGCAGCAGATCGCCATTCAAATCGACGACGAAACCCGACCCCGAAAGGCACCTATGCACCCGGCTTCCTGGGTGAGGTAACACGAGTACTCCGGTGCTCCCGTGGGTAGAGACTCTAGAACGACCTAGTTCTCAAAGGGTTTGCTCCAAGTCCTCCTCTAAGTGTCCCTTTTCTTTAATTTCCTGATCGCGACTTTCTCCATAGAAGTTAACTGCGTATCGCGGTTGTGTATTTACACTGCACGCGTCCCCCGTGGGTCCCCTGTGCCACTACCTTGAGTGGCTCCTTGTGGTCCAAGCACTTCTAGAGGCTCTAGGCCTAGTGTCTAGTTCAGTCGTGGTTCTTATACCACTTTATTGGTATATGGTTTGGTACGCCCCTAGGGCCCAAACGTGTATTTGTGCTATTACTGTGTTTAAATAACTTATAACTTGTGTACTTCGAACTCTAGCCTCATAAAGAGACTAGAGGGGTGTGTTTAGCAATAAATACATATATTTTGAAAATATACCTGGTGTGGTGCTCTTTCATTTGGTCACTCAAGAGATTATAGACTGGTAAAACAAGCTGCTTTACATTCCTTCAAGACTTAGCCTGAAGGCTGCTCTCCATAGCTACCACTAGGATAGCTTTCAATAAGGTTGTCTTTAACCTATCTCCAATAAGGGGTTGTTTGGACTGGTGCAAGGTGCCCACTATAATTAGTGGACAGCATATGCCAGGCCAACTTCTCACATTGGTGTGCAGCGTGTGGGATTCCAGCTTGCTATTGTTTTACCAGATAATCTCAATTGAATTGATCAACTGAAAACCACTAAAGGTACCTAAGGTACATATAATTTAAGCTTAGAATACAGTAAGTTCTACTGAACTTAGAGTTGTGTGTTAAGGGATAGCACAACCCTTTCTACAACTCAAGAGAGTTTAGTAGGCCACACTAGAGTAGGTAGTGCATACACCACACCACACTAGTAATGTCTTTAAAGGTAGGATCTAGAGAATCCTTGCCAGAAGCCACTGGGCTTCTTCCCTCCAAGTATGATACACTCCCATTCTTGGAATTGAGAGCTTTATGTAACTTGAGGAAATTAAGGACAGGCCAAAGTCCCACCACCCAACACCTTAAAGAGTTGTTGGTGGCTTATGACCTTAGTAAGCCCTTGGGGACTGAAGGGGTAGGAGCTGAGGGTGGGGCAGAAGAAGAGGAAGGGGGCCAGGGGTAGAAATACCCCCAGCCCCCCCTCTGAAACTGGCCAGGAGGGTGACAATGACCCTGACCTGGATAACCCAATCCCTCCTGTGGAAGATGAAGAGGATGATCAGAATGATAACCTCTTTGTCCCCCAGGAAGGATTATGAGTGTGCCCAGAAAGTCTAGATCTCCTTCTCAGGAGTCTAACCACTCTGGCACCTCAATAGGGAGCTCTGTCTCATCTCATAGGAGGGAATCCTCTCATGAGAGGAGAAAGAGGCTGATTCAGTATGAGGAAGCTCAGCTTGAACTCAGAAGGAAGCAAGTAGCCTTAGACAGGGAGTCCCTAGATCTCTTTAGAGAGAAAAGAAAGTTGGGACTAGAGTCCCGTGGTGGCAGCCATGTCCCTAGAGATAGGGAAAGGTCCTATGACCATAGGAACCTGAGCAAGATTGTCCCTCCCTACCAGAATGGGGATGACATCCACAAGTGGATAACTGCTCTAGAGAGGGCCGGTAAAGTACAGAAGGTCCCTCAGGAGCAGTGGGCAGCAATCTTGTGGCTCTCCTTTGCAGACAAAGGTAGAGATAAGCTCCTCACTGTTAGAGAAGAGGATGCTGACAATTACACAGTCTTGAAGAGTGCTCTGATAGATGGGTTTGGCCTAACCACTGAACAGTATAGGTTGAAGTTCAGAGACACCCAGAAAGCTCAGACTCAAGACTGGGTTGATTTTGTAGATTGTGCTACAAAGGCTCTGGAAGGTTGGATACATGGCAACAAAGTGCATGACTTTTTAGGATTGTACAATTTGATTATGAGGGAGCAGATCCTTAATAATTGTCAAAACCAGCTTTTGCACCAGTATCTGGTGGACTCTGATCTGACCTCTCCCCAAGAATTGGGAAAGAAGGCAGACTAATGGGTCAGAACCAGAGTAAAGACTAAAAATCAGGGTGGTGACCAGAAGAAAGATTCTACTAAGTCCCAAGAGAAAGGTGGGGATAAATCTAAGGATAAGTCCACTACAGGGACCCAAAATTCCTCTTCTGGGGGTGGGTCCCAAACTCCTTCCTCTCCTGAAAAGAAACCATATTGCCATGTCTGTAAAAAGCCTGGGCACTGGAAATCTGATCTCAGTTGCCCCAGGATTGGCAATAAAGAAAATGTTCCCCCAGCAGCTACTACCCCCTCCTGGTACTACCAGTAGTAATCCTCCAGTTGGGAGTAGTGCACCCAAAAAGTTAGGTGCTTTTGCAACAGGAACAGAGGTGGGCCCTGGCTTAGACAGGGACCCTCAACAGACTCCTCTGACTCTGATGGTGGTGTAGGATTTGCCACCTTTACCATGGGTCCCACAGCAATGGGCAGGTACAGACTGGAGCCAATGATTAATGGTCAGAAAGCTGTGGCATTTAGGGACACAGGGGCTAGTGTCACCATGGTGGCAGAGAAACTAGTCCCCCTCACCAGCTTTTACCTGAGTTTAACTACCAGGTGACCAACATTGATGGTGTCAGAACAGATCACCCCATGGCCATAGTCAATCTCAGCTGGGAGGGGGTCACAGGCCCAAAAGAGTGGCAGTGTCCCCCACCTTACCTGTAGTTTGCCTGATGGGCAATGATCTGGAAATTTCAGCCTGGGCTGAAGTTGAACACCAAACCCATCTCAGGATGTTGGGTGTCCATGTAAAGGTTAGTGGGGCTGTGATGGCCACAGCCCCAGCCCAAGATTTTGGAGAGATGGAGCCTGGAAGAATGGCCCACTCTCCCCCAAAAGAGAGCACAAGGGTTGAAGAGAAGTCTTCTTCCCCCCAGACAGTAGGTAAGGGTCAGCCTCCTCAGGGAACTGACCCTACCCCTAGTGAAGGAACTGCCACAGAGGTAGTCAGGCCTGGCCTGGCCACACCCCTGATGGCAGAGGACCCTTCCAAGGTGGTACCCAGTCTGGAGCAGGTAACCTGCCCCTCTCTACCCTGCCTCAGTCAGCCCAGGGCTGCAGAGGTCAGGGAGGTCAGTGGACCCCCAGGGCCCCCTGTCCAGAGGAACCCCCCATCAGCAGATTAGGGGCACCCAGTCTAGTAGCCCTAGCCAGGTGAAAATTCCTCTACACACTGAGGGATCCCCCATACCTTTATGTAGGGACCTCCCCAGAAGGACTCTGGTAGGCAAGGGCAAACCTGGGACCAGAAGGTTCCAAACCTGCCATGTCCCCCAGTAGTCCATCCAAAGGGACCCAACCCCCAGCTGTAGGCAGCCAAAGGTTGACCCTTAAAGCAAAGTGCAACTCAGTCATGGAAAGACAGGCATACATGGTGACTAGTGATCTGAGGAAGCTGAGGCCAACATTCCTAGGGCCTCACTTCCCTACTCAGACACCTCACCAGCCTTGTACTTTACCTAAGCACACCACAGGTAGTGATTCCCCATGGTGGAGACCCTCTCATACCCTTAAGGTGAGGGATTGCTTAGTGGACCATAAGACAGGGGCAACCATGCTAGTGCAGGTGCTTCCTTATATGGCCACTTAGTCAATAAAGGCTTAACTGGCCAAGGTTAGCCTTATCTCCTTTCGTTTGGGGGGGGGGTTATGTAGGAAGGTGGAATCTGACTATATGGTTGCCCCCACTTTTTTTATGGTGTTTTGCTGGTTTATGACTTAGTTGGACTGGGATCCTGCTATTCAGGGCCCCAGTCTATCTGCTTTCTCTGTAAAATGGTTTCCATGTGCCTTAGGCACATCTCTGATTGGAATCTGGAGTGCCCTTATAAGTCCCTAATATATGGTATACTATGTACCCAGGGCATAGGTACCTCAGAGGCCTGCCAGGGGCTGCAGCATATATTATACCACCCCTGGAAGGCCATCCAAACTGACACCACAGGTCTGCTACTGCAGCCTGGGTAAGGTGGTGCATGCACCCCTTACTGTGATATAGGCTACCTATATCACTAAATACATACACACATATAAACCTATAAGTCACTCCTATGGCAGGCCTTATCAATCCTGAAGGCAGAGTGCGTGGTTCCTATGTGAGAGGGTGCCCCTGCATGAGCAGGGCCCCTCTGCAGCGTTCGGAGACCCTTCTCTGATGCTGTTTGTAGTGCAGCCTGACCATATACTCTTAAGCGCATTATAACCTCGCGTTAAATGCTAACTTTGGAATGGCTGCACCTAAACATGTCGTGTTTGGTGTCAAACATCTTGGAATACTACCCCCCCGCCAATTCTGGCGGCGGGGGTAGCATTCCACCCTTCTAGAGGGAAAGACATGTTAACTCTGGCTTGCCCGGTAACTTCTTTCCAGAGCCCTGGCATCACAAAATGGATGCTGCTGCCACAGACACAAGTCTGGCCTCCTGCTGCTGGACGAAACTCCGGCAGGGGAGGCCTGGACAATAGGTTTAATGTTGCAGGGAGGTGTGACCACCTCCCCAGACAGGATAATGTGTATTGGGGCTGGGCGGGAGCACCCTCTGGGTGCTTTGAAGTCCTGCACTGGAGGCACGCTTGGTGTCCCTGTGCATACCCCAGTTCAAACCGGATCAGGGGCTTGCAGCCCCTGCTTTGGCGTGAACTGGACAAAGGGAAAGGGGTGTAGCCACCCCTCTGCCCTGACCCACCCATAGGTGGGGCCACAGAGTAGTCCAACCCCTAAACTTGGTATAAGTATAGGAACCCAGTCCTTAAGATTTTAGATTATCCCTGGACGAAACTCTGAAACAGAATCCTGGACCTTCGACGCTCTACTCAAGATTAGAGGACAGAAGAATCTCCCTTGGGGTCAAGGAGTGACTCCCTGCTTGGCAGGCACCAAAGACGCATCTGTCCGGTCTGCATTTCTGAAGCTCCCGTCGGACGCCGAAGTCTTCGCATCACCAGAGGTGGATTCTCAGACTTCCCCGAGGCTACCCTGAGTCCCCAGCAAAGCTGAGGCCCGTAGCTTTCGTGGGTACCGTGAGACCGTGACCCCTGGACACCGAGCACATTTGCAAGTGCATCCTCTTCTGGGTCTCCCACGAAGTCGTGCTTTGGGCTCCGAGTAGCCCTAGCCTCCAGCACCAACTGCACCGAAGATCACTGGCCTCCACTCCACGAGTGTCCTGTGAGCCAGATCCACGTGCGACGTCTCGAGGCTCCTTCGCGGTCGCTAGCCCGTTGGCTAGTAGCCCTTCACGAAGGCCAATCTTTTTCTTCTTGGGCATCCTGGTTGCTCCAGGCCTGCCCTCACTTACCCTCGCTGGGTGAGTTCCCCAGACCTTGCTGGTCTGCACCATCGACGATCTTCATCTTCATCGAGACTTGCCGTTGCCAAGGCTTGTTGGGTCCAATCCGGTCGCCGACACCTCAGCACTCGACAGACATCGTGTACCAGCCCGAATCCTGCTCCTGGTCGCAGACAACGCCTCCTGGACCTCGTGGCTGAAGAGTCAAGACGACCGTCAACGCACCTGAAGCACTCGACATCGGTGGGCATCTGTCCATCGCCTTCCTGGTCACTGGCTAGTGACCCAGACTCTGTCCCCTCTGCTTTCAGGTTCTTCAGATCTCCGATCCACTCTTGGATCCACCCGGACACTTTCCACTTGGTCGCCAGCAGCACTTTGCAGCAGATCGCCATTCAAATCGACGACGAAACCCGACCCCGAAAGGCACCTATGCACCCGGCTTCCCTGGGTGAGGTAACACGAGTACTCCGGTGCTCCCGTGGGTAGAGACTCTAGAACGACCTAGTTCTCAAAGGGTTTGCTCCAAGTCCTCCTCTAAGTGTCCCTTTTCTTTAATTTCCTGATTGCGACTTTCTCCATAGAAGTTAATGGCGTATCGCGGTTGTGTATTTACACTGCACGAGTCCCCCGTGGGTCCCCTGTGTCACTACCTTGAGTGGTTCCTTTTGGTCCAAGCACTTCTAGAGGCTCTAGGCCTAGTGTCTAGTTCAGTCGTGGTTCTTATACCACTTTATTGGTATATGGTTTGGTACGCCCCTAGGGCCCAAACGTGTATTTGTGCTATTACTGTGTTTAAATAACTTATAACTTGTGTACTTCGAACTCTAGCCTCATAAAGAGACTAGAGGGGTGTGTTTAGCAATAAATACATATATTTTGAATATATACCTGGTGTGGTGCTCTTTCATTTGGTCACTCAAGAGATTATAGACTGGTAAAACAAGCTGCTTTACATTCCTTCAAGACTTAGCCTGAAGGCTGCTCTCCATAGCTACCACTAGGATAGCTTTCAATAAGGTTGTCTTTAACCTATCTCCAATAAGGGGTTGTTTGGACTGGTGCAAGGTGCCCACTATAATTAGTGGACAGCATATGCCAGGCCAACTTCTCACATTCTTCACGCCCACAATACCCACAGCGGGACCTGGATAGAGGGGCTGATTGTTTCGGCTTGTTCCCCCTGCCTCATGCGCAAATCACCCTGGCATGTTCTATCTTCACTGATGTGCCCCTTTCAGGCTGCTGCATGATGGCTAGGTCCATTTCCATGGCCCTGGTGGTATATAGGCCGTGGGAATTGGCCAGGATGAGGATGTCGTCCAGGGTAATGTTGGGCTGTCATAGGATGAGGCCCCTTAGCGTTTCGTTCCTGCAGCCTTGTATAAGTTGCACCCTCACTTCCTTTTGTTGGTCGTCCGCTGTGCACCTTCCGGCCTGTTCCTGCAGGAGTGTGCAGAATGTGCCCATGAACTCCCCTTCATGTTGGCGGGCTTGGCGGAGCATGAAGTACTCGTAGTCCGGGTCAAGTTGAAGGTCGAAATGCTCATTGAGCGCCCTAACGGCTGTGTCATAGTCGGTCGCAACACCAGTATCGGGCAGATTTTTAACCAGCTTGTAGATTTCCTTCCCCTCGTAGTGGCGCTGTCAGTCTTACGAGTCACCATAAAGTAGTTGTCCAACCTGCCGTATCCAGGTCTTCCAGCGGGGTGACACAGTGGCAGGGTCCGTAAGGTCGCTGAAGGGGGGCAGTGCGCTGACCAGCGTGTGTTGGGGAGTGGCCTGGGCGAGAGGCTGGCTTTGTGGCGGTGCCGCGTTGATGGCCTCATAAGCCATGGCTGCGGTGTCTTTTAAGCACAGTTGGCACGGTTAAGAAGTAGAGAGAGAGAGCTTCTGTCGACCAATGCTTGTTGACAGCAGGGAAGTGAGGCCCGGTGACAGAGTCTTGCAGCAGCCAATGCTTGTTTGTGAGCAATACAGAGAAGGGCTAAATTCTGACAGCAGCCGATGCTAGTTTATGAGCACTATAGGAAACGGTGCTAAGCTCAGCGAGCGGCAGGACTCCAGCCAGGGCAGCCGTGGAGCAAGCGGCTGGGAGGTCAACCCGCTGGGTGCTGGAGCAGGTGAGGGTGCAGAGGCCAGGAGGAAGGAGGGGGAAGCTGCTCCTGAGCACTTTTGTCAACAGTGGGCTGGCTGGGTGCAGGACCTGTGATGTCCACAGGGGTGTATTCGACCACGTGGTCGATGACTCACCCTGCACAGGCGGAGCTGGAGTGGAGTCAGTAGGCCAGGAGACGTCCCGCACACTGAGGCCTGCACCGATTACAGGGACCGAAGGCTCTGCGGCCTGGCACAACCGGCCAATTGGATCAGGTGAGGCTGGCGGTGTCGCAGGGTGATCGCTGAGAACCACAGCTAAATTAGTAGGGCATAGGTGGTGGGAATGAAAAGGCCCACCTTCATCGCCAGTGTAGTGGGCCCTCGTGTGGGTATGCTAGGGCCCGGGAAATGCGCTAAATAATGGAGCCACAGACAGTGCATTTGTTACGGGCTCAAAGACCATGTGCGGTCTTAGCCCCTTCATTATATAGCCTCCTGGCAACCCCTGGCCAGAGGATGTACATGGTTCTATTTCTGGGTCATCATGGCACCGCGGCCGGTGCTTAAGTCATTACAGCATGCTCTTGTCAAAATGCAGGTATGCATTTGCATTGTTTTACCGGCAGTCGCCTTGCAATTGGTTTTCTTAATTAGAAAGCCCATTACAAAATTTACTATCATGCCTGTGAATGGTCTTCACTCATGCACTTGCAAAAAGCCTTGACAAGCTGAAGGCTTGGAATTTTTGACCAGAGACTTATTGCCCTTGTCAATTATTGTAGTCAAGCAAAGAGTTAAATGTGACTGACTCTCCCTATGCCGTCACTTTCACCACACTATACACACACACACCAACCCAGGTAGATTTAACAAGCACAAACGAGGCCTGACTATGAAAACTGATAGCTGCTCATTCGTGTTTGGGCTTGCGTAATCCAGGTCGCTTTCACCTTCTCCCTCCGCCTTCCTTCTCCGAATACAATTCCCCTTCTGGATCACAGCCAACCCACTACCCTTCCTTGCCAGAACCCCCTCCATCCTAGGAAAGGTCACATTTCACCTTGACGAGCAAGATCTTCACCCACAAGATCGCTCCTGGTCTTTTCTCAATTTAATCCATTTGTTGTCGACGCTGCACGGGTGAGTGATATTCCGAGTTCAAACACACAGCCTCCTCCCTGCAGTCACTTATGGCGAAGTTTCATCTCAGAACGCAAGCCAAGCAGTGTGCAAATCCTCACCAAGGAACGCCCTCTTTCTAGCTTCAGAGACTCCAAGCACAAGCTCAGAATGACCTCATACCCTGCACGTCTTTTCACTTCGTCAGCTCAGGAAAGGCATCTCTAAAAGGTGAGCAACCATCACAGACGAATTTCGCCCAAAGTGTAGCTCTTCCGTGTGAAGAACCTAAAATGTTTGACTCATAAATAAACTTTATGAAACTGCCTCATAAATAGGAAAAGCAGCCCCTGCAGCCATTGTTGAGGGTATCACTCTAGAATGAAGCCGCTGTGGGGTTTGAAATGTAAGTTTGCAGTGGAAAAGCAATCCTACAATAATGCCATGTTCCTAGTCGCTTCAATTGTGACCCAGAGATCGCTCACAGTTGTTCACCAACCACACGCTTTCCCTGCTGGGTGCAGCTGTAGTTGACCCTGTCAGAATGTAAAAAGCCCAAGGGCGTGTCTAGAGATAGACGAGTTACACATTATGGCAAGTAGAAAGTTTGAGAAAGAAGATTAAAGTGTGTTTCAGGCAGGTGAGACAGACGGGCCTGCGGGGTGTGACACACTGTCTTGATGCGCATAGGTGCGCAGTGAGTGACAGGTTTACAGAGAGCCTCGCCGGAAGCGACAGCATTTCATTGGAAATTTCCCCGTTCAGCTGGTCCACTGAGGCCTTTGTGCAGACTTTGGTAGGTAACTCTCTGACCTCAAGGCTTTGTGGTAAAAAAAAAAGGTTCCGGAAGTCCAGCGAAAGAATGATCTGACTGGTTTTACAGGCAGGACCATTGGAATTATGCGATTTTGCAGCCGCTATGTTTTCCGCATAAATATAGATTTGCTGTACTTGCTATATTGCCCACCATCTGTTGCATAATCTGCATATTTTAACAACAAAAGGTTTCTTTCTAGCTCAAACGGATTAAAAGTTACTAACACTTGATGAGATGTGTCCAGCTCACTGCTATAATTATGTGTGTGACATACAAATACTCCTTAAACTGGAAAGTCCCAAAGACATTGGAAATTCACAAATCTTCAGTTCCCTCAGAGCCGTTAATCAGTGGATGACATGAAGCCATCTCAAATTGAATGCTTCCAAAACTGAAATACTCACATTTGGCAACTGGAAAAATGATGACCCACTCTGCACCTGGCCTGGGGATCTGGGACAACCTCCTAAAGTATCTAAGGATGTGAGAAACCTTGACATTACTATGGACTCCAAGCTATCAATGAATGCCCAAGTGGACAAATTAGCAAGATCAAGCTTCATTACTATGAAAACTCTGCAATGCATCTTCTCCCACATGGGATTTCCACAAGGTCCAGGCTACCATCTCTCTTGTATTGTCTAAACTTGATTACTCCAACGACCTCTACCACAATCTTTATCAACTATTAAAATACTACAACAAATTCAGAACTCTGCTGCCAGACTCCTCCTACATGGAAAGCCAGAAGCCCACATCTCCCCTGCCCTGAGGGCCCTACATTGGTTACCGGTTGCCAGAAGATCCACCTTCAAGCTGCTTTGTATCACCCATTAAGCAACACATGGAAAAGGACCACTTTTCATCAGGAATAAAATTACCATATAGATTCAACAAAGGAACCTCCACTCAAGATTGGCAACTTGCCTCAAAACCCCACCATACAAGAAAAAAACCATAGGTGTTAAATCTTTCTCTGTTCAAGCATACAAACTATGGAAATCATTACCCCCAAACATAAGATCCACGGATAACTATCTTACCTTCAGAAGCCTACTCAAGTGTTGGCTCTTTCCTACATAACCACCATACTCAAACTTAATGTATAGCATATCCCTGTGTTTGTAAACATTTATAATTTGATTATATGTCTGTATCTAGAATTGTGTATTTCTTTGTACAAATATGAATAATAACTTTGTTTTTAAAATATATTGATATTCTTTAGGTCTTCTAAGAAATGTAAATATTACTTATATATAAATATATTATCCTACGCTTAACATGTTTATTGGTCACTGCATGGTTTTCATGTAAGTTATTTGATTAGATGCTTATGGGTCCCTGTTTTATTCGTCTATAACAATATGTAAATAATATCATAGCTATTTTATCTACAAGTGCTTCGCTATTGAAATATTGAGGATAAGGTTAAATTAAAAAAATTGTTATAAAAAAACAAAAACAAAATTCCCCAAATAAATTAGCTTCAAGTACAGCAAAACCTGAAAGTCTGAGCTTGTACAATACAACTTTAAATCTCGATATATTATCTTCCTTGTACATGTATACCCTTTCTATGTAGTTATGTATCTATATATTTATTACTTTACTCCTACTATAGAAGGAGAAAAGAAGAAAAAAATATACATGTATACCCTGTCTATGTAGTTATGTATCTATATATTATTACTTTACTCCTACGGTAGAAGAAGAAGAAAACAAAAAAAGAAAAACACCTCTGGCTCTCCCCAATGCACTCTGTTTCACCTTATACCTCTCTCAATATATCCTCTAATCCACTGTATGACTCATCCCAAACCTCATTCTACTACTATGATCTGCAAAATAAACCTTTTTAGGCTCTACCCCCTCTATCTCTGCTTGGCTCACTTGAAACCTCATTTTACTACTATGATCTCCCGAGCAATCCTTTCTAAATTCTTACCTCATGTATCCCTCCTTTGACTCATCCCAAAACTCATTTTACTACTAGGATTTGCCTAATCCATTTCTAGAGACTCTTCCCTCCTCTATCTCTCCTTTTACTCACCCCAATCCTCATCTTACTACTATGATCTCCCAAATAACACTTTCTAGACTCTTCTCTCCTCTATCCCTCCATTATCCTATTCAAGCCAACTAACAGACTCGCATGTCCACCCCTCAAATTAACACATATTTCCCTATGCTAATCCACCAATAATCCTTTTTGGGTTCCGGAGTAGAGTGCTACTTGACGAAAAGTGCTTTGACGCCTCGCCAGGGGTAGAGAGCACTATATAAATACAATTACAATTACATTTACAATCTTCTGCTGTCATCGAGGGCACTGGGCTTACTGCCTGTAACCCCCAGTAAGAGAAATGTTGCAGACCATTCTTTAACACAATTTTCCAGTCACTAGTACACCTATTGCACATATAAAAAGATCTATAGAGACATCAGCTCTGGAAAAGTAGAGCACTACAGCATGTGTCTGCAAATCAAACAAGAGCAATTTGTTAATAGCAAACTAAGAAGTCATTGAAAAAACAAACTCTGCCCCCACACACACACACACACACATTCACACACATTCTCACACACACACCTGCAAGCATTCATACATAGATCACACTTAAAATGTCACCTGAAGACCCAGATGCCTCTAAGTGCACAAATGAATGGATATAGTGGTTTCTGTATGCCTACAGAAATACAGGTATCATGGACACCGACTATCAAAATACAGTCACTTTTGCACACAGGCTATCAAACATAGAGAACCCGCAGCACACAAGACATAACACAGAGTTATGCCATATCAACACACCTATAGACACCCATGCACAAAGGCCAATAGACATAGGTGCACCCACATGTATACCCAAACAGACTCACATGAACAAACATACAGGTTTGCATGGACACAGTGACAGCATAGATACAGACATGCAATCACAGACATCACAAATAGAGGAGTGCATGGACCGTGTGACAGATGCATTGGCAGAACTGTGGAGCGAGAGAAAGATGAATGGCTGCATGGATACCTGACCAATGTATGGCTTTGTTAATGCTTGTTTTGTCTTGTCATGGTTTTTGCAAAACGTTATTGTTGGGGAAGCTGCTGAGCCCTTAACAATTAGAAAAAAATTGGCTAGAAAGAAAAATATTTTTGGGTCTCAAAAGGCAAACGTTTCCTTAGTATTCTCTCCCAGTGAAGGGTCTACTTTATGTTTAAATGTGCTTCTTTCAAAGGACAGAATGCCGTCAATTGTAGTGAAGTGAGGTGGGCTGACCTATTGCCCCTTGCTCAATGCTGCAGTGGCCGGAAGAAAAATATGAGTGGCACAATAACAGAGCAAAGGATGAAGAGGGCTGGCTGAAAGCCTCTACAAATATATCATCCATACAATTTTAGTAAAATCAAAAGGTCTTGGCTAACAACGGAAATAAAAATGAGAACAGCATATACACAGCAAAATGTTAAAGATCAGAAGGGAAACAGAACAAGATAGGAGAGGTACAAATATCTGAATACTGTTATTCAATTGAGGACTCATGAGCGAATCGAGGTGGGTTAGCTAATATAAGAAGGTTCCTCGAGAAGAGGTCAGGGATATAGTAGCTTGAGAAGAAGACGATTCGGGCGGATAATGCAGGAAGATGAGGAAGGACAAATATATACCATGGGCGTAACCCAGGCCCCCGCAGCCCCCGCGATGAGGGGGGGCCCCAAGCTTCAGGGGCCCTCAGCACAGTACTCTGGCTGAAGAGCTCCTGATTGAGCCCGGAGGCGGCCCCTCCACGTACCTTGCAGGGAGGCCCCCTCAAGTTTCGTTACGCCACTGATATATACTTATGTTGTGACCTGAAGGAGCCAGCCAGAATATCCCAAAGGACCACGTGCAGCAGGTCTCGGTGCCACAGGGGTCAATGTGGGGATGCAGAACAACTATTGGAATGTGAAAGAGGAAACAGAAGCAGCACTGGCTGCACTACAAGCATGGGCCACCGTGCCCTGAGAACGGAAATCTCATTCACACAGACGCGCCAAGACTGGAACCCTGGGTTTTATAACTATTTTTAATACTTTATTTGGACAAAATGTATTTCTCATAACCATATTTTCACATATTTCAGTGATTTTGGTTTAACTCTATCTCTGAATGAGGTCTTATCATTAATATTCCCAGCTGTCTCAGTTTCATGAGTGACACAATTTTTTCACCTGCTTCTACAAACCATTGTACCCTAGAACTTTAGTCCATTTGCTTCAACTGAGGTGATCCAAGACCATAACTTCCAGAATGCATAGGTTCACTCTTTTAGTATCTAATCCACAAAGTATGAGTAAACACCTCTTTCCTCCTCGAACCAGGTATGTGCTGATAAATACTGATTTATTTCACAGAGATTCGTTTAGCATTTCTTTACCCCATACACGAAAGTCAAGGCTACACTTTCATATCTACCACTTGGTTTAATGCTTCTCGACTCCTGACATGAGAAAGGTATTGCTATAGTTTTATCTGTACAGGTAGCTTGATTTAACACTTAGCCCTCTACACTTCAGAAATATATTTCCATATTTTCATCTCTTTGATGCAGCTTGACTTAATATCTGTTGCCTCCTGACTCAAGAAACACAATGCTACATTTTCACCTTTTCAGGTACACACATTTCTCTACACGTTTGAAATATATATCCATTCTTCATTTGTTTCATTGAGTTTGATTTAAAAAATCACCCCCTGATAAAAGTATCAAAATATTTTTCTGTGTTAGAGTCAGTTTAAAGCTTCTCTTCCCTGACACTAGAAACGAATTACCATATTTTCACTACTTTATGGAGCTTGTGTAAGCATTCCTCTGAAACTAGAAACATATTGTATATGTTCTGATTTCATGAATATCTTGATTGAACCCTTGAACCCCTCCTCCAATAGACACAACCACCATATGGCCACCTAGTTTAGGGATCATAAAACTCCTCTCCTCCTGAAACCAGAAGCTTAGCAGTGTATTTTCCCCAGTTCCAGCTAGAATGAGTGTGAACACTTACACAGTGCTCCTGGAGCGCCCATCACCACCAAGCTCTGACCTGAGACCTGCCTTTGGTGACATTGGGTGATGTGATGCATTATGAGAAAACATCCCCTCTACCCACTTTACAAAATCTGGTAATAGATGAGATACCTTGAAGGGTGACCAGAAAATGGATCCAAATACTGTGTCCTATATGAATACCCTTGTGTCTCCTGGCCTGACACATCCTGATTAAGAGGCTGCGGGGTGTGTAGACTGCAGCTCTCTCCCTGGTGGGTGCTCTTCAATGCTAATGGTGTTAGTTGGCCGTGGTAACTCAGAAGGACCATGCAGACCGTCTATAAGACTATCCCTTCTTACACTGACCTGCAGTGCAACCTTTCCTGCCCTAGATAGGTGACTGTTCTGACCCTCCTCAAGCGCCATTGTGACTTTTCTGAAGATTTGCAATATTGTTTGGTGTATCGACATGACAGGTGTTGATCAAATTGGCACGAAACCCACAATAACTCAGGGCCTCATTTATGAGGTTTTGCCGTAGGGCAGCGCCACAGGCCTTTCTGCTGCGCTGCCCTACGGCTAAAGAAAAGGGCAGGAATGCGCCGTATCTATGAGGTACGACGCATTCCTGTCCTTTTACCCTGCACCGGCGCACAATGGGCTGCCGTGTGCCAACGCAGGCACCTTTGCACCATGGTGCAAGGGCGCCTGCGTTGCACGGATGATAATTTTTGTGCAGGAAGGAAAATCTTCCTGCACAAAAACAATCACAAGAGGCTTTTTTCCTCTTTCTATGTGTGCCGCAGAATGCAACACACATAGAAAAAAGAAAAAAGGGGAGAAGTTAAGATATTTCTCCTCGTTGTGCTTCCCTTACACCTCCCCTGGGGAGGCATCATTTCATGGCGCTGCCTCAGATTTGCAATTTCTCGTAAATCTGGGGCAGTGTCAAAAAGCCATAAATGTTGCTGGGAATGCCCCAACAACACCCATTGTACGCCCCTTTAACGCCAAAAATTGCGTTAAAGGGAACGATATTTACGAGGCAGCATTAAGCCAAAAAAAAAAAGCTTAGTGCTGTCTCGTAAATATGGAGCAGGCTCCTGCGCCACGGATCATCACAAAAAGTGATGTTCTGGCAGTGCAAGGTGCCTCATAAATGAGGCCCTAAATGCTTTTCTTGGGATGAAGAAGATTTTCACTGCTTCCCAATGTGGAGGTTTTAGGATCTAGAACTTGTCATACGCAGGGGGCAGATTCTCAAACATTGTGCGCTGGGTTAGCGTCAAACCAGCTCAAAATATTTTTTTCCTGATTCACTGTCTAGTGCAAAACGTGTTTTGTGTTGGGCCAGGGCCGCTGCCCATCTTCCCATTAATTAATGTGTCTATTACTTTTCTCCTGAAAAAGCATTTCCAATGCACTACCCTATTTCTCAGCCTATACTTCTCTCAATATATCTTCTAGCCCAACTTTCTGACTCATCTCAAACTTCTTTCGACTACTCTTTCCAATGCACTACCCTATCTCCCACCCTATACATCTATCACTATATCCTCTACACCCACTCTCTCATTAATCGCAAACCCCATACCACTACTATGTTCCCCAAAATAACCCTTTCTTGACTCTCTCCTACTCTACCCCTCCTTGCATCTTCTGACACCTCCTTTACTGTACCAATGCCCAAGACAAACCTTTCTAAACTCTTCCCTCTGACTCTTCCCCTCCAAAAACCCTTTTTACTCATCAAAAAGCCTCCTCCTACTGCTATGACCTACAAAAAGAAATCCTTCACTCTTCTATCCCACAACTATCCTTTTCAATCAAAATAACAGACTAGCATGTTCACTTCACTAATTCCATATTCCACTATACTAATTCACCACTAATCCTTTATGGGTTCCAGAGTAGCGTGCTACTCGCCAACAAAGCGCTTCAACACCCACCAGGGGTAACAGGCGCTATATGAATGCAAACCTTTCTTCCCCTTCTATCCCTCCACTATTCTTCTCACTCCAAATAACTGACTAATATCCACCACTCAAATTACTTTCATATTTCACCATACTAATTCACCACTAATCCTTTATGGGTTTCCGGAGTAGCGTGCTACTCGCCAAAAAAAAAAAAAAAGAAAAAAAAAAGCAATTCAACACCCCATCAGGGGTTAGAAGCGCTATATATATGCAAACCTTTTTCCCTCTTCTATACCTCCGCTATCCTTCTGAATCCAAATAACTGACTAACATATCCACCACTTAAAATTTACTTGCATGTTTCACTATACTAATTCAACACTAATCCTCTATGGGTCCCGGAGTAGCGTGCTACTCGCCGAAAAAGCGCTTCGACGCCTCGTCAGGGGTAGTAAGCGCTATACAAATGCAATTACAATACAATACAATACAATAGTATGCATGCAGTGCAAAACGCTGCTTTGCATTAATTTAAGTCATGGGGGCGTTGCATGGGTGGTACGTGGTCGTTCCCATGCAACCAGCCATGCTTTTTGATGCTACACCCTATCTACTAACATTAGTAGATAGGGTTTAGCACCCAAAATTAATGTGTTGAAAAGCAGGCATTAAAAGGAGAAATGTCTTCTGGTCGCAGGATAGAGTTTTAATTTATTGAACCCTGGCGCTCCAAAGCAATTCAAAGCGATTCAAACTTGTTGATTCAATGTATAGACTATAAACAGGGTCACTGCAATTTTGCAATTCTGTAGCGTTTTTCACATAATTATGGATTTGCCGCATTATCCATCATCTGCTGCATAATTTGCAGTTCTTATAAACAAAAATTGTTTCTAGCTCTAATGGATCAAAAGTTAATAAAAATACAGCAACATGTATTGGCACGCAGTCAATGGCCAGTTGCTTACTGCTGTATTTGGTTGTTACACTGGTACTAATGAGGTGAAACCTTTGTCCAGACAGTGCTACCATGTGTAAAAATGACAAAATAAGAAAGAACTGACAGTATCACGGTATGCGTTGCATTACTCCGCATAATTAGCATTTTCTTCGTGCCTAATTTTGTCAACCTTGCTGCATAACTTGGTCCTTCCTTCCCACATAAGTCCAGTGGCCCTGACTATAAACTATAAGTTAGCTTCCCAAGGCTACACAGTTGAAAAAATAAATGTGTAGCATTAGCAGCTCTTTGAGGCAGTGGGAAACCACCCCCACTGAGGATTGTAGCCACTCGGCTCCAGTGTCCCGTCAGAGCCCCCCACCCTTACACATCCTCAGCTCTCCAGTCTCCCACGGTTCATGACACTTCCTATCCAGAACGTCCCATTGTCTCCCCAAATCTAGGATGGAGCTCTGCAGCGGAGGCCGGCGCAGGTAAGCGCGGGGGGCGGGGTGGGAGTGGGGAAGTCAACAGATGACGGAATAAGTCAAATTAAATAAATAAAACCTATTCCGTCAATTGTCAACTCCCCCTCTCCCCCCCCCCCTGCCCTGCTCCACAGCCCTACAGCTCTTACCTGCACCAGCCGCGACTGGAGCTCTGGCCTTCTCTCTAGATGGGCTGCTCCGGGTCTCCATTCTGCCGAAGCATAGCCATGAAGAAGGAAGGTGGTGGTTGGCCAAGCAGGGCCCCACGTGCAGCAGAATCCAAGTTACTCAGACACCCTTCATCATCCTAACACCCAGGGCTTTAAGTGGGAAAAAAAAACTGGGGGTGCTCTAAAAGGGGCGTGGCAAATCTCTTCAAGGGGTGTGGCCTATCCGAGTAGGGGCGTGGTCTAAATCAAGATAACTAGCATTGTGTGCTTAAGAAAATCATGAAGTCGCATCCAGCAAAGGATAATAAAATAGGCAAAACGTATATTTATTAAGTATAAGCCATAAAAATACCAAACACTTTAAAAAACATGTAAAAATTATTTATATTACTTAGAAATCTATTGCAGGATTCCCCAAAACCCTTGAAGATATTCACTGTCTATTTTGCTGGGGTTTCTCGGAGGAGTCAGAGGTGTGGCAGAAAGAGCAAAATATCCCAATTTTTAGTATGTTTCCCATTTCACTAACCAGTTACAGCTTATTACGTTATTTAATTTACCCAATGGATACACATGTTTATTTAAGGTTTAATATGAGTTATTGACATTAAAATACATTCACAAAGTGGGATACGTTTCCAATCACAGAATGTCCCAAATATCCTTAAAAGTGGAATCGCAAGCCATTTGTCTCCCAGCCATGGAGTTTCTGTCATCAGCACTACCCCACCCTTTTTCCACAAGAGCAGTTCAATCATAAATGGCAAAATATCCTAGTTTGCAAATGTTTTCCACATAATTATGGCTCTGCCATATTTGCCACATAATACATCATCTGCTGCATAATCTGACGATTTTAACTAATAAATTGTTTATAGCTCAAACGGATCAAAAGTTACAAAAAATGTGACTTGTGTTGCTGCAAAGTAGATGGCCCATTGCAAAGGTTGACTGGTCAACTTTCTCACTGCTGCACTTGTATGTTCCACTGGTACTAATAAGGAAAAATCTTTGCGGATACTGTTAGTATGTGTAAAAATGTCAAAATAATAAAGTATCAGAAAATGTACAGCACCACTAATAGCAGTATAGGGTGTCAGAGCACTTTACATCACGTATGATTGCTTATCTCAGTGTAATATATGTGTGTAAATCACTGTATAGGAAATGTTACATAGGTCAAAGGACTATAAGGTGTAGGAGTCACATGACAACCATACTAGTAGGCAGCATAGTTTAATAGTGATTGGTCTGGAGAAACACAAACTCAGAATTTAAAACGTAATACCATGGTTGGGGGTTCTCTTTAATAATCAGAATTGATTTCTACCCAAATTAACCCTTTTTCTGCAACATTAGGATAATCAAAGACTTGGGAAAAAACTATAACGCTCTAATTTATACCTTGCAGTTTGCATGCAGCTCTTACATGGCAGTTAAGACCTCACTGTTCTATGTTAGGATTTTAACTTATTAACTGCAAGTAACAATAGGGTCTCTCTGACAAAAGCAGTAACCCACTGACCTATTTACATTATGTGCACTTTGTGATCTGCATGGTACATGTTCTTAGCAGCAGGCACATTAACCCGCTGCGCTTCCTTTCTATGAGTCAAAACGTCCACTAGACAAAACACCATCTCTCTCTACTAAGAACATTAATCCCTGGAGTTATCATGACATTTTTATTGTTGCTGAAAATTGTTGAAGGCCAGGAAGGAGACAGCAAGTGCTTTTAAAACCATATTATACTTGCAAACACGACGCCCCCACCTGAAGTCAGTGCCACCCGCGGTCCGTGCAGGTAACAGTGGTGGGGCCGGGTAAGGGGGGGTTCGAGGGTTGATGCTGAAGGAAAATTAATTATTTAATTTTCCCTCGGCATCGCCCCTTGAAATCCCCCCTTACCCGGCCCCTCTGCCCCACCGCTGTTACCTGCATGGACCGCGGGTGGTCAGCACCTGGTGCGGTCGCACTGCCCTAGAGCCACCCTGCTCAAGGGTCCTGTGACCTCAGTGACAGAGTCACTGTCACTCTATGGTGTGCTGCTTCATAGGCCTGCCTGCAAGACTGAAGGTGAACTTCAGAATGGATTGGAGCGGACAGGCCTTCAAGGTTAACCCACACTTGCCACTGCTAGGGTCCCCCTGCTGGTGCTAGGACACCAGGGCTTTTAAGATCTTGCGGGGCCTTCTAAGGTCTAGCATGGAAATGTGCTCCCTCAGGGGGAGTGGTCTGGTGGACTGGTCATGAAGGCTGAACCTGGTTCCCCAGTTCCAAATTCAGCAGCTCTGACCATAGTGCCTCATCCTCTCCCCCACTGAACACCATACTGCCCCGCTGGGAGAAACTTGCACTGCACTGACCCGCTATAAACACCTGGATGTAACTCAATTCAAATTACGCACTAGACAAGAGCAATATGCTGCCTAAAAAAATTAACAACATCCTAGAAAAAGCAAACACTCATAGGGAATGCAAGATTAAGTAAAGCATGTGAAATGTAAGCAGGAACAACATGGCTACCTTTTTCTTTTTACACTCATTATTCAGAAATTAGTGAGTGCTTTTGCCTGAAAAGTTAATGCCATGACTACAGGGCCCAGAAGGGACCCGTTTCAATGCCCATTGCTTATATCCTTACAAAACGTAAGCAGTATGGTTTAAAAAGACCACATTCGTGAACACACAGCCGCTGTACACATTTTGTTTTCCAATTCACCCATCAAGTAGATATTTCAGTACCTCCAGGAATAGTGCACTTTCCCACCCCGGTAAAACAATGTTGTTCAAAGAGAGACGAGAAAACAAAAGTAGCGCTTCACTGGCAAACACTGTAAAGTGGCGCTAGTGTGTTTTGGTGTGAATAAATCAATCTGTCCACCTTGCAACCACTCTATCTTGCTTTAGCTAGTTACTTTTCATATTTTGAATGTTTTAGTTCTCTCCACCCCGAGGCTGCACTTAGAAATTGAAAAAAGTAGAAAAAGAGGACGTTTCCAGCAAAAGTGTTTTTCTTTTTTGGATCCATTTCACAGGGGAGCAAATAAACGAAAGCAAGAAAGAGAAGGTAATACCAGTTTCTAAAAGTCTCGGTTTTCATCATCCCACGCTGGCACCACGACGACGTTGCTCCTGCGCATGAAAAAGAGAAGGTCCCACGCTGGCACCACCACGACGTTGCTCCTGCGCTGAAAAAAGAGAAGGGAAATCCTGAGAGAAAAAGGGTTTCCCTTCCTCCAACAACGCTCACCTGGCATGACGTCATGCCGTCGTGCCGTGACCTCCACTACTCAGTGAGGAAACTGAGCTCTCACTGCAGTCCAGAAAAAAAATAAAAAAAAGAAAGGACTACCTTTGCCAGCCGCGAAAATAGAGCCCGATAGAGACCCGTTTCGAGGGTCCCAAAAAAAAACTGCCGGTGCTCAGACCCGGCCCACTTAAAGCCCTGCTAACACCCCTGCTTGTTTCATCTAGTGGAACGCAGAGCGCAGGAAGCCGAGCGGGGGTGATTGATCTCAGAGGGGGAGTAGATGAGAACTCTTTGCCTAAAGATGAGTCCAGAATGCTGGTTACACCTCATTTGGAGGGTCGTGCCAGCATTTTACACTGATTTATAAAGTGATCTTCATGTAAACAGTCAAACCAGCATTGTACACTCATGTAAGGGTACTGGACTGAATGGACAGCTAGAGGGTCATGTCAGGATAGTAGTCTTTTTTCAACACAACTGTGCAAAATGGTGATCGAACTCTGCAATGAGGGTGACATTGAAAACGAGTGTGATAAGCAGATTAGACCATCCACATGAGGTCTGAACAGTAATTCACACTCATTATAAAAGAAAACTTTCCTGCTAGGATCTTCTAAATTATATTCCAGTCAGTATATGTCAGTTTGACAGATATGCCTCAGACATTGGCATATGTCAGTCGGTGGTTTGGGGGATACTGGATGTTGTGGTGCATAGTGCAAATATCGGCAACACTCGCCACCCCACCATACAGCAATCTCCTATAGAAATAACCAAACAAGACACCTTCTTTGTGGAGAAAACTGCTGCAGGTTTATTAGCATTACAAACATGCCAACATGGTGGGTTATCTTACGGGCGATCCCAAGGCAGGCAGCCCCTCGCCGCCTGCCACCTGATGAGCCAAATTACACCGTGGCCTCCCCAACGGTGTTTGCCATATTTTGGGGGAGGGAAGACCCCTCCCACCAGTGGACCCACAGACCACGCCCCTGCTCACGCCCCATACGGGGCGGAGCCTGCCAGGCAACCCCCGGTTGCTCAGGTCCACAACCGCCCGTAGGACTAACGGGGCGCCGTCGCTCCTCCAGGGTCCAACGCGAGGACCTCCCTGTGGATATTTGGCCTTTGCACCCTTGTTGTGCTTCTGTACATGGTACCCGTATGTACCTACAGCCTCTGGATCGCCCTGTAACTCCGCCTGCAACACAAAATAATACATTAGATAAACCCCCCCACACCCCCAGCCTGAACGCCGGGTATGCGGTAGGGAGGGAAACGGCGTCAGGGGAATGGGCCAAGAGGGCGCCCAGGGGCGGGGAGAGGTATATGTACCTCGCCCCCTCCCCGGAAGTGACGCGGCACCTGGACCACTGAGGGTCCCAAACACTGGAAGGCTGCCTCCTGTGCCCTCCTGTGGCACTAAGGTGGCCGCCCTCTTAGCGGGTCTCATTCGTGGACCCCGGGCAGCCTGCATAGTGCCAATATCGGCAACACTCGCCACCCCACCATACAGCAATCTCCTATAGAAATAACCAAACAAGACACCTTCTTTGTGGAGAAAACTGCTGCAGGTTTATTAGCATTACAAACATGCCAACATGGTGGGTTATCTTACGGGCGATCCCAAGGCAGGCAGCCCCTCGCCGCCTGCCACCTGATGAGCCAAATTACACCGTGGCCTCCCCAACGGTGTTTGCCATATTTTGGGGGAGGGAAGACCCCTCCCACCAGTGGACCCACAGACCACGCCCCTGCTCACGCCCCATACGGGGGCGGAGCCTGCCAGGCAACCCCCGGTTGCTCAGGTCCACAACCGCCCGTAGGACTAACGGGGCGCCGTCGCTCCTCCAGGGTCCAACGCGAGGACCTCCCTGTGGATATTTGGCCTTTGCACCCTTGTTGTGCTTCTGTACATGGTACCCGTATGTACCTACAGCCTCTGGATCGCCCTGTAACTCCGCCACAGCTCTGGGTGTGGCCACCGTCACCCCAGAGCTCCCCACCAAGGTAGATTCCCTTACTTACACCCTGCTGTTACCAACGCCTCGCCCAGATCAAGCAGGAACAGATCCATCCCCACTCTGGATAGGTGGACCCCATCTTCTTCCCAACATCCTGTGACCTTAGAGTGCAGTAACCCATGCCGGATGAAACCCAAACCCCTTTGCGCCGTGAATTCTCATGGCATTGTTAACCTTCCCATCATAAAACCCCAGCCTACAACTGGTTGTTTAACTTATACCAGGAGTATTTCATATCTTGCCGCAATGCCCTCCTACCCCGGAGGGGCTTCTACCTCCAACTGTGCTAGCGCATGCCTGGGCCGGCCCCCAACCAAGGTAAGTCGGTGATGGAAAACCCATGCCTCCATATATTGGATTCCTCCCATCGTGCCACTCCCAGGACGCACGGACGGCCCTTGACCCAGACCTATGATCCTGCCAAATAACGACATGCTCGATACTAACATCCTTTAATGAGCACTGTACCCCATATTATACAACTAATCCATCTTGCACCTAGTTGCACAATAACACTGCACCCCATCAAACCTCGGGTGCCGGAGAGGGTGCCTCTGGACAACTTAAAGTTCGCCTGTACATGATACGCTTAACCTGTCTTCCGGCCACTCCCCTGGGTGGCTATGGACGGCTGTACCTTTGAAAGGAATTCCTATTATCCCACCTGCTTGATGCGCTCTGCTGCCAAACCCGCCCATAACGCGTTGGTTGTGGCCGGTTGCACCTCTTTGCACCAAAACATCTTTCCCTAAACCCTGCTGATTCCCCGGCTTCTCCCCAGTCCAGCAAAGCAAGTCCATGCCCACTCTAGACAGGTGAAACCCCATCTTGTACCAAACTCCCTGTGGATTTGGCATGCAAACCATACCTATAAAGCCAAACACAGTTGGTGAATTTACGCCTGGCACGGTCAATTCTCCTGCGTGGGGTTTCCCCGGCCTCCCCGAGCGCCTTCACACACTAAAAGGGGGGCTAACTGACCACCATAACTTCCAAGCCCCCAAAGGTTGCATCCTACAATTGGAGGACTCCTTCTCTTGCAACAGGTGCCTCTTCCCCCAGAGTCTGCTCATTGCCTGGGCCAGGCAACACAAGACAAGTCCATGCCCACTCTGAACAGGTAGACCATTCTTTGCGCACCCCGCCCGGAGGTCCCTAATCTCAACCAAACACCAACCCCTTAGTCTGTGCCGCAGCTGCTTAAGCCAGCTGTCCCGGCACATTGCTGGGACCCCCAACCAAGAAAACTTATTGGAGGAACCACATGCCTCCATTTCTTGAATTCCGCCCCTCGCGCCCCTCGAGACGCACGGAAGGCCATTCACCCAGATCCTTGATCCTGGCGACATAACGAAATACCAAGTTGCTAACCTTTAATGCCCACTGCACCCATCCTATACAACTAATCAAGCTTGCACCTAATGTACCTGATGCACTGCCCATTGATAGCCTTCCTGTTGAAGACCAGCAATTGAGGAGGGGACACACCCCCTTAGTCTGTGCTGCAGCATCCTAGCAAGCTGTTCCAGTGCATGCCTGGGAACCCCGTCCAAATTACCTGTCAGGAAAACCATGCCTCCACCTCCTGCTTTCCGCCCATCGCGCCACTATCAGCACGCCTGGATGGCCCATCATCCATACCCTTGACCCTGCCCTTTGCCAGACCTACTCTGGAGGGTACCAGGTAGTGGACCAGAGGGTGGAAACGCTACAGGAATGGTGAAAACGATAGATTCAGATCACCTGCCCTTTCTAGACTTGTTGGGATGCCGGGTGTCCCAGAAAAGAGCCTCTGTGCTGCAAATCAGTATATCGTTAAGCTGTGTAGCCCCAACACCTTGAGTTGTATAACTTAATCCCCACGTGCCACGATGGCGAGAATGCCGGCGCTTGGCATCTACCGTCTGTTAGCTTGACCAGTTAGTCTGCCTACCTTGATGAATCAATTATGACAGACCACATCCATTGTGCACCGCGTGCAACCTGTGCATCGCCTTAAAGGTTGACTAAGCCTGTGCTTCAACACCCTTTCTTGACTATTCCCCCAGCTTCGGGGGTTCAAGCTGATAACCATGTACTGCACCAGCAGTGGGAATGTACCTGCACCCTTCCCATTACCTGTGGTGCATCACCGGGGTGCCAGTGGTATATTCCAAGTTTGCCTGTACATACTGCCCTTAACCTGCCTTCCGGCCACTCCCCTGGGTGGCTCCGGGTACCTTTCAAACATTGGGATACCCATTGTACAGCCAGCTTGATGCGCTCATCCTGTCCCTTTAATGCCACCCCCGAAGAGTCTGTTTTGGACCTTGCCCTCCGCCACTGGTTCTCAGGGCCCCGAAGGAAGTCAGGCTGGAGGTAGCTGAAAACAGGGCATCGTCCCCACCTGCATGATGCGCTTCCGCTTGTATGCCCACCCTGTAAGCTGCTGTTGCTGGCTCTTGAAAGAGCGACTGCCAAAGCGCTTGCCATGACCCCCAATGCCTGGCATAGAAGGCATGCCTACCATACCTGCTCAACCTGTACCTTGGTAATGGGCGAGCTGTCAGCCAGAGACAGTAGATAGGTTCTCCCTTCTGCCTGTGATGTAGAACTGCTGTGCTCAAATTGTATCCCAGGGCCGACTTCTGTCACCTGAACCCTTACGGGACACGCCTGAGCAGAACCCCCATCTAGAAGGCCTGGCCACCGTCTGACCAGAACTTACCACAGACACCATAACACCCAAAGTTATTGCTCACCTGACCTGAGCGCAAGAAGACTCACTGGCCAGTCAAGGGCAGTAAATTCCATCCGCATGGGGGAACACATACAACTGACACGTGAATAGCCGTTGGCAAGTGAGCACATGTCCTGTAAACAGAATGCTCCCAGTACATCCAAATAAGGGCTCTGCGACCAAAGATCCGGCCGCCTAAGCGTGTTCCTAACCGCACACGCCCCACCAACATACATCATGTGACGTTGCCTGTTCTGAGCCACCCCGTGGCACCGCATTCCTTCTACACGAAACTGATGCATACTGTGCTGATATAAACCTTCCTCACAGCAGTTATGGTAAAGCAGTACGACCATAACGAACTTTGTATCCAGGCACATTAATCAGACTTTTGCCACCAGAACCACAGCCTGTGCCCATGGGAGAATTGAATATAAACTTTTCAAGCGCGGATAGCGGAATCAAACCTAGGTTACTGCTATACTCTTGGGGTACAAACTTCTTGGCTATGTGGGGCACAACTATGCCAGCATATGCCTCTTCATTTAAAACTTAGTGCAAATCTGACCCCATGGTCGTCGGGTCTGAATGCTTCCCCGAAGCGCAGCACCGGCTGATGTGCAAGGAAAAACTATCTGACTACAGCCTCTCATTAGTGACTAAAATCCCGAGACCCTCTAATAAAATTCCACCACGCATGTGTGGCGCACTGTCATCTAACTGGGGCATAGTTGTGAACATCTACCCAGTCCCAGATGCCTATGTAAATGTTCCCTCCGAGCGGGCCGGCACCCACCACTGGAATTGCCAACACCATCATGTCTACAACCAGGTAAAGCAGACATAGGTTACACACCAGACTGCACCAACTTGAATGAACGACGACGCGATGTGTCATTGCAACACCCACCGTTTGGCCACAAACAAAATGGAAATCTGATGGTAGAAATGAACAGGCCGCTCGCGGAATATGCAGGAAGCTCGACCATTACCCGCTGTCTCTTCACCGCAACCTGGGTTCACCATCCGCCATACGTCAAGAGGTGAGGCACGACCAGTCTCGCTGAGCCACCCACAGATCCCCAGAGAGGCTTAGGAATGCTGACTTACTAGTAATGCTCCATCACACCCTCTACTTAGATTTCCTTTGCCAGGTTGCTGGTACTGCGCGAGCACTCTGGCCAGGTTCTAATTGTGTTTGCGTCAATGTTCAGGGGTAGTGACTCGTGAATTCGACATTGGAACTCAGCAGCAGCTCACTAATATTACTGCCAATAATGTATGCCGGTTGAAAGGAGCAGTGCCACCTATAGGCCACCCTATAAGCCAACTTGTTACCTGAAATGTGGCTGTCTCTGACCACAAGCATACAACCTGACTCACACCAACGCTGACAACCACAAGCATACCACCAGCCTACCACTGATGCTGCCATCGACCCTGTCGCCCTGCGTTAACTGAGTGGGACACCCTACCTCGTGCATGCAATGTGGCCCCCACTCTCCCTGACGACCTTGACCAAAACCAATCATACTTAGTACCAGGAGCAGTGTTCTAGACACTGACAAATTCTTTACCCGCATCGATGTAGCCCCACTAATTACTTCATGCGGGCAGGTCCAAATGTAGCACCCAATCCATATGCGTGGTGCAGTGCCTGGCCTAGAGAGACGCCCTGCACCATTGAAATGGTAATACCGTTTCCACTAGGTTAATTTAGGTCTCCCTGAAAGGGCCAGGTTTGCTTCACTATAAATCGATCTATGTTCTCAAGGACACCCTGTATCTTTGGCGCAGGGAGTCCCAAGTAGAGCAATCCCTAATCAGACCATAATTCGAGAACCAGTACCGGACCGCTGTGATCTCCTAAGGCGAAGAGAAGATGTGAAATACCAAAACAACTCCCAGCTCACATCTAGGCTGCTGCCCCGCATGCTGAACAACCAGTCAGCCCAAAACGAGCCATCCCGGGCCACAGAGGCACAGTACGCCTAACCCAGACACCGGCAACATCGCATTATCCTTCCGTGCCATACCCCGGAAGCCCCCAGCGATGGAGCAATGCGAGACATATTGCATTGCAAATACTCGTTTCTTTTATATCTTGTGAGGATCCCTGTGTGCACAACCCATTGAATGCAGTGTTTAGCGTCTGCTCCACTCCAGCCTCCGTTCTGGGTTTACCAGCGCCTGCCTCGGTGGCAATGATTCCTCCCCAACCCCCTCATAGAGGAAACCAGATCTGAACCCAGGAACGCACATCAAAACAATTCTTACCAAAAACAAAATTAACCTGTTAAATAAACAGCACAGTATAGCGCAGGCTGGGCCTCTCTGACGTCTGGGTCCTGGTGCCTTTGCACTGGCTACAAAATTAGCCACGCCCCCTGACAATTCTCAGGTTTAAATCACAGACCAGGATGGCACTCGCTAACTACACTGCCCCACTTGTCTGACCTTTTCTACACTCCTCCGAAGGTAATGGGTCCAGTGAAACCAGCCCAGAGTGGTCCATCTGGCTCGAGGAGGCGGAACGGAGGCCATTGTGAAGCATGACTGACTCTAACTGAGCTAGTTCCACACCAGAGTCTGTTTACTTGCCTCAAACCTCTGTTTTGGGTGCTGGAGAGGAGAGGAGGCCCTCCAATTCCAGGTGCTGAAATGGGTCCCTTAACTAGGAAACGACACAGCCGCCTGTCGGCCCTTTCTCAGAGCTCCATGGTTGTGCGCCACAATCGATGCAAGACTTGGGCTCAGGTTACAAGTTCTGAAAGAGATGTGGATTTGGGAGGAATCAACATCCACTCGGACCAGGGTCCTCTTTCGCAGCCTGCAAGTACCAAACTCTTCACTTGAGCTGGCAGCACTAAACGGACCCGCGCCCCTGGCCCCACTTGCATTGCTGCTACGAGCACTGATTACACTCACTTTTTTTTTTTTTTTTTTTTTTGTGTGTAGATTTGCATATTTATATAGCGCGAACTCGACCCGAAGGTAGTGGAGCGCTTTCCATGAGCACCGATTTACATTACACATTCAGGCACGGGGAGATCAAGTGATTTGCCAAAAGCACAGGATGGGGGACGAGGCTCGAACCCTGGTTTCCTGCACCAAAGTCTGCCGTCTGTCCGCCGGACCACATCCTATCCGCATTTGCATACTATATGGCGCTATCTCGACCCCCAGGTATTTGAGCGCTTACTCGAGCCGTGTATTTACATTACACATTCAGGCACAGTTAGATTCGTGATTTGCCCCCAATGAACTGCTGACGCTGTTGAAATCGCCCGAGGGTCACCAGAGACAGTGCTCCTGTCACGGACACTGTACAGTGAGAGAGAGAGGGACTGCAGTGCGGTAATGATGGTCACTGCGCAGCGCTACACAGAGGGCTAATGAATGTAATCCTATGCGAAGCTCGTCTTCGCCAGCGGTGTGCCCAAGCGGGAGGACAGTCTGGAATAGGTTATGAGGCGTCATTCCTCCCTCCGCCATTGCACTCAGAGGAGTGCCAGTGAGCCCTGGTGTGCCGCGGCCCATAGGGTCGCAATGCACAAGCGTGGCCCGGGGACCCGCAACGGCAGCATGGTGTGCCCCCCCCACCATTCCAAGCCGAGATAAAATTGTGCACAGAGCCGATCCAACCGCTACCGGACGCAGAATACAGAAAGTAGTGACCCTGTGGCGGACACAGTGAGTTGGGAACGCTGGGGACTAGCAAGGGTTGCGCGTGGGCAGTGCAGCACGGAGGCGGCCGGCGTGAATCCGGTCCGGTTTGCGCTCCACAGAACGGCTGGCAAGTCCACCTCTAGCTCTCCTATGTCCGTGCTCATAATACACTGACCCCACAGACTGCTGGAATTGGGGCCCGGATCCTCTGGACAGAGTCGGCAACATAAGGCCAATACACCAAATCCCCTGTTAAACACCGGAGCCTTGGAGCCGCGGGGGATGGGGCCTCGAGGGAGGGGCCTCTCGCGCTTGCTGCCCTCCCCTGAGCAAAAGGCCCACTCGGCGCTTGGCCACCATTAACCACGTGGGCAGAGGCCCCCGAGCAGCTCCGGCTAGGAACCTTAACGGCCCCCCCAAAACAGAAGGGTATCGGCTCCGCCTCGAGCCGGGGACCTGCAACATGCCAGGCTGCATGAACAACTTAGCGAAGCTCCCATGTTCAGCCTGGATGGGGGAGCGCCTTTAATGCCAACACCCGAATGCGAGCATGGGGAAGACAGGGGGGGGTGGTTGTTCGCATCTCTGCTGGCTTCGCCCCCATCCAACCCCGGCCCACACAGAGCCCACTCGGGGCCGTGCCCTGGCTAGCACCGGCGGTGCTGGCCCGTGCCCACCGTGAGTTGTCCAACACCCCCGCCTCCCAAGGCGGACCGCAACCATGGACGGGCCGCCCTGCCCAGGATACTACCCCTGGGGATGGGGAGACCAGGCGGGGGGTGGGGTAACTACTCACCGCGTGCTGCCGATCCACAGCTCCTAGGACACGTCTAAACGGCGTCAGGGGAATGGGCCAAGAGGGCGCCCAGGGGCGGGGAGAGGTATATGTACCTCGCCCCCTCCCCGGAAGTGACGCGGCACCTGGACCACTGAGGGTCCCAAACACTGGAAGGCTGCCTCCTGTGCCCTCCTGTGGCACTAAGGTGGCCGCCCTCTTAGCGGGTCTCCTTCGTGGACCCCGGGCAGCCTGCAGTATGGGTGCAGTGGTGGAGTGGCTGGCTCAGAAGCAGTAGGTAGTGGTTTCTTGCCTGCTGACATGTGTTCATATGTAAATCTCCCTGTACACTGACTATGTCTTATCAAATGCAGTGTTGCTAATGGACCTGGTTAAGAGCGCAGTATATATAATTTTTTTTTTTTAAATTGGATAGCAGATTTCACTTATCTCTCTATAGGAACGCATGGTTAAATAGGGATTTGCCAAACAAAGGTAAGATCTTCGGCTACTTTTCTAGTTACATGACTAGTACTTATTCTAAGGATTCTGTGGGATTGGCAGCTTACCTCTGTGTTCTCCTAGAAATCCTGGATAGAAAAGGGCAGACTTCTCCAAACTGCTTCCTGTATCATGACCCTAATGTGCAACCCTTGCTGATCCCACTCAAAGATGGTCTCACGAGCAAACCACACAAACGCTTCTGGACAGGCCTGGAGCACCGACACACTAAGCTAGGATGGCCCCAGGGCTGTACAGGCCGTAGCGGGCATCGGGTGTTTCCCTGGGAGGCTGGAAGAGTGGGGGCCGGTTTTGGTGCAGTGGGGGCCGGTTTTGTTACTGGGGGTGGTTTTGCAGCAGTGCTCCACTATCAGCTCCCTGTAACAAATGAAGCAGTGCTCTCCACTTGCAACCTCCCTCCCCCAGAGGGCTGGTCGAACGAAAATTGCCAGGGCTGCTTTGGGTTCACAGTCCGGCCCTGGAAACATGGAGCGACAAAAACTGTTGATGCTCAGCTCGTTCAATATCGCTGCTCTCCACAGATCTCTAAGGGCCAAATGTACAAACCCATTTTGCGTTCACCAATCCTGCGATTTGCAAAATCACAGCGTTTGCAACAGCTTAACTGTTTTTTGTTTTGTGTTAAACCCATTTTGAGAGTCAGAAAAGCATTTCTGGCTCACAAAATGGGTTTACCAACCCATACAAAATTGCAGTTAGGATGAGGCCTGAGAAGCGTTCCTGCTTTTTGCAATTTCGTATGGTACATATTATTGATCTGCGACCACAGTTGTGTTCGCAAACCCAGGGGCTGCTGCTTCATAGTATTGTTGGGGCGTAGACAACCCCACTGTGTGCCACTACATCCAAGATAAACTCATTATTAATGTTTTTCCTTAAAATACTTTGTCGGCCATACCACCATTTATTTGATTTCTTTAAGTGCCAGGCCACGGAGCTCTCTTTCCCGGATAAGCAGTAGGCGGGTGTCTGATAGTGCTAGGACATAACTGATTGGGGCACTGTTAACTGAACTACGCTTGTCAGATTGGCCGTTGTTTTTGCTGTGGCCAGTCTAACGTGTGCAGTTCAGGCTTCCACAATCAATGCTAACTGGGAGCTGTGAGGCAAGAGACCCATCCTCATTGGTCTCCAACTGAGTGCTGTGCTTGCCTGCTCCAGCCAATCCTGGCACTGCTCTTATGCTATTTAGTATTCTAAGCAACATGAGAGCAGTGCTTGGATTTGCTGGGATGGCATTGCCCAGCATGCACATGATTAAAGCCAGGCAGTGTGCGAAGCAGGAGGATTCAAGCTTGGTCGGGAGTGGATTTTGAACAATTTGCAGCTGAACGTGTGCTGTTGAATCAGGAATCAGAATAATATAAGAAGACGTCAGGGTTTGTTTATGTTTATTTAAGCAGTGCGCACAGTAAGCTACATAATTCATACTGCAGAATGGACTGGGGCACCTTCTCTTTATATTTCTATAAAGCAAAAGCATTTACTGTTATGTGCCCCACCACTTACAGAAGCACAAGCCGCCCCTGCGCAAACCATTGAACAGTTCCCGACTCCCCAAAGGGCTGGTATCTGATTTAGAAAGGGGAAGGTGTACCCTTGTGGTATGACATCAGAGGGAACGGGCAGTAGTCCGGGAAATCACTGCTTGCTCCTCCCTATGCCTTCTCAAGTGTGATTTCTTTTTTAATGCATCACTGATTCCTTTAAGGAACATAGGGGGATATGTACAAGGAAGTGGCGGAGCGTGTCGTTAGCCTCCTTAGCTTAACGACACGCTCCGTCACTTCTGAAAGGCAAGGCTGCACCATATTTACAAGAATGTGGTGCAGCCTTGCGTTTCCCCCTGCGATGGCACAACTTAGCGCCAACGAAGGCACACTTGCAACAGAGTGCAAGGGTGTCTGCGTGCAGGGGAGGATTGTTTATGTGTAGGAAGGTGCCCCTTCCTGCACATAAACAATCCTAAAATGCTATTCTGTCACTTTCATGTGTGCTGCTTCATGCAGCAAACATGAAAGTGACAAAATGGCATTTTTTTAAAAGGTTTGTTTATGTACAGGAAGGGACACCTTCCTGTACATAAACAAACCATGGCATTTTGCTTTTTCCATGTGTGCTGCACAAGGCAGCACACATGGAAAAGCAAAAACGAGGAGAAATAATGCATTTCTCCTCATTTCGCCAACTTAAGACCAGGGTTTTCCTGGTCTTAATTTTGGCGCTGCCTCTTATGTACGCCACCCTTGTACATAGGGGGCAGTGTCAAATACAATGGGTGTTTCGGTGGAACGCCCACCACAACACCCACTGCACGCCTCTTTCACGCTAACCATAGCGTGAAAGGGGGCCTTATGTACAAGGCAGCATTAAGCCACGCCTTGTACATAAGGCGCAGCCCCTATCGCCACCACAACGTCTGTAAAAGTGACGTTGTGGTGGCGATAGGAGCTTGTACATATGCCCCATAGTTTGCTGTATAAAAACAGAACCTGTGAATACAAACGCAGGGATAGTGGTCTACTGCCCCTTGCAGGCCACCAACACTATGGGGTCGATTCCGATTCGGGCCGGAAATCTCTCCGACCGAGCCGGACCCGGAGAAATTTCCGACCGAATCGGACCCGTGCAGTCCGACCGAACGAGTCCGATGCATTCGTATGCCACCGGACACGAGTCGGTCGGACTCCCATTGAACTCAATGGGAGCCGGTCGTACAACACGTACGCGGGCTCCCATTGCCTCAATGGGTGCGAGGCGGACAAGGGCGCCCCTACAGCGAGTACGCCGCGAGCGCTCCGCGGCGTACACGCACAGGTAGGGGGACCCATGGGTCCCCCTGTGTGCGCCTCGCACGGGTACGCGTACAGGGGGTCCGACACGGACCCCAAAGTACGGCTCCGACAGCGAGTTCGAGTCGGACGGCGCGAGTCGGTCGGAGCGGTCGAGGTGCGCATCGTACTTACCCGGCCGGAAAACGTCTCCATTGCGCGGTGCGAATCGGGTCCGAGCGAGTCGGTCGGAGCGGTACGATCCGGGTACGAGTCGGTCGGAGCGGTCGGGTCGCCCGGACGAGTCGGTCGGCGAATTCGCATCGTACTCGCTCGGCCGGACCCGCGTACGATTCGGTCGGGAAAAAGGGCTCCGAATCGGATCCGGTAAAGCCGAATCCTATTCGGAGCCCTACCGGCCGAGATCGGAATCGACCCCTATGTGTACAGCCCGCAACAGAAGATTTTGTGATTCGGCTAATAGTACATAGGTCGCATCGCAAAATTAAAGACTTGTCACAAAATATTGGCATGTAATTTGCAACTACTTTCTGTGACTAGTCTCTTAGTCCATTAGGACCTCATTTCCTATGGAAATGAGCAGTGTAAATCGCCATTGTCATAGCCCATCCCCCAACTCCTTCTCTAATAATGAACTCTGCAAGTAAACTGCTTTTTTAGGAGCCAGGAAAAGGCCAGTATCTGTAACCTTCTCAAGTAGAGTATTTAACACACTGACACAGGGAAAGGAATTAGGCTGGCAAAGATAAGGAACCTTAAAAGCTACCCTAACACTGAAACAGAAATACCCCATCATCCCTTTATGAGTACACAACAGTGAGATGTAGATTACACTGACACTTGAACACTGGAGGCACATAATATGCTAACACTGAAGAAATGAAGACACGTCACACAGTGGAACTTGGAGACACTAGCATGCACACAGTACTGGGAACACAGTACCCACCGATCACACTCACATGGGTTTGGAGCAAGATTGTGTGACACATTGGCCCTTCAGAGCATCCTCCGTTGGAAGAAACTACAACCAGCACAGAGCAGTTTGCAGATCTAGACATGCAAAAGGAATCAATGGGCCATGTTCGCAAGTCAGGCATTAGTTCTACAGCACATGCAGCAAGTCTCAGAGGTAATGAACAATGATACAAGGTGATATGAGAACAGGGGCCCTGGCCTCAGGGAAAGTCAGGGACAGTGTGAACCCAGGTAAAGGACCAAAGTGTGGAATCTGAAAGTTGAAGGAGGACACCATAAGCAGGTAAAGATCCAGGAACTCCTTTATTTTGCACCTCATCCACAGTCTCATCAACTGGAGCTGCTGTCAAACAAACCACATCCTCAGAAGTTTGGAACATCTGCATGGAAGCCAAGGGAGGGTCCATCTGCAGACCCCTGGCAATGTTCGCCTGGAGCCGTCTATCCAGCTGCATGCCCCACAAAGGACAAGGGAACAGAAGAAAAGAGACACTGGATGAATCCCAAGGAGACACGGTGCGGCATTGACACTATCAGAACCTTGTTTAGGAACAAATGCAAATATCACATTATGAAGATTCTCATACACACTTCATAAACTTTTCGAAAAGCGCATGACCTTGTGATAATGCAGCAATCAACAGACACCAAAAATAACAGGGAGAACAACAATAGGGAGAACAACCATAGTAGGCAAAGCACCGCAAGACCATGACGTCACACTCTTATTCCCATCACCCCCAAACTTCTTTGCCCATGGACCACCTGCACGGATAATCCGTGGCTACTTAACACTCATGTGAGTTAGGTCGCATGGTATGCTGTTATGAAGCACCAACGTATGGAAACCACTCGCCTTACAAACCATTTCATCGGTCCATGATGGCGATGCTCTGACAGGTATACCGACAATTACTGCCCAAGAACCTAAAACACCAGTAATTGGCAAAAGCTGTGCTGCATAAAACCATGTGTGACATACTATAACATTAGTGACATATGCTCTTAGGCAACGCCTGACTCTACTTAGGGCACACCCGGAAACAAGCATTGTTTCTTGACGTTAGATGGCATCCAGGCATCCTGGGCATTTATGAGGCACCTTGCGCTGTCGGAACGTCACTTTTTGTGACGTTCCATGGCGCAGGAACCTGCTCAATATTTACGAGGCAGCACTAAGCCACTTTTTTTGGCTTAATGCTGCCACGTAAATATTGTCCCCTTTAACGCAGCTTTCTGCGCTAAAGGGGTGTGCAATGGGTGTTACTGGGGGCATTCCTAGCAACATCCATGGAATTTTGTCACTGCCCCAGAATTATGAGAAATCGTAAATCTAAGGCAGCTCCAAAAGCGTACGCCGGAGGCGTAAGGGAGGCACAACGAGGAGAAATATCTTTATTTTTCCTCGTTTTTCCTTTTTCTATGTGTGCTGCAGAATGCAGCACACATAGAAAAAGGAAAAAGCCTCTTGTGATTGTTTTTGTGCAGGAAGGTTTCCCTTCCTGCACAAAAACAATCATCCCCTCAACGCAGGTACCCTTGCACCATGGTGCAAAGGTGCCTGCGTTGGCGCACAACAGCCTATTGTGTGCTATCTCATAGATACGGCACATTCCTGCCCTTTTCTTTTGCTGTAGGGCAACGCAGCAGGACGGCCTGCGGTGCTGCCCCACGGCAAAACCTCATAAATGAGGCCCCCTATTTCTTTCCAATAACATCATTGCTTATATTGGATTCAGTGAGATCCATGGTATAATTAAGCCTTTGGCACATTGCTGCTCACACAGGGAGCCTTCTGGGGGTCTTGGTCTGTAGACAATTCGAGCCATGGCAGAGTGAAGAGCCTCCTTCTGTCAGGAGGGCTCTATAACAGAAGTAAACCAAGAAATAAGTGTAAGATTAGGTTAAAATGGAAACTTTCATAAGAGAAATCCAAAACTTCAGAAAGGGCCCTTGGAAAAAGGAGAGATGATAGTCACTGCGCTTTGTGGGGGAGGCCAGGAGAAAGGAGGGATTAGCAGCATTACATATAATTCATCTAAATCTCCTGTAATAAGGGGTTTAGGGAGCTCTGAAGCTGCTGCTGGCGGATGCTACATTTCTGTTCTGTAACAAGGACCATTATCATGAGATACATGTCTTTGCCATAACTTTTTAAGTTTCTGGTGTCTGTAAATATCGATTGTAAGAAGGGAGGGTGTTGGCTCACCTGTATCTATGCCAAAGTTCAGGGCACGGGTGAAAGACTGGAATCAGCGCCTCAGAGAGATGGCTTTGTGTGGGTCAGCTCAGTCTTGGTAAAGCTCAGGGGTGTCTCTTTTTTTCATCTACAGTGTGCACCAGGTAGAGAATCTGTAGTTTATCTGTAGTAACTGGGTCAGTGAGTGGCTCTGTGCAGCATGTATTTCGTGAGGCTCAGAGAGTAGGTCTCTGCTTTATATCTAGTGATTATCAGGTGGCGAGTCTGTGGTTTATATGCGGTGGTTGGCTCTATGTAGTATAGACTTAGTGAGGTTCAAAGTGTGGTCTTGTGTGGTATGTACTGGGAGTGGGCCAAAGAGTGGCTCCATACAGTATGCATTTTGTGAGACTCAGACAGTGACTCTGTGTGGTGTGTACTCCCTGAGACTCAGACGGCGGCTCTGTGTGGTGTGTAGTTCCTGAGACTCAGACAGTGGCTCTGTGTGGTGTGTTCTTCCTGACACTTAGAGGGTGGCTCCGTGTGGTGTGTTCTTACTGACACTCAGACGGCGGCTCTATGTGGTGTGTACTTCCTGAGACTCAGACGATGGCTCTGTGTGGTGTGTTCTTCCTGACACTCAGACGGTGTCTCTGTGTGGTGTGTACTTTCTGAGACTCAGACGGTGGCTCTGTGTGGTGTGTTCTTCCTGACACTCAGACGGTGTCTCTGTGTGGTGTGTTCTTCCTGACACTCAGACGGTGTCTCTGTGTGGTGTGTAGTTCCTGAGACTCAGACAGTGGTTCTGTGTGGTGTGTACTTCCTGAGACTCAGACGGTGGCTCTGTGTCGTGTGTTCTTCCTGACACTCAGACGGTGGCTCTGTGTGGTGTGTAGTTCCTGAGACTCAGACAGTGGCTCTGTGTGGTGTGTTCTTCCTGAGACTCAGACGGTGGCTCTGTGTGGTGTGTTCTTCCTGAGACTCAGACGGTGGTTCTGTGTGGTGTGCACTTTCTGAGACTCAGACGATGGCTCTGCAAGGTGTGTTCTTCCTGAGACTCAGACAGTGGTTCTGCGTGGTGTGCACTTCCTGAGACTCAGACGTTGGCTCTGTGTGGTGTGTTCTTTCTGACACTCAGACGGTGGCTCTGTGTGTTGTGTAGTTCCTGAGACTCAGACGGTGGCTCTGTGTGGTGTGTTTTACCTGAGACTCAGACAGTGGCTGTAGGAAAGTTGGATCTGCTTTTATGGTTACTCCCACTTTTTGCCTGCTGCTATGCTGTTTCTGACTAGTCTGACTGGGATCTTGCCATCCAGGATTTCAGTCTCTGTGCTTTCTCCCCTAAATTGGTATGGTAAGTACTTAGGTACATCCCAGACTGGACACTGGTATACCCTTATCAGTTCCTATTATATGGCACTAAGGTACCCAGGGCATAGGTACACCAGGGGTCTCCCATGGGCTGAAGCATGCATTATGCCACCCATGGGGGACCACTCAATCTGTAACTGCAGGCCTGCCATTGCAGCCTGTGTAAGCTGGTGCTAGCACCACTTATGAAAGATATAGGTTTCCCTATATCTAAGGTCACTGCACTTAAAACCTATAAGTCAACCCTAAAGCAGGCCTTTCAATCCTGAAGGCAGGGTGCTCGGTTCTAAGTGTGAGGGTGCCCCTGCATGAGCAGGACACCCCTACAACCTTCGGAGTCCATTCTCCCGGGTTGTAAGTGCATCAGCCATTACGATACATAGAGTGGCCATGCGTCATTACGCGATGACCATCTCTAAACTGGCGGTAACGGACCCTGTCATGTTTGGCATCAAACATGTTGGAATCATGGCATGGGAGGTATGATTCCATGCACTGTAAAGCTCCTCCGGGAGGCTCTCAGTGCTCCCAGTACCAGTCTTCTAGACCCGGACAGCACAACATGGCTACTGCCGACCAGAGACACGATTCTGTCCTCCTGCTGCTGACTCTAGCTCGAGCAGGGGAAGCCAGAACAATAGGTATCCTGTCACAGGGAGGTGTGACCTCCCAGACAGGGTTTAGTGTATTGGGGCCGGGTGGGAGCGCTTGCCAGCTCCACTCAGTCTGCTTGAAGGGCACATTTGGTGCCCTCCTTGCATAGTCCAGTTCAAAACAGCTCAGGGAGCTGGTGGCTCCGGCGTGAAACTGGACAAAGGACATGGGAGTATCCTCCCCACTGTCCGCCCCTCCCCTGTGGGGGAACCCTGAATCATGCCAACCCTTTCCTTAGGGTACTTAAGGGCTGACATGAGGGTGGGGCCCTAGATTCGTCGTGGGACAAGATTCATTTCAAGACACTACTTCTTTGACCGTCTGGGTACTCTAGACTTCACTGGACTTTGCTCTGGGCATCAAGGCTGCAACTGGGAAGACTCCTGCTGCTCCTGATCTCGTCGCCCTGCTCGTCTGCTGCAACGTCCGTGCCTGAGCTCCATACAGGAACCTTCCAAGGCCTGTGGGCATCCAAGACACCTGAAGGAATCTCCCTTGAAGTGAAGGAGTCACTTCCCTGCATCTGCAGGTACCGCAACTAAGCTGACTGGTCTGCTGAACTAGGGCTCCCACGGATTCCGAACGGCTCAGCAACACAGGTGGTGGTTCTTCACATCCCTCAAGGCCTGCCCTGTCCTCTCAACAAGTTTGAGGCCAGTATCCCTCCTCAGAGCCGCAGGAACCGAACCCCTGTTGTTATGTCCCGTATAGAGGCCCTAATGTAGACCCGTTCATACATGCCCTAAAATGGACGTATTCGTATTTGCCCTAATACGGTCATATTCGTACTTGCCCTATTATGGTCAAAGCCGCATATGCCCTATTACGGTCCTATTATAGTCATGATTCCTTATATAGGCATGATCTTTCACCTACATTGGTCCTCGCTAGTACACAACGAGCTCTGAGGGCTGAACGTTATCTAGTCTGTGGTTTTGAATACAGCAGGGTTTTTCCCAAACACAGGCCCACAATGTACTCATCAATTATGCATGGCTCTCTAGGAATACACCACCTGCATAATATGTATGTACAAAGTTCACCCCTGACGTCTTCCTCAAGTCTAACAAGGGCCAATACAAACCATACGAAGCAACTAGAATCTTCAGGGTATAAATACACCACATCTTACCCCGGTAAGACAGAGGGAACCGAGACTTCCATGCTGACACACTGACCAGAGACGCTGAGGCTCCTGCATGCAGTCGCTCCAGCTGACAGCGGTCTAACACAGCCCTTGCGGGGTGTCCAACTCGAGACCAGGACGGGGTCCCACACTCTCTCTATTCAGGTATGGGGGTTTGACTAAATCCTAGAAGGATTCTTGGCTCTTAGGCTTTTAGACCTACGCATATGCTAGGTACACTCAGGTACATCTAGTTAGGCATCGTAGGAGTACGCGCACTTTCATAATGCTTTTTATATTCATGTATGTATTCATGACTATTGCAATATGGTAGAACTGTTCTATCCCTTTGCTTTTATCGTACTGCTGATAATATATCTCTGCTATTGTTTGCTGGTTACTGCAGCACATATATTTTACACTAGAATAACAACTGTTCAATAAATACTTATTGAAACGCCCAGACTGTTTATTCTGTGTAACTCTCTGAGACAAACCGAATAAGTAAGCATGAGTGACTGAGCGAAAGGTAGTACATTGTTTCCACGATTCTGAGGAATTTGGGTTGCCATGATCTAAGGTTGCCAGAAACTAATCTCTCCCGAATAAGAGGAGATTCTAGTGGCACTGTGAGCTAGCTAATGCAAGTCAGGCTAACATATACGGTGGGGGTGCACAGAGTCAGTCTAACACCAAGCCAACGGTTTATGTTATCCAAACGCGCAGGTCCTGCATGGGTACTATAGGAACTACACGACATGGCGCCGCCAACGTTGGTTGGGTACTTATTTAACAGTAGAATCTGAGTAGTTCAGTCGTGCTATTCTCAGAGAACCTACTCACAAAACACCAGAGACGTCTGGAGTGGGTGGGCACAAAATCCGCCACAGCTGAGTAGTACGAGAATACTATTTATTGGCTGTTGGTTAATCAAGCTTGAAGGACATTTAGTTCCTAAATTGTGCATAACACCTCATCTTAGTTCCCTTTGAACACATCTTCCTCTAAACATGCCTGATTCTGAGGCAGGGGAAGACAGAGTTGACGTGAACCTTTTAGAAGGAAGAGAAGATCCTGAGGATGCAATACAGATTGCACCAAAATTCAGAAGGACAGTCACCATAAGACTATTAGAAAATGGCTTACCAGCCAAGGGTGGCATGGTAGTTTTCGTGATTGAGGCACACGAATCAAACAAAACAGAGGTGTTCTATTCATGGGTTACATTCCCAGCAGCAAATGCCATAACAAAGACATTTCACTACTATTTGAGAGGAGATGCACCACATGAATATGCCCCGTTTGAGGACATAGAGATTCCACTCACTTACCAGGAGCATTATTACTGGTTTAATGGCGCCCTACCCCACGTACGAGGAAGAGTAAGATTAGGCCCGCTCGGAGGAGACGGGGCCACATGGCCAATACTAGCGGCTTATACACCGCACCCTGACATTGGAACAATGTCACAGCCAGAATTACTCCTACAACACAGAGATTTAATTAAAATCTACAGAAACCTGACACAATTCGTCATAAGGACTTTAACAATCCAACCTGCACCAGCAGCAGCAAATAGTACTCCAGCCCAGGGTACAGGAAATAAAATTACTCCTCAAACATTACACGCGGTAATGGGCAAAATGCCTGCAAAACGCGAACAAATCGCATTCTGGATAGCTCAGAAAATAACTCAGCTTGAGGCAGTATTCCTGAATACTACCACATATGATAAACACAGAATTCTAACAATCTGCTTGCCCACGGGGATCACAACACAAGTAGAGGATTGCACCTCTTGGGGTTCAGTCTTTGCTGCCATATATACCAGAACACATGGTATCCCGTCCTTAGCAGTAGTGCCAGACGTATTGAGACAGATACAAAATGAGTACGGAGCAGAACCTGCCCTTAACTTAGGGATGAAGTTACTAAATAACTTTGACCAGGTATCAGCCATAATACTGGCCAACATTAAGGGGGAAGCAGCTTCAGTGGCGATCCGCCAACGCCTATGGGAGTTCGGTCCAATAGATCAACAACACGAACTACCCAAAATAATCGAAACTGCATATGCAGAACTAGGCAGAGACAGTCTAGGTGGGAAAGCATTAAAACCACAACTGGTGGGCAGTCCTGAAAAGGACACTACAAAGCAGTCGCCTACTTCTTCTAAAAAGAAGTGGGAAAATAAAAAACAACAAAAGTCTAAAGACAGCAGATCTCAATCCAGAGGTAGGTCTCCTCAACAGGAGCCCTCTGAAAGGAGGTATAACCTAAGGAATAGGGATAATATTAAAAAACCTGACAGGTATCAGGATACTGATACACGTTCCTCTCGTTCCTTTCAGGGTTCATCAAAAACTCCGAGAGGGAAGGACGGTCAGAGGAGCATACAAAGTCCAGAGACACACAACGCGCTGCGGACTACGCACCAAAAAAAGAAGATAAACAAAAACAGAAACCTCAGTTCAAAAAGAAGAAGGTAGCAGGTCTCAAGATCAGACATGCCCAGAATTCTGAGGACATAGCTTCTGAACGGGGAATGGGCTCTGACGATGCTAGACAGCGCGGCAGAAGTAACGATAGCTCGCCAGAACCTGAAGGAATTTCTGGTGACAGCGGAGTTGAGTGAGTATATCACGGTGGAAACACCTGATGCTCGGGTAAGTGTCCCACATAAGTTACATGAGATAACACTTCGGATGGAGGGGGACAAAGCCAGAAAAATTAAAGGTCTCTTTTTGGAAAAATCTGTCATCTGGTTATGACATTCTATTAGCAGAACAAGACTGGCCGCCAGCATTCGTCATGGAGTGCCCTAGGGGAGAAACTGTAATTTTTCCAGCCTTTTCCGACCTCATTCCCATACATTTAAAACATGCATATGCGCAGGAGTGGGCGGCTGCCCTAGCTCCAGCATTGTATAAAAATCATGTTGGTTGGGATGAGGATTCAACCCACCACGTGATCCCATTAAAAGTTTCCACAAATGCTCAAAGGCAATACCCTATAAAGCAGGAAGCTAAAAAACAAGTCAGGGAGATCCTAGATCAACTTGAATACCAAGGGGTGATAGAAAATTGCACTTCACCTATGAACAATCCTTTGTTTCCCGTAATGAAACCTGACAACACATATCGTTTAGTTTTGGATTACAGACATTTAAACACTTGCACAAAGACATTTGCAGTTCAAAATGCACACAGTGCCGCATTAATGAATAACATTGTGCGCAAAAATACAAAACAACACTTGATATCTCAAATGGATTTTTCTGCCAAAATATAGCGCCTGAAAGCAGGTATCTGACCACATTCAGTGCGTTAGGGTCCCAGCGACAATTTTGTCCACTAGCCCAAGGGTATAAAAATAGCCCCGGGTATTTTCAGCAAGAGTAACAGAGTTACTCCAAAATTTGGATGAAGAAGCATTGTCCTATGTGGATGATATTTATCTGACGGACGATGACTTACCGAGGCACTTGACCAGGGTGAGCACCATTATTATGGGATTCGCCTCTGAGGGCTATAAATTTAATTTAAAAAATCAAAAATTGCCCACCTCAGTGTCCTATTTTTAGGGTATGAGCTGTCAAGTGAAGGAAAAAGCCTAGCAGCTAACTTTTAGAAAAGTGTGCGCTGCTCCAACCTCCAAAATCATTGAAGAATTTACAATCAATTCTGGGATTCCTAAATTTTGGTCGAACATACATTTTGGATTTCGCAGAAAGAGTAAAACCTTTCTACTACTTAATAAAACCTGATTTTTCAGTCAGACAATGGACACAGGAACATACAAATATCCTACGTTCACTACAGGAAGACATGATAGCTTCTAAACATTTACAGACACGCGTAAACGTACGCAACTTAGTGATCAGAGTAATAGCGGGTCAATGCGGGTACACTTATTTGACTTTCAATGAAGGCGAAACTGTACCAATCGCATACAAATCACACCTGTACACAAACGTAGAAATGCGTTACACTTCAACTGAAAAAATCCTGACAGCAGTGCAGACCGCTGTAGCAAGAGAAAGAGCTCTGGCTCAGGGTAAACGCATAATTGTCGTGACCACAGTACCAGCTTTAGAAGCTGTTACAAAAGCTAGCATTCCAAATGCGAAAGCCTTACATCCCAGATGGATACAATGGGCTAATTCTCTTACTGCAACGGATGTTGAATACAGATTTGATCCAAGTTTAAAAACACAAGCATTTCTGCAATACAAACAAGAATATCCTCTTCCAAATAAGATTTTGCCTCTAGATCAGTAAGAATACATTATTTACACTGACGGATCTGGTCAACGAGCCATAGGGAGTAAGCAAGCTTACAGCGCAGCGTGTGCGATTGTTAAAGGTCGCATGCACGATGGAAAGTTCCATCCGAGTTGCACTAAAACGCAATCTCTAGGAGACTGCAAGGCTCAGTTGGCAGAGTTAAAAGCACTGATACTGGCACTTATAAATACGGAACACGAATTCCCCACACTAATTGTGTGTGATTCCTTTTACTGTGTACAGTCGTACAATGAATATTTACATCATTGGGAACAAAACGGGTTCAAAGATGTAAAAGGTGGCACAATTAAGCATAAAATGCTATGGGAACAGGCAGTGGAGTTGAGAAACGAACTACCAAGGGCTCGCGTGATACATACACTGAGTCATCAGCGTGATGGCGTTCACGTTGAAGGGAATTCATTGGCTGATGAAGCCGCTAAGGGGGCTGTACGCACAGCCGCCGTAGCTGCAGTTACTCGTTCAAAGACGAGAGTAGACGGCGAGATTATGGTAGCTGTCAATGCTTCACGCAAAGGCAGCACAGCAGTACCAAAGAAATTTCCACTCAAGTACTCCTACAAGTTAGATGCACAAAACATTCCATATGCTTAGATTCCTGGAGTGGGGGATAGAGTAATACCAAATATGGATCGTAGGCAAGGTTTAATTGTGGCGGCACACGAAGGGAAAGGTTCTGTACATAAGGGACTTAGGGAGACTGTTTCTTTATTGAAATAACGCTACTGGTGGCCCGTGATGAGAAGGCAGATTAGAGACTATGGGGCCGATTCCGATCTCGGTCGGAGGCGTACCCAACACCATTCGGTCGGGAAAAAAGCCATGCGAAAGCCTGTTTCCCGACCGATCCGTACAGTACACCGAACGAGCAAGTACGATGCGCACAACAGCAAAAAATCCGGCCGAGCCGTACTCACCCAAACCAGGTCCTGTTCTCCGACCGAGGCGAATCCGGAAACGCCGAATCGAGTCGCACGGAAGGAAAAATGCAGCCCCGTCCGGCCGGACAAGTACGATGCGCTTCCCGTACGCGCCGAACCCGTCGCTACGCACGGCACGTCAAAGCATCCGGGAGAGGCGCACATAAGCTCCGATTCGCGCCACAACACGATCCACGGCTACGAGACGAACACGGCACCGAAGAGGACGAGGCGAAGTGATGAGGACGACGCGAAGCAACGAGAAGGACGAACGACACGAACCAACCATGAATCCCTTCGTCCCGATCATACCAATATTCTACATCTACTACCGGAACAGGCACGGACGCGTACGGCGCAGAAGGTAAGCCAGACACCAACCACAAAACACATACAACACGTACACGACACATCACACACACACACGGGGATGCTGAATATACTTACACCAGCAACAGCAGCACCATAGGGGCGGGATGGCCATCACCAATGCCACATATGCACACAGGGGCCTGAATGCGCACCACCACCCCTACCCAGGGGGCTGGATGCCTACCACCACTACCACCCTCACCCAGGGGGGCTGGATGCCTACCACTACTACCACCCTCACCCAGGGGGCTGGATGCCTACCACTACTACCACCCTTAGCCAGGGGGGCTTGATGCCTACCACTACTACCACCCTTAGCCAGGGGGCTGGATGCCTACCACTACTACCACCCTTAGCCAGGGGGGCTTGATGCCTACCACTACTACCACCCTTAGCCAGGGGGGCTGGATGCCTACCACTACTACCACCCTTAGCCAGGGGGCTGGATGCCTACCACTACTACCACCCTTAGCCAGGGGGGTAGGATGCCTACCACTACTACCACCCTTAGCCAGGGGGGCAGGATGCCTACCACTACTACCACCCTTAGCCAGGGGGGCTTGATGCCTACCACTACTACCACCCTTAGCCAGGGGGGCTTGATGCCTACCACTACTACCACCCTTAGCCAGGGGGGCTGGATGCCTACCACTACTACCACCCTTAGCCAGGGGGCTTGATGCCTACCACTACTACCACCCTTAGCCAGGGGGGCTGGATGCCTACCACTACTACCACCCTTAGCCAGGGGGGCTGGATGCCTACCACTACTACCACCCTTAGCCAGGGGGGCAGGATGCCTACCACTACTACCACCCTTAGCCAGGGGGCAGGATGCCTACCACTACTACCACCCTTAGCCAGGGGGGCTTGATGCCTACCACTACTACCACCCTTAGCCAGGGGGGCTTGATGCCTACCACTACTACCACCCTTAGCCAGGGGGGCAGGATGCCTACCACTACTACCACCCTTAGCCAGGGGGGCTTGATGCCTACCACTACTACCACCCTTAGCCAGGGGGGCTGGATGCCTACCACTACTACCACCCTTAGCCAGGGGGGCAGGATGCCTACCACTACTACCACCCTTAGCCAGGGGGACAGGATGCCTACCACTACTACCACCCTTAGCCAGGGGGCTTGATGCCTACCACTACTACCACCCTTAGCCAGGGGGGCAGGATGCCTACCACTACTACCACCCTTAGCCAGGGGGGCTTGATGCCTACCACTACTACCACCCTTAGCCAGGGGGATGGATGCCTACCACTACTACCACCCTTAGCCAGGGGGGCAGGATGCCTACCACTACTACCACCCTTAGCCAGGGGGGCAGGATGCCTACCACTACTACCACCCTTAGCCAGGGGGGCTTGATGCCCACCACTACTACCACCCTTAGCCAGGGGGGCTGGATGCCTACCACTACTACCACCCTTAGCCAGGGGGGCAGGATGCCTACCACTACTACCACCCTTAGCCAGGGGGGCAGGATGCCTACCACTACTACCACCCTTAGCCAGGGGGGCTTGATGCCTACCACTACTACCACCCCCACTCATAGGATGGACAATGCATGACACAACAAGCACACCACAACCTAGGGAATGCAAGATAAAGACATCCCCCCACCACCATGACAAGCGTGTGTAGGCTGTGTCAAATGCCTACAACACCGAACATGACTTTGAACATACAATGTGACCCCCTAGCACATGTGCCACACATATATGTGTGTGGCACCCACAATGCAAGCAGCCCATGACCATTGTGGCAATGGGGCCTAAACCCCCATCATCACAGTGACCAAAAGGTAAGTGTGGGGTCCATAGCCGAAGCACATTTTGACCATTGTGGCAATGGGGTCTAAACCCCCATCATCACAGTGACCAAAAGGCAAGTGTGGGGTCCACAGCTGAAGCACATTTTGACCATTGTGGCAATGGGGTCTAAACCCCCATCATCACAGTGACCAAAAGGTAAGTGTGGGGTCCATAGCCGAAGCACATTTTGACCATTGTGGCAATGGGGTCTAAACCCCATCATCACAGTGACCAAAAGGCAAGTGTGGGGTCCATAGCTGAAGCACATTTTGACCATTGTGGCAATGGGGTCTAAACCCCCATCATCACAGTGACCAAAAGGCAAGTGTGGGGTCCACAGCTGAAGCACATTTTGACCATTGTGGCAATGGGGTCTAAACCCCCATCATCACAGTGACCAAAAGGCAAGTGTGGGGTCCATAGCTGAAGCACATTTTGACCATTGTGGCAATGGGGTCTACACCCCCATCATCACAGTGACCAAAAGGTAAGTGTTGACAAAGAAAGAGCTGCAACTGCCAAACTGCATGGATCATTCCTGGTCACAGAACCAAAAACTCATCTGTGGCAAAGTAGTGTATGTGTCCCATTGCAACATAAATTGGGTGAGCCAAATACTGCAGTGCAAATGAGACATTCCTTTGGCCATGTGCAGACAAACAACACCCATGGGGGCTGACACCGTCAACATTCATCAATGACACAATGACAGAAGTGACCATCAGAATGCAGAACCACATATTTGCACCAATGGGCACACAAATGCAGATATCCTGTGGAGACAGCAGATGTGAGGTGAACAGATACCATACCATGGCAGCAATGGGACACACAAACCATGATCACTGTGCTGACCGATGACCTAGGAGTCCCAGGGACAGCAGGGGAAACACACCAAACAACATACAGCCAATGGCACACCCAAGATATGCCAATGCAGTGGTGCAGATGCACAAACACAAACAGGCAGACCAACACTGTCATCATACACAGCAGGTGAGGGGTGGGGGTGCCAGTGTCCCCAGGCAACCACACAACACATGAGGAGAGCTGAATACCAATCATACAGATGTGCATACACTGCCACACTAAGGTAACTCATGGATCCAAATCCCCTATGTGGGCAAGCAGGCATTGTCAGATGAGAGGGAGCACAAAACACACATGTCACACAGGCACGTAGGAACAACAACTGACACAGCAAGACACAGACACACCACAGCACCACCCCCAGGGCCCCCACAATGTGGTGACCCTGGGCTGAATAAAAATCCCACTGTGATGACAAAGCTAAATGTCGTTCACACTGTGAACCACAGTCAGGTGTCCTGAGCAACAAACTACCATCACACCTACACAAGCACAAATCAATCAGCATGGCCAGTAAGCCAAGGCCAACATGGAGGCAGGGGACTAGCTGGGCAACGACTCCCATCTGCACACACTCAAGACCACACCCCTCGACCTCCAACAATGTGCAGCAGTGAAGTACACATGCACTGGTGACATTGCACATGCACCCATGACTATTCCAGGGTGGTGGGTGGGAACCAAGGTGCAGAAACACATCACACATGGCCACTCAACAAGACTCCTGAATGTCTGACACACTGCACACTACGCTGTACATGGACATGACGGCGATACCACACCAACCAATGGGATCCCAGCCACAGTCACACACCAATGAAGAAGCCAAGGTCACCCACAAAGAACACACATAGACAACAACCAACATTGCAGCCCGGACCCTGAGGAGTGCCAGCAGTCACACACACAACGTGTCACAATCACTGAAAGATAACACGAACTGAAAATCACATGACAGGGGCAAACAACAAGTGCCAAGGGGAAACCTGACTGTGACCCATCTGCGTCTGCACACAAACTCAGCCCTGACAGCAAACACACCTATGGGTGACACCCTGATGACCAGTAATGTGCCATGCACCCACATCACAGAGAACACAGGGAGAAGACTTTGGGGGAACATAGCTCAAGTCAGCAAGCATCACAAACAGGTACAACACTAGGGATCACAGCATGCGCAGATAAATGGAAGTGAACACACAGACATGCACATACAACACACACCTTGGGCGCAGGCAATGTCACACGTGTACACACTGCCATGAGGGGACTCCACTCCTGTGTGAGGAAAGCTGTGCCATATGTTGCCTCAGTAGGGCCCCATCATGTCAGCTGAGCACTTGGTCACACAATCAACAATTAGCACCAAATGAGGGCTCCCATCACATCAGCCTGGTCATGGATGTGCCAACGGAATCATCAGCACAGATCCAACACACTTGTATAGCAATGTTGCACTGACTACACGGATGAGTCCTTCCCCATTGATGCCCAAACCTGCATGTCCAGTGGAGATGGCAACACGGTCAGGGAAGTAGACAAATGCAACGATGGCAGGCACAACAGATGTGCAGGGGTGGAAGCCACAGATATGAAATTGCTAATGTAAGTAGGAAATCCCATTGCCAAATACTGAACACATGACACCCTCAGATGCTGCTATGGATGACATGGATACACCACATGATAGGACACATTCCCCCTGGACCACATGGGTTCCTGCACAGTAACACTTCATAATCATGAGACCAGATATCACCATCACTGCAGCAAGGGCATGGTTAGCAGCACCAACAACATGTACATCTGAAGCATGAGCACTAGAGAAAAGAAAGTTGCTTTATTCAGCATATGTGTTGAATGAAAACGACGTCCAGAAAAAATAGAGCAAAGGCCAATGGCCAGTCCATTGTCAAAGTTCAAACAGGGTGACACTGGCAGATGTCACCCTACGCATGCCTGCACAAAACCAGGGACAATCCACTAGGAGGGGCAACCGGGGGGCAGGCCAGGCACCGCAGGGACAGGATCAGGGCTCACCAGGGGGAGTCAGGGAAGGGGTGGTGGGTGCTGGAGAGCCACTGACAACTGCAGTGGAGGTGTCTGACATGGTGTGTGCCGGCACAACTGGGGGGCATGACTCAGATGTCGTGGGTGCCGGCACAACTGCAGTGGACCCTGCAGATGGAGTGGACAGGTCCGCCACTGCAGTGCCCAAGTCAGACAGGGCGGTAGTGGACTCCACTGCAGTGCCTACCTCCAGGGGAGGAGAATGGGGAACAGGCAAGGTGGGTTGGACAGAGGGGAGGACACCCTCACCACATCAGTGGCACAGACAAGCGCAGCGGGGGTGTGGTGCTGGGAGAGCAAGTGGCAGGGGGAGAAGGCCTGATCCTCTTGGGGATGGTATATCTGTGGGTGGGGGAACCTGGGGCAGGGTGTGGTGGGGGCACCTGTGCAGTGGGGGCCTGAGGGATGGAGGACGGAGACCTTGTGCCTGAGCTGCAGAGCGGTGGCGGGGTCTTGCTCTTAGGACTCCGGGGTGACTTGCGGGTGGGGGCCTCAGTCCGTCTGCGCCTGGGGGAGGGTGTCCGGGGGCGAGGGGCACTCTGCTCCGTGTGGGTGGGCTTCCTCTTCCCCCGGGATGCTGGAGCAGCTTCATCGGTGGGGAAGAGGCCGAGGTCACAGAGGAAGAGCTGCTGTGACTTTGGGGTTGCAGGTGAGGCAAGGGAGGGTGCTTTGGAGGGAGAGGGAACTGAGGACTGCGCAGTGCATGTGGATGCGTGTGTGTGTTCCAGGGCCCCATCCCCTGTGAGTCTGGCTTCAGTCCCCTGAATGTGCGTGCGTGTGCGTTTTGTCATTGGCGTGTGTGTCAGTGTGCTGGATGTGTGTGTGCTGGTGTGTGCCTGTGCCAGTGTGTGTGTGCTTGGGATGGGTAAGGTGCTGGGGAGTGTGGATGGAGCAGAGGCAGGAGGGGTGAGGGACCGTTTGAGGAGGGACACTGCTGCCGTCAGGGAGGAGTCCATGGACCTATTGCCCCTCTGTAGGTCAGACATGCCCGATGAGATGCCCTCCATGAACGACACCAGCTGAGTCAACAGCGCGGTGTGCGCATGGAGGACACTCAGCATGGCTGTCTGCCCTACATGGAGCTGGCGAAGGAGGTACACAGACTCCTCACTCAGGGCAGCAGGGGACACAGGGGCAGGGGCTGCGGTGCCTGGCCCAAAGGAGACACGCTCCCGGACATGGGAGCCTCCACGGACCTGGGGAATGGGAGCCGATGGGAGGGCGGTGGTGGTGCTGGTGGTGGCGGGGACAGCAACACTAGCTGGGGTGTGGTGGCTGCTGACACCCGCCTCCACAAGGGAGTCATCCTCCGAGTTGCTCTGGTCCTCAGCTGAGGTGGATGCTGCTGAGGACTCCTCGGTGTGGCTCCCCTCGCCCTCCGTGCCACTGGGTCCCTCCGACCACTCCTCGGCTGCTGACCCAGTCTGGCTCTCTGGCTCCTCCTGGTCCGTGGAGCTGTCCCCTTCCGTGGCCGTGGATGTATCTGCAAACAATGGGGAAACAGACAGACATCAGTCACCTGCACATAACGCACACACCACTGTGAGCACAGCACATCACAGAGCAAGCCCTGGCATCATTAGTTGTACATTGCTAAAAGTGCCCTAACTGAACAGGAGAAGCCAATTGTCAGTCTGATGCCAAGCATGGCACTCACATCCCACATGGCCTTGCACCCATCTGTCTGGTGTCTGTTGGATTGCAACACCCCAGTGTTGACACATGCACCAAGTACACAGTAGTTGGACAGTGCAGAGGACACGGTGTGGCATGTGGACATGCACACATCACAGCTCTTGCCACTGAGTCAGTACAGGTTTCCGGATGAAAGGGATGCCCAGAGTCAAATAGGAAATGCATGTGATGCATACCAGCGACAGACACCATGATGCACCCATGTCCTGATAGCCAGCGCCACTATGGTGTGCATGTAGCACATGTCACTCCCCTGCAGGCTCACCAATCAGTAGACACATGCCATGGCGGAGGCATGACTGCAAAGTCATACATCACTGTCTCAGTGATGTATGACTTTGCAGCCAGGCAACAACACTCTGCACTGTGTCACAATAGTAGGTCATGGGGAATGCAAGTCCTGGAGCTGCACAAGTGCACATGTACATCCCCCCACAACACATCCTCTTAACCCTCATCTGTCCAGGTCATACCTATTGGACATATGGTAGACCTGTGACACTACCCTCTGAACCTGAGCCCCTCACACTCTGCTGTGCATGGGGAACAGCTGCCTGAACTTCACATTCACATGCCCCAGTCTGCATGGGCAGCTGATCAGACACCTATGTGTCACACAAGTATCGTCTCCTATGGTCACATCTCCAGTGGCATGCTGAGCCCCTACCAAGAAACTCCACAGCAGTCCTGGCGACTAATCCACAGCACACTGACACAGAGGCAGACACCTGAGGGGTCAAATCACTGCGCACAATGTGTCAGCTGATACACGGGAGTGGGAGTACAGAGTGTATTGTATGGCCTGGAGTAGGCATGACTGTCCAGCCCCACATGAATGAGGGATGAGCCCTGGACTGTAGGCAGCTGGCTAAGTATGTGTGACACACGTCATATACATACTCCTGGGGCCCAAACATTGTTCCCACCCGCAGCATGGGTGTGTGCCAGATACCCCAGCCACATGTGGTGGATCAGCTCAGCAATTGGACCACAGATCAAAGTAACACGCTGAATACATGTCAGAATACAGGCATTGTGTAAGCAATGGACCCACCCATGATGCCCACCACAGAGTCAGGGAAACAGATGCTGTCTCCCACCTTGAGTCAAGCAAACTGCAAGGACACAGTCCTAAGTGACAGAATCCCCTGCATGTAAGGGCCACACCTGGGTATCAGATGAGGAGTGGGCAGTGCACAATAGAGGGACATGGCTCCTGGACAACATGACTGCTGTACTGTGGCAGTTTAACCAGGCCCGAGGAGGGCACATAGCATGTTAGACAGAGTTCACAGTGCAGTCTTTGACTCACCCCCTCCTTGCTGCTCTCTGGCCTTCAGCTGCCCATCCAGGTCTGGAAAGACCACCGCCAGGATCCTGAGCATGTGGGGGGTCAGGGTCCGTGTTCCGCCCCTCCTGCGAGGAGGCGACAGCTTCAGCTGGACCCGTGCAATCCTCCGGGTCCAGCCCCGAAGGTCCTGCCACCTCTTTTGGCAGTTGCGGATCCGGCGCTTGTAGACCCCCACGGACCGGACAGCCCGGACGATGTCCTTCCATATCTCCTGCTTCCGATGGGCAGAAGCCTGTCAGGATGACAAAGTGATAAGGCCATTACTACACATGCAACATATCCGTGCATGACACAGTTGCATATACATGTCGCAATCACAGGGGCACATGGTGTACACAGGCAGTGCACGGCTGCCCATGGACAGTTTTCCAGAAGTCACTACATGGTATCATTGCATGGGGAGTAAAACCCTGTTCAGAAGCACTGTCACTGCACCATACCTGTCCAGTGCAAGTCACTACACACTATGGGGGGTGACAACTACTCAGTGAGCCTGCTAGCCAGTGGCGTGCAGACTCTCAGCCTTGCTAGTCTGACAAAATGCACATTCAGAAAGGCAGTGCACAGGACACTCACCTGCTCCCCTGGTGTCCCATACAGCTTGCTGTACTGTGGAAGTAGGCTGTCCAGCAGGGCCTGGTTCTCTTCAAGGCTGAAGGCTGGGGCTCTCTCCACAGTACGTGCCATTGCAGGGTCCAGAGGGGCAGAGACAGCAGCAGTGCAGTGGCAGATGTCGTCTTGGAGCATGTAGTGCAGGCAAGTGGGCTCTCAGGGGAACAGCCAGCAATATATATGTGCTGGAGAGGCAGATACTGTCCCTTGTGTCCAAAGTGATAGGTCCAAGTCGTTTGCATCTTCTGAATCTGGCCAATCCATGGAATAGCAGCACCTAAACACGCCCACAGCATCCTTCAAATCTTCAACTTCATGACATACATGATTTTGCAACATTGTTGTGGGTGACCAACTGAATTTCCAGCAACCGACTCGTTCGAAATTCGAAAACGCGTCCGTTGCCAGGCAAGCCCATTGTCAATGGGTGCGCACCGATCGGTCCATTGCGGTACAACGCGCACAGGGGTACAACGCGTACCCGCACACATTGAAGGCAATGGGCCGGCCGGAGGCACCGATCGGTCCATTGCGGTACAACGCGCACAGGGGTACAACGCGTACCCGCACACATTGAAGGCAATGGGCCGGCCGGAGGCACCGATCGGTCCATTGCAGTTCAACGCGCACAGGGGTACAACGCGTACCCGCACACATTGAAGGCAATGGGCCGGCCGGAGGCACCGATCGGTCCATTGCGGTACAACGCGCACAGGGGTACAACGCGTACCCGCACACATTGAAGGCAATGGGCCGGCCGGAGGCACCGATCGGTCCATTGCAGTTCAACGCGCACATGGGTACAACGCGTACCCGCACACATTGAAGGCAATGGGCCGGCCGGAGGCACCGATCGGTCCATTGCAGTACAACGCATCACTGTACATGTGACTGGCATAGGTCAGCATGCCTGTCTCAGATGGACATATGCCAGACACAGATAGCTCCCAGGGAGTGAGGGGCACACCTACATCACGACAGCCTGTCCAAACCTTATCATAAGGCATGTAAGGCTGCATTTCCTATTGTGTGTATGTTGGTGTACATGTTGTCCTGTGGGTGTCACCTGTGGGCAGCCACCCCCAGGCTGTGCACGTGTTCATGGGGACAGGATCCTGGGTGTTACGTGTACGTGACCACTGTGATGTGCAACTGTTCATATCTGTGCATGTGTCATGGTCACATTTCACAGTGGTGTTTGTGTATGTCATGTCACATACCCCGTGAGTCCCATGTGGGACGGTATGTTTGAGCCAGGGTGTCCCAGTGGCACAATAGTGATGGACCTCCACAGTCTTTGTGCATGTAGTGTTTACAATGTCTCTGATTTCATGTGCACAATGGGAGACAGTCTCCACATCCACGTTGTGTGTGCATGGACTCTGATGTTGTGCGTGTGTGTCACAGACGTCCATGTCTGTCCTGCCATGGCAAGTGTGGCCACTACCTGTGGGGGTCATGTTTGTTTTGCTGTGGTGTACACATGATACTCCAGGTGATGCCAGTGTCCATGTGGCATTACAGGGTCCCTGGGAATGTACCTGTCGTTGAGCTGTGGTGCCTGGGGCACATCTGTCCTCACATGTCACTGTGGGGGTGACTGTGACACGGCATCATGATATCCAATGGGCCAACCTGGGACAAATTGATGCCACCTGTAGGACCGTGTTGACAGATGTTGGCCATGTATGTACCATACATGTCCTTCCGGTACTGCACACTTCATGTAGTTGTGCCTCATGATGATGTATGTTGGGATCTTGAGTGTGTTCAATGCCGCATATGTGGGGTGACTTACGATCTTGCTTACTTCTCCTCTGCACTGCAGGGCTCCTGCTGTCCATCGGCCATTCCCAGACCTGGCAACGATGGTGGAACGGGACAGCATCCGACGGTACCGCTTCACCAGGCAGCTGATTGAGGATTTGGCAGTGCAGTTGTCCCCACATTTGCAGCCTGGCCGGCCGTATCCTACAGCGCTGACCCCCAAGGTGAAGGTGATGGCAGCCCTACACTTCTTTGCCACCGGTACCTTCCAACATACTGTGGCGTCTGCTGGTGGGATGTCACAGACCATGTTCAGCCGTGTGCTCCGCGATGTTTTGGCGGCAATGTTGCTCTTCCTGAACCGGTACATCTATTTCCCTAGACTGCGACGACTCACTGACGTGAAGAGTGACTTTTATGCCCTGGGGAGGATGCCGCATGTCATTGGCTCCATTGATGGGACACATGTGGCTTTGGTACCACCACAGGCCCAGGAGCAGGCCTACAGGAACCGCAAGCACTACCACTCGGTCAATGCACTGGTGGTGTGTCTTGCAGACATGACCATCACACACGTGTGTGCCCGTTTCCCTGGTTCAGCACACGATGCCTTTGTGATGAGGAGTAGTCGCATCCCCAGGATGATGGCACAGATGCAGAACCAGCGTGCCTGGCTTGTCGGTGTGTACTGACTTTGTGCCATTGTGTGTGATCTGATCTGTAGTATTCCGCCCACTTTTCCAAGTCAGCTAATGTGCACTTGTCTGGCCGTAGGTGACTCGGGATACCCCAACATGCCGTGGTTGCTGACACCCCTCAGGAACCCTGTGACACCTGCCCAGATGCGCTACAATGAGGCACATGGTCGGACCAGGAGAGTGATTGAGCGGACCTTTGGTCTCCTGAAGAGCCGCTTCCGCTGCCTGGACAAGACCGGAGGGTCCCTCCCATATGCCCCTGCGAAAGTGTGCAAGATTATCATCGTCTGCTGCATGCTCCACAACATGGCAGTGCGGAAGGAGTTGCCTCTCATCCAGGATGACGATGACCAACATCCGCCACCTGTGGAGGATCCTGGCCTGGACCACGATGCCAGTGACGATGATGATGATGATGGTGATGGTGATGTCCGCACACAGCTCATCACCAACTTCTTTAGCTGAATGTGAGTATCCTGAGGTGTCATGTCAATGATGTGAGTTGGCATGATGTGTGGGTGGTGCTCTGGTGCTGTTGGAGTGTGTCCATGGGCTACTTGACTGGATGTGTGTTGCGATGTGTGCTTACAGGTGGGCTGTACTCCCCAACAGTGTTGACATGCTAACTTGGTTCTGGGTGGGTATCTTGTAACATGTATTGTGCATGAGTTTTGCTGTTCTGTCCTGTACTCCATTGCTTTTGACTGTGTGTCATTTCTGTCCTTCACAGGGTACTTTCAGATTCGTTTGGTCAACTGTGTCCACCGACGACGTGATTGCACATCCAGGCTGGTAGCTGTTGTGTCCCTACAGGTGATGTGCGCCACACCCATGGACTTCCTTCCGTCTACAGTTGTTGACTGTGTGCCCGCTACCAGGTGGGGTTACCTTGCATCTGTAGTGGTTACGGCATGTTGCTACTGTGTAATAAACCTGTGCTTCACTTAGTGATGTGCGTTGTCTGTGGTCACACATTTGACTGCCATTTGCTTACTGCACCTGTGGGCTACTTGACTACAACTGGGAATGGGTGTGGTGTCTGTGCATTGCACCGTCTTCCCTGGCAACATCAGTGTAGGCAATGAGTCAGATGGCCTAGGTGTGTATGTGTCGTGTAGCCCTGGTGGTGTGTCTCCCTCATGTGTGTCACGTTGCCTGTACTCACATACCTGTGTTGTCCTTGCTGTTGCAGTTCGCATACACAGTGTAATTTTGCAGTTCATCATCCCCATAACAGCACCCACGTTGGAATCACGACAGAGGCAAGTATGGTGTATTAGTGTGTTTATTGTGATACATTTGTGTTAATAGTGCATAGGATGGGTTGTGCTGTACATGAATCTTGCAATCCCAAGTTCCTAGGTGAATTGAAAGTCCGGGTAGACAGGATCCCCAGTATCGGGGCCACAGTTGTCTGACACATTGGTCCAACTTGTACTCCCCATGCAATGTGTGGGAGTAGTGTTGCCGTCAACAGGGTGAACAGTCTGTGCACAAAGGCGAACATCCAGAACAGGTTCAGGCTTCCTGGGAGTTGCGCTTGGCCATCGGCCTCTCACTTTTCCCTCCTCGGACGACCCCTCTTCTTGGGGGGGGCCCTCAAGTGCAGGCTGCTGCGGTGCAGGGGACTCTCCGCCAGAGTCCTCCTCCCTCCCTGTGGCAGTTGCAGTTTGTTCGGCACCAGATGTTGTTGGCACACAGGGAGGTGTGGACTGGTTGCTGTTCATCTGGCGGAGGCATTGTAAAATGTCCCTGTGCACCGCCGTCATCTCATGCAGTGCATCCCACTTGGACTCCACGCGGGACATGTGTGAGTCCACACGGGACATGTGTGACTCCACGTGGGACATGTGGGAGTCCAAGCGGGCATGATGGGCAGCCTGCTGCTGTTTAATGTCTCTGAGGAGCCCCACTACCTGGCTGAGCTCTCCGGTGCTGGACTGGTACGCATCAGCTATGCGTACCAGTTGTGGGTCGTCATGCACACCAGCAACGTCTGCAAGCAGCGACCTCTGTCTCCCACCCCTCCCACCACCCCTGCTGACATGTGCAGTGTGTGCAGTGGCACGCACAGATAACCCTGGTCCACCTTGGGGGTTGGTGGTGGTGGTGGTGTCCATGGCCCCAGGTTGGTCCAGGGTCACTGTGCTGGTGTTGCTCCTTATTCTGTCCATGTCGGCAGGGATGGTATTCGTGGTGACAGTCGTTGTAGGGGTGGGTGCAGGGGTGCAGCTGGTGGTCCTGCTGGTGCTGCAGCTGGTGGTCCTGCTGGTGCTGCATGTTGACTTGCACCGGATGTGCCAGGTTGTTCTTCATCGTCCGAGGAGGACAGAGGCTGTACGACGCCAGTGAGCTCGGCATCCTCTTGAGCCTGGGACTGGGACTCCTCAGCGTCTGCTGCTGTGTCCCCATCATCACCTGTTTTTGGGAGACACAAACAATGTATGTCATGTTTCTGCAGGCATCAGTGGTTGACACACATGACAGTTGTGACTGTGCCTCTGGGTGCGGGCCTGTACATTGCATTGTCCTAAGTCGTCACAGTCAGGGGTTGATATTGGTGTGGCACATTGTCCTGCATTATTTGGGCATTTCTATGTATTTTCTGGGGTGTGAACATGGTCTGCATTGCTTGTGTTTGGTTGACAGCCAGACCTCCTTCCCACCCAGCCAGCCAGTCAGTTATCCCACCATGGAACGTGCTTGCGTTGCAGGGAGTGTAAGTTGTCTCTCAGGATGTCAGTCAGTGGTGTCCTGCTGTTTGTTGGTGCACAGTTGGCAGCAGGGCCTTGTGCTCCCCACAGCAGTAGCCAGTGTCAGCCATCTTGTGAGTCCTTCTCCACTCCCTGTGATGTGAGCATGGTTCAGGGTGGTGTTGATGGGACAGTTGTGGGGGTGAGCTATGTCTGTGACTACGACTCCCATCATGCCATTGCCTCCACCCCACTTGCCAGCATTCCCATACTTACTTGCTTTTGTGTGGAGTTCAGTGGGTGTGGGTGTGAGGGCAATGGCAAGATGGCTGACAGTGGTGTCCTGCTGTTGGTTGGTGTGCAGTACCCAGCATGCCCTTGTGCTCCCCACGACACAGCAACAGTGTCAGACATCTTTGATGGGCCTTTCCACTCTCTGTGGGATGTGCATGCGTGAGTGTGAGCTTGCTGGGCCATGTGGTGGGGGATGTAGGGCTGTGACTACAACTCCCATCATGCTATTGCCTCCACCCCCTTCCCAGCATGCCCATGCTTCCTTCCTTTTGACTCTGCTTCCCTGTGGGGTGGGCTGGCTGTGCTGACAGGATGGCTGGGAGTGTTGTCCTGGCAGTTGTTTGGCTAAGAGTCCCAGGAGTGTCCCTGTGCTTCACACAACATAACCCAGGGTGGTGGTGCTTTGTGGGATCTTGTGTTAGGATGGAGGGCATTGCATTCCACCAGGTGGGTACTGTGGAGTTTGTGTTGGGGAGGGTGTGAGGGGAGGTGCTGGTGACTATAGTCAGTGCTGCAAGTCCCCCTTCCCACCCAGCCAGCCAGATATCCCACCATGGAACGTGCTTGCATTGCAGGGAGTGTAAGTTGTCTCTCAGGATGTCAGTCAGTGGTGTCCTGCTGTTTGTTGGTGCACAGTTGCCAGCAGGGCCTTGTGCTCCCCACAGCAGTAGCCAGTGTCAGCCATCTTGTGAGTCCTTCTCCACTCCCTGTGATGTGCGCATGGTTCATGGTGGTGTTGATGGGACAGTTTTGGGGCGGGCAATATGTGTGACTGCGACTCCCATGATGCTATTGGCTACACTGACTTGGCCAGCATACACAGAATTCCTTCCTTTGAGTGGTCTTCACTGTGTGTTGGTGTTGTTGTGGTGGCTACATGTGTGGATGTGTGTGTTAGTTCTATTTGTGCCACTGCCTAGCTGTAGTTGTGGTTGTGTTTGTACATGTGTTGGCACAGTTGGATGTGACTTTTTTGATGGCATGTGTTGTGTTTATCTGACTGACATACACATTTTGGGATGATTCTGTTCTAGTTGCTGTGTAATTGCTATGAGTGCATGGTTTGACTCTCCCTTGACAGTGATGTGTGTGTTTTGTGGCAGTTTATTGTGTACATTTGTTGTGTACTCACCAGGCTCTGGGATGTCCTCTAGTCCATATACGCTCACTGGCGGAAGGATGGCCCGCACCTTCTCCTCCCAGGGCCTGAGGTATATTGGCTTGGCAGGAGGGCCACTGCCAGTGTGTTGGCTGTTGATGTAGTCTTTCTTCAGCATGTCCCGTACCCTCCTGCGCACGTCATACCACCTGTTCTGGATGTCCGTCTTTGTGCGCCGACATGGTGATTGGGCGTTCACCCTGTTGATGATCCTCTCCCACATCTTGGTTTTCTGCGACATGGGGGTCTGTTGGACCAGAGTGCCAAACAGCTGTGGCTCCACCCTGAGGATCTCGTCTACCATGACTTCCAATTCACTATCTAGGAACTTGGGATTCTTCTTGGGGGGCATGGTGATGGGTGGTGATGGTGGGTGATGTGTGTGTTGGTGTGCAGGTGAGGGTGTGTGGGTGTGTGTTGTGCTGGGTGTATGTGAGGTAGGTATTTGTTGGTGTGCTGATGGTGTGTGGCTTGTGTGAGGGATGAGCTGTGGGTGTGTGGTTGCTTTCTCTTGGGTGCTGGCAGTGGAATGGCATTTGCAAAGGCTCATGGTTGTGATTTGTGTCCTTTATATAGGTGGAGTTGTGGGTGTGTCCTTGTTCTCTGTCCCCACCCCCCCAGTATTTATTGGCTTGGTAATTGCATGTTTGGCCTTTTTTGGTTGATTTTTCCTTTGTGCTGTTTGTGTATGTTGGAAACGTTCTTGTGACCGAGTCGGACACTGCATTGGTCTCGTACGGTGTTTTCCGTTTCGTTCACGCTGTGTTTGTGCAGTTTTCTATGCTGCGTACGCGTCGGTCGCGGTGTATTGTGTTGCTTCGGCTCGGTTTTGTATGCGTGTCGGTCGTACGGCTTGTCCTCCGTCCGACTCGCTCGTGGTTTCGCGCCTTGCATCATACTTAGCGGTTTGGAGTTCGCGTGTACGTTTCGGTCGGATTTGTTCCGGGTGCGTGTCGGTCGGTTGGATTCGCGTGTTTTTCCGGCCGGATTGCTGTTTTCCGTGCGGCTCGGTCGGTCGGCTTGGTTTCGTTACGTGTCGGTCGGATTTTTCGCGCCTTGCATCGTACTTGGCGTGTCGGGCGCCACGGGTGCGTGTCAGTCGGTATTTTTTCCGGATCCGAGTCGGTCGGTGCTTTTTCCGGCCCGAATCGGAATCGACCCCTATGTCTGGAACTGCGACTTCTGCAAGCAGATGGAAGGGTCCACCGCAACACGTCCAGTACAGATACCATTGTTAGACAGCATTAGGGTGTCCGTTCGTGTACGTCCAGCTCAAGTTTCCTCAAGGTCTGGCCTCAGTGCTCGGCTGACGCTCGAACTGTTATAAAAGATTTGCGAGTCTTTATCGGCACATACGCAGTTGGCACGTTACATTCTGACCGTGGCCCGGCGTTTAGCTCTCGGGCTTACAAAGAGGCCATGGAAGGAATGGGCGTAGCATTGCGGTACTCCTCTCCGTATCATCCTGAGGGAAATTCCGTTGTGGAGAGGGAAAACCGTGACTTAAAGCAATCTTTAACAGCTAGGGTATTAGGCAAGGGCGGTAGATGGGTCGATCACCTTTATGGGGTACAACGAGCGGTTAACAATCAGCCAAGAAGCTCTCTAGGAGGTGTCACTCCTTACAAGGTCCTATTTGGGACAAGAATGTGGGTACCTGATCTTGATTGTGAAAGCACAGTGGCGGATGAAAAACCATTTGATGTCTATGATCGTTTGGCTGTTTTACAGGATCTAAATTAATCCAGAACACAACAAAGTAACGTGCTCCAGAAACAGACCGCCACTGAGGAAGTCAAGGCAGTAACGGCAAGACCTGTCTGGATCCCAAAAGTCGGGGATCTGGTCAAAGAAAAGATTGCAGCAAGAAAGAATTTGGGCCATCCTACAGAAAGCCTGTACCGGTCCTGGCAATCAAAGGCACAAGAACTGTACTTCTGCCGCCTCTTGCCGGGAAAAAGGAGAAAAGATTTGTCTCAATCGACTTAATCAAACCACACTATGTGGCCGATACTAAACAGTAGGCCACGTGGATTCCACAGTAGCAGACGCCCTCCTCTCGCTACAATCCAAGAAGTCCAAACAGAAAGACTCATCACGTTCGAAGAGCCACCTGTACGGAATGAAGGACTAAGCAACAATGCTATGGAACTCGTTCCACTTCAACAAGAAATTCATCTTCAAAATGAAAATCAACTTAACAACCAAGTTGCAATCAGACCGACTACAGACATCTATATCAACATGCCTCGTCAAAAGCAAAATCCGATTTCAACAAATCCCGATGCAATTCCAACAATTGATCGAACTGCTTCTGGCTATTTCATGAACTTTGATACGTTTTCACTGGATCCAAGCGAGCCGGAAACAACGCCAGCCAAAAAATCACGCAAACGGAAACTCACTGACTTTTTGAACTTTTTTAGAAAGACTTACCTGGTGTCACCTTGGATTGAACTATGGTATATCACTGGGATTTTATTTTTTCTTTTCTGGCTAGGTTTAATTATTACTTTTAGTATTCTTATTAATGGACGATACCTCCAGCAGAGCTCTACAGCCCAAAGAGTCAATTTGATTTTAAAACCACACCAGTCTTCACATCGTGAACCAAGAGACTTGTCTTCAGTGAACATCACAGCAGTTCCTATACCGGACGGTATAGTATGGGACAAGATTGATTATGATATATTCGGTTCGACTGAACTTTTAAAGCTTAAACATGTATTTAACATTTCTTTAAGTGATATCATTACCTCCAGTACATTTTCTGATGATTGGGACACTAAAACTGTAAATGCTATGATGTCTGATTTAGAAAAAACTGCTGCATTTCCGAACAATGAAATATTAGAAAGTACTTCACACTATGATACATTGTACTGTTACCAACATTATGGTCATCATTTCTTGCATAAATCTATAACACCTAGAAATGTATTTGAATACCACCAGTGGGAACACTGCCCAACACCTCCAAAAGGTAGTTCGCAAACCTTTGCATAGAAATTCACGTACTTTTCAGGGGTCAACACATCTGACCCAAAGTCATTTTATTGCAAAGTGGCAAAAACATCAGCACAGAAAATTATGTTAACTAACACCAAAAAGATTTACTCTGCTTCCTTTATGGCCCAGTTGTCTACACATGGTTTTGACCTATGGAAGGACACTATAGATTTAAAATCAATCTGGGGTTCTAGGGACTGGCAAGTCCAGGGAACAGAAGCACTTTTTAGAGCATGCCTCATTCCGCAGCAGATGATATTTCTAAATGAAACTGTGCAACAGACATCCTGTCTTGGACTAGCCAAGAACAAGGAAATAAACTCACCCGGGTTTCCTACACCATCACAGATGGGTGGGAGGCAGAATTCAACTACACAAGGGGTAGGATTAGATGACATTTTCCAGTACAACAGATCAGATCCTGATTGGACGCAATGGCTGATTTGGCCCATTGACACAAACACCTGTCAACAGAGATTTATGAATACAACCGAAGGATTTAGTATCCATAGGCCAAATACACGCCATGTACAGAGACAACACCCAGGGGTAGTGACATCGTATAGTGTTGGGAAGTTGTGTCTTGATTGGCTAGAGACCTCAACACTCACAGGAGTAAAACATCACTTGACCTTACTCACACCTGATGTAGACCTTAGGGATTTTTTACTAGGCCCAAGGAAAACACGTCAGAAATGTTTCATATATGCTGGCATTTATGCCTACTATAATGAAAACTGGAAAATATCCCAACAGGAGGCCGCAGAAAGAATACGGGAAATAGACCGTATTAATTTAGAGAAGGCATTAGCTGTAGTGGATAATGGGTTAGCAGCTTTGACCTCCAGGATTTACTCCTTAGGCAACATTGTGTCTTCGGCAATCGACATATTAGAACAAGATCTGGCCTTGTTACAACACGGGCAATCTCAGCTATATTCTATTATGATGTTAAGCTGGACGCTGCAATCTTTGCGTGCAGGCTATGTGCCCTGGCGTTTTATAAACACCACGTCTCTGTTTTCAGAATACAATCTCACTGATAAACAGACAGAAATGGCACAAAGGGGAGCCAAATATACAATGCTGCGTATTGAGAAACTGGAAAGGTTACCATTTACTGTAGTCGAATCACCATCAACAGAATGGCTAATTCATGGCCAAATCACTCTGCCGGTCACTACGTTTCAGTTTCAATATTGCCTTGAGCAAAGGCAGGCAGGCAGGCAAATATGAAAAGATGGGTAAGGGTTACATTAAGGAAACTTGGGAGTTACCATATAGATACCGATGCTGGAATGGGGATCGAGAAGTGTATCTGAGTGGTACAAACTGCAAGAACGCTTTAAGCGGTTCTCTCATGTGTCAGGATATTTCACTACACTGAGCCTGTAACGGTTCAGTAGCAAACCTATTGTGTCACATGACAGGGACCCCAGCGGCCATGATCACACCGGTTTTTCAGCGGCTCTCGAATGGGAGTTACTTGATGCTACATGATCAAGGTTGCTGTGGGATGCTTCCGGGCGTCGCCTATCTGGTCACTGTTAACTCCAGGGTTACTTGCTGTATGCAAGTATTGTTTCCACCACTGAACACAGTCAGGGAGGCGCCGCTATGGCCTTCACTGAATGTTTCTTTCATACAATTTGATACTCTGAGCAGACTGCAAGCCATGCTTTTACAGCAACCCGTGCCCTTAACCTCCGCTCGAGAAACCTTTGAACTTCAAGTTGCAAGGACCTCGACTGAGATACAGGCGCTTATACGTACAAAGTGCCCTTTTCATTTCGTAGAAATGGTGGGACGTATCTTCAATATGTCTGATACGAGCGGTATTATACACCTATTTAAGACCATAGGGTCAGGACTGTTAAGCACCTTTCAGACAGTCCTCGGAGTAATCCCAAATTTTATACACTCCGTATTGGGAAGCGTATTTGGAGGACTCCCGCTTATCCTATTGCTGATTGCAGGTTTCCTATTCATAATTCTACTGCTACGCAATGGACAGCCCGATTCCCGAGGGAATGGCGAACATGCTCCTGGAGCGGAAATACAGTGAACGCATGGTACAACTTCTGGGCATTTCTTGCCTGCGAGAACTCAATGCCTCCTGGTTTCTATCCTTTCGACCAGTCTGGGTAGACTGCATCTTACCTGTTCTTCGATGCCTGCTTTGCACAGAAGAATGCACGTTGGATCTTTGTCTAACATTTCCATCAGATGCGCCTCCGGACACGGATGCAATGCTGGACCCCCCTAAAGGCCCATGCTCTGCGTTGTCCCCAGCGTCTTCCGATTCTGATGAATGCATTCCTTGAGAATCCACAGGTGCCGTTTGCTCCTGCTGGGTTAGGTGACTCCTCCACAGGCACCAAGGTAACAACTGCCGCACAAGCTGCCGCAGCATCGACTGTTGCCAGTGCTACATTCCATCTATGTGCGATTGACATTCTCTGTGAGGCGTTGGATTTGTCGTCTGCAGTAGCTCACACAGATAACGTTGTGCTTCCCAGCCAGGACACTTAATCTCGAATTGGCTCATCGCGTCCTGGGAAAGAATTCGGCTTCTCCACTCGTTTTCATAATAAACGAGCAAATTTGGAACATTTCCTAAATTGACACTTTCGCTTGAGAAAAGCATGGCCTTCTTCCGCTTTGAGTGAAGCAACTTATATAGAGAAACAAAATAGACATTTCTTTTTTTAGTGGCAATTGGAAATAGCTGAATTGTAACATTTTTTAAAAAAATTAACAATTTTAAAACTATGTTTTTACTTGCTTTTAAAATGTTTTTAAATGGTCCAGATTTTAAGTATGGTCATTGTCATCCTGTTCGGAAGAGGAGTGGGTGTTATGTCCCGTATAGAGGCCCTAATGTAGACCCGTTCATACATGCCCTAAAATGGACGTATTCATATTTGCCCTAATACGGTCATATTCGTACTTGCCCTATTATGGTCAAAGCCGCATATGCCCGATTACGGTCATAACTGTACATGTCCTATTATAGTCATAATTCCTTATATAGGCATGATCTTTCACCTACATTGGTCCTCGCTAGTACACAACGAGCTCTGAGGGCTGAACGTTATCTAGTCTGTGGTTTTGAATACAGCAGGGTTTTTCCCAAACACAGGCCCACACTGTACTCATCAATTATGCTTGGCTCTCTAGGAATACACCACCTGCATAATATGCATGTACAAAGTTCACCTCTGACGTCTTCCTCAAGTCTAACAAGGGCCAATACAAACCATACGAAGCAACTATAGTCTTCAGGGTATAAATACACCACATCTTACCCCGGTAAGACAGAGGGAACCAAGACTTCCATGCTGACACACTGACCAGAGACGCTGAGGCTCCTGCATGCAGTCGCTCCAGCTGACAGCGGTCTAACACAGCCCTTGCGGGGTCCAACTCGAGACCAGGACGGGGTCCCACACTCTCTCTATTCAGGTATGGGGGTTTCGACTAAATCCTAGAAGGATTCTTGGCTCTTAGGCTTTTAGACCTACACATATGCTAGGTACACTCAGGTACATCTAGTTAGGCATCGTAGGAGTACGCGCACTTTCATAATGCTTTTTATATTCATGTATGTATTCATGACTATTGCAATATGGTAGAACTGTTCTATCCCTTTGCTTTTATCGTACTGCTGATAATATATCTCTGCTATTGTTTGCTGGTTACTGCAGCACATATATTTTACACTAGAATAACAACTGTTCAATAAATACTTATTGAAACGCCCAGACTGTTTATTCTGTGTAACTCTCTGAGACAAACCGAATAAGTAAGCACGAGTGACTGAGCGAAAGGTAGTACATTGTTTCCACGATTCTGAGGAATTTGGGTTGTCATGATCTAAGGTTGCCAGAAACTAATCTCTCCCCGATAAGAGGAGATTCTAGTGGCACTGTGAGCTAGCTAATGCAAATCAGGCTAACATATACGGTGGGGGTGCACAGAGTCAGTCTAACACCAAGCCCACGGTTTATGTTATCCAAACGCGCAGGTCCTGCATGGGTACTATAGGAACTACACGACACTGTGCACTGTGTCGACTTGCTGTTGCAAAGGCTTGTTGGCTTCCTTCCTCCAAGATCTTCGGGCTCCAAGTAGCCCCCTCCTCAAGCACCTCCTGTGACCAAGATCTTCGTCCTCACCACATCACTTGCATCGTGGGCCTGCATCTTTGCTGAGCTACTCGAGCTCCTCTTGCGACTCCAGTGGCTCCGGCCTGTGGGTCCTCTTGAGGGTTTCTTTGATTTCAGCAGGTTTTTCTGATTGCTCGGGACCTGCCCTGACTCCCTTGCTTGTGGTGAGTCACCTGGACCTTGCTGCTCCCAACACTGCACCTTCTTCGCTTTCCACGTTGTTTGCAGTTGCCAATGCTTGTTGGTGCTCCCGACGGACAGCGACCCCTCAACTCTCGACATCCGACATGGGACAGCTCGTGAACAGCTCTTGGTCTTCCACAGCATCGCCTGGTCCACACAGCTGCAGCTCCAAGGTCGTCACCTCTCCTGCAACACTCAACATCAGTGGGCATTCATCTTCCGTGCCTCCTGGTCACTCCTGAGTGGCATTGACTCTGTCCCATCTGCTTGCAGGTACTTCTCGACTTGAATCCACCTTTGGGTTCCACCGGACACTTTCACCTTCTCCAGCAGCGGCATCTTCCTGAAGTCCTCCATTGAGTTTGACTGCGGTTTCCGACGCCACTTCACACCTATGCACCCGGCTTCTCTGGTGTAGGTATCCATGGTTCCTAGGGTATCCACGGGTGGGGTGGCTTTCCAACCTTCTGTCTTCCACTTGGTTTCTTCATCCACTGGGAAGGGTCCTTCTTCTCTAAAATTGCAACCGCGACTTACCCATTGACTTGTATTGCGCCCTCGGTCGTGTTCCCACTCTGCACACGGCCTCCGTGGGGTTTCTGGTTACTTACCTGGGGTGGTTCCTTGGGTCCCTGGCACTTCTACATCTTCTGGGCATAGTCTTGACTCGAGTCGTGGTTCGCATTCCACTATTTTAGTATATGGTTTGGTCTCCCCCTGGCGACCACTGTGTATAAGTACTACTTACTTGTTTCTATTGAAAAGTATTGTGTGCACTGTGTATATCTCCGGCTAGGAGATATCTGTATGTGTTAGTGGGTGTCTTATAATAATTACATATTTTTATAAAAAACACTGTCTGGTACCTATAAGATTATGTTCTAGTAAAACAGCTGCCTTACACTCCTTCTGGAATAGGCCTGAAAGCTGCTCTCCACAGCTACCACTTAGAGAGCTTTCTAAGGTTGTCTAAGACCACTAAAATCACCATAAGGGTTGTCTGGATTAGTGCAGGGTGCCCACTTACATAAGTGTGCACCATATACTAAGCCAGCTTCTCACAGTGGCTCTGTGTGGTGTGTACTTCCTGACACTCAGGCGGTGGTTCTGGGTGGTGTGTATTTCCGGAGACTCAGACGGTGGCTCTGTGTGGTGTGTACTCCCCGAGACTCAGAAGGTGGTTCCGTGTGGTGTGTACTTCATGAGGCTCAGAGTGTGGCTCTCAGTTTTATCTCTTGTTAAGGCCAGGTTGGTGGTCCGGTTGTTTATATGAGACGAGACTCCCAGTATGGCTCAGGGTGTTATGTACTTGATGACACTCAAGGGGTGGCGTTCTGATTGTTTTCCTGGGCTGAGGCTAGAAGTCATGGATCTACTTTGGGAGGCACATACGGTGTCTCTCTAATTGTTTATCTAAAATGAGGCGCAGGGGATGGCTCTTTGTGACACACGCTTCGTGAGACCGGATGGGTGTCTCTGGTTGGCATGTACGTGGTGAGGCTCAAGGGGTGTCTCTGCATGGCATATGCTTGGCGATGCTTAGGGGTGGCTCTGCGTGGTATGTACTTGGTGAGGTTCACTGGGTGATTGTTTATCTCTGGTGAGGCTCAGATGGTGGCTCTGCATGGCATATGCTTGGTGATGCTTAGGGATGGCTCTGTGTGGTGTGTACTTAGCTCTCTTGTGAGGCTCAGAGTGGCTCTTTGTGGCTTACCCGTGGTGAAGGGCACAGGCTGTTTATTTGTCTATTATTGTGAGACTCTCAGGGTGGCGATGTAATGGTTTATTAGTTGCAATGTTCGCGGAGAGGGAGATTCTCGAATGTTTATGCACCGCACGTTTTTGGGAATAGATGGGATCTATCAGTGAATTGCAATTACAGCAGTGTACTAAACCGGATGTATTTAACTCCCCTGTTGATAGGTTTCGGGATAGTGCTTGGCGAACTAGTTTGGTTAATCTCTGGTATGCCTGTATTTTTTAGATGTTTTGGAGCTTCTATGCGATTCCAATCTTTCCCCAGATTCACCAGACTTTGAGAAGGTGGGGAATCGCCCTATGGTGGCAGAGGAAGGGGTGGTGAAGTGGGTTTTCTATGCAGTAAGAGGCTGGCGGGTGGGGCTATGCACAGGTAGAAAAAAGAAATGCTTACAGCCCTGCCGGACCCTTGGTTCCAAACGAAGGTTTGTAATGCAAAAAGAAATGTTGCACTGCAAAAAATAAAATAAACCTTGATTGGGCTCCCAGATCTCAGTGAGATTTACCTGGATATGTGGGCACTCAGTTTAAACTGAGAATATTCGCCAGGTTCTTGAATTCCACCAGTAGACCCCCAATCATATTTCATCAATCTGGAAGAGAGTTTGCTGTGCCTAGTCAGAACTCCATGTTATTAGGTAGCAACCAGCAGGGCTGGGTAAGGATCCGTGATTTCCAAAATTGTGTGGATTGGGACTGAATGACAAGCCCCCATTATCACAGAAACAGGACTGAGGAGGAGATGGGCAGGGCTGACTGTTTTAGGCCATGTGACTCTGTGAGGTAGTCACTGCAGGATAGAGCCTTACAGAATGGTCCATGAATCTTGCCACTTTGGGGTGTTAAGTTTTTGTTATCCTGTGAACAGTGGAAATCATAAATCATTCTGGGACTAAAGGAGTCTGCCTGTGCTGGAGGGATCAGAGGGGCAGCTCATGCATGTGTTCACCTGGCTGGTCGTGTAGCTGTAGCACAGGGTCATCTCAACATGCAATGGTTCAGGGGCTCGTGGGAGGTGAAAAGATGGAAGCAAGACTTCATGACAGAGCTGTACGGAGAAGGGAAAGGAAAGACTTCACAAAACATTTTAAGTGGAGATTAGAGCAACTTCCAGCTGCTCTTCATGCCAATGCATAAGACTATAGATAGATGTCCTTCTACTGCTAAACCGTGCATGAATAAATCCATTGCTTTCCATAGTTGGTGCATTTTACAGCCCAGAGCTGTCATTATCCAAAGACTTGCCAATTGTATTTATTGATTAGATTAACAACTACCTTGTAAACGTATAACTTTATTTCTGGTGCAACCTGAGACCAGATTCAGTTAATCAGATAGAAAGCAGCTCTGTCAATCTAGGTTATGTGCACTTTCTAATAAAGTAACTAGCTTGTGTCTCTGTAGCAATACAAGGAAAACACATACAGATAGGAAAGACAGAAAAAGAAAAAGGCACCAAAATCGTCACAAAGGAAGAGAACAGGCAGTAGCAGCTGGTGTTAATGAAGAGTGGCGGGCGGGGGTGAAGGGGTTGGGAACGACAAAAAATAAATACATGATTTTAAAAAACGTACCTGCAGCTGGCCATCGCGCTCTTATGCTCTTCTCCACCAGGCACAGGCTCCCAGACTCCCCTGCGGCCAATACTGACACTGCTCTCATGCTGCTGGTGGCAGCATGAAAGCAGCGTCACGATTGGCCTGAGCGCTGCAAATTTGTACTCACAGTGAAACTGGAAGCCCGTGCTGCTGTCTCCAACCTGCCAACATGTTTGTGCTTTGATGACTTCTCATAGAGCAAGGCATACCTAGTGTAGAGGATGTTTAAGATGCGTATACAAAGGTTGGGTTATTGATAACCCACTGTTAGTCGGAGTCCGTTTTCCAGAGGCAGACCTGTGGCACCTTTTGAGTCCAGTATTTTGACGTTATTATACAGACGTGCGTCTTTGCCTTACCACGAACAGGAAATTAATTTTGTTGCCTGCATTAGTAATAGTGCGGTGTGCTTTTTCTTCTACCCTCGTCCTGAAGAGGCCCGAAACACCGAATGGAGGAGTCTGACTGATCATTACAGCGTAAATTTGGATCAATACACTGGACTTGGTTGAGGGCCTGGTTTTTTTCTCTGGTGTCTATCGGACTACCTCAAATGTGGATTGCTTTTGGATTAGTGATCTTTGCAGCAACTGATATGTAAAAATGATAGGGTGTGAAAGAAAAATGCGTTTATAATAAATATAATATATGTGATGTGATATTGTATGTTTTGAAAATTTGTTTGTAGGATAAAAAACTTTTGATGCCCTGTTTTTGAGTTGGCTTTAGGATACCCATGAATAGGTATCAATTCACTTTTCTCTACTAAATAATTTCCTTTTTAATCTGTTCCCATGCATACTTATATTTTTTTGACATTTCTCTTTGCCCAGATGTGGTGGGATTACTAGGGCAAACCCCTATATTTTTGGAGCACTGCTGTCTCTAACCCGGCAACGCAGCTCTGGTTAGAGAGAGCTTCAGTGCGCATGACGGTTTGGCAGGCCTGAGAGGGACGGCCAAACCATCATGCACACTGACAACAGTGCCCTACCACACCTCCTGCGCCTGTTATCCCCCATGGCCCCACCCCCACAGATTCGGCAGGAAAGGAAAAATAAAATGTGTATATTATTATATTATCTTTTTATTTTTCCTTTCCTGCCATTTTGAGGCAGCTGGCAGGGGGGGGGGGGGCGATGCTCCTCCGCCATAGAGGAGGAGCTGCCACTGAGAACAGGAACCTACAAGAGTGAGGTAAGGAGGCAGAGAGTGTTTGGTAGTCAGGACACAAGTCCTAAACAAGCATTGAAAATGCAATAGGTCTCGCCTTTGATTAAGTTAAAGCCATTTGCTTTGCTAATGGTATTGTATAGCAAAGCAAATGGCTTTAATTTAATGAAAGGCGAGACCCATTGCATTTTTAATGCTTGTTGGAGAAGTCAAACAACTTTTGTCTGCCTCCTTGAAAGTATGGCTGCCGCGGCCGCTCATATATCTCAATTAGTGAAAGAGACAAAACCCCTTACAGTGTCCACAGCACATAAAACAGAGTCAAATAAAGATGTTCGCTGAATATATGAAAAGTGGCTATTGTGGTTTTAATTGATGGCTTTTTTGTGGACGTTTAAAACTTCTAGCCAGGCTTGTTCACTCTACTGGTGACATCATCACATGGCATCACACACATCCCTCATTGTACACAGTACAGGCAGCAAAAAAACAGCAACTCGAATGCCAGCACAATCTGCCTTAGCAGCAGGCAACTTTACAAAGTACCTCTATTCTAGGACTATGTTACCTTTCGTTTCGCCCCCTCTTTCCTTCGCACCCCGCTCGCCCTTCTCTCTCCCCGCACCCACCTGTCCCTCTCTCTACTGCACAAGATGGCAGCGGTGGCTCTGCTCCCCGTCTGACAGACAGTGCTTTATATTTGACGCCTTAACCTGCACACCTGCCGGGTTAGCAGCACCACCCCCGTCCTGGCTACCGCTGCCTCCCAAGCCATCCGAGACACCCCAGAATTCTAGAGAGTGTGGGGGAGAGGTCGCATCTCGCACATGGAGAATATTGCTCCGGAGGAAGCTGCAGCTGCAAAATGGCTGTTATAGCAACTTGCAGATAAACGCAAGATCTGCCCTCGCACTCCTAAACAACCCCGCCGCTGTGCTGGGTGGTACTCACACCCTTCACGTCTGAGTACCAAGAGGCTGGAAACTGGCTATTTTCCAAAAGTCTCTCAATCTGCCGTAAAACACAGAATCCACCCGCACCTCCTTAAAAACCCATTCTCTCCACCGATCTATTCCCTCAGCCAATACTTTACATGCAGTGCACATTACAGAACCGGCAGGGGATGCGCTGCGGAACATCAGCGGGCTGCAGAAGGGCCTGTTTACCCTGAAAGACCCCAATCTGCAGACAAATACAAAATCCTGCAACCCTTCCCTGCCACCCCTATGATCTGCGTCCTCACCAACACTTCAATGGTTAGCCCGTATAGGGATAGTGCGCCGTTTGCAGAATATCTGGGGGCTGCAACTCGGTTATTAGCCCCCAAATTTCATAATATGTTGGCAGGTAGGAACCAACGCCGCAGCTCTAAATATGGGACGTCTCGCCTCGATCCTTAGGCATAGCTGTCGTTAAACACCGCCCCGAGGGTTCCTTTGCTTCTTTCTGCGGGTTGCAAAACGGCCATTGACCCCCAAAGTGAGCCGGTCTTCTGACAAATAAAAAACTCAAACCTGCACCACCTGGAAAACCTTATATCCCTCTGACCTGCCTCGCCCCTCATTCCAGAAGATAGCTTCACATCGGCTATGCAGGGCACGCTCCCCATGCTACCCTTCACACGGGTTAGCAATGCCGGGTGTCATTTCAGAGCACAGCCAACCTCTCCCTGTAACCTTTGCACAGCAGCTCCGTCTGTGAACACCCCTTCTTCCTAACATAAAATGTCCAACGAAGCGATCAAAACAGAATAGCCCCGATGTCCCCGGCGACCCCTGCGCCCCTCTGCTCACCTCCCCCGGGTGAGAGCCCGGAGCGGGGGAAGCGAGTGTTTAAAACAAAAGCAGTGAAGGCTGCTGCAGATTCCAAAATGGCGGTCCGACCACAAGCTGCTGAACGTGCTTCAAAAACAGCGGGATCGGGGCCCCGGCGGTCAGCCTGAGAGCCACGGCCGCCCCTCTTCCAGCCTGTACTTACGCGGGGATGATGCTGTAGTCCCAGGAGGCTGGACTGCGTGTTAGCACGTCCTGGGTGCTGACAAGGTGGCCTGCCTGCCGCCAACCAATCACAGAGCCGACTGCAACCACGCTGCCTTCATGCTCCAGGCGTGAAGGCAGCGTGGTTGCAGGAAGCCCGGAGCATTGGCTCGTGTGCTTCACGGCTGTTGTGAAGACTTTTCTTATCTGCTTGTTAAAATAAACAAGCAGATAAGAAAAGTCTTCACGACTAGCTGCAAAGCAAGCGAGCCAGTCCGGTGGGCCGGCCAAAAAGGGAAAAGGAGGCACCCTGGAAACCTTATTTCCAATGGCAGCGCACTGTTTAACATAAACGGTGACGCAAGCCAATGGGAATAAGGGGCGGGGCTTCAAGCCCTTTACAGAAAGTACTCATCTGCAATAAATCTCGCCGAGCGTGCTACGCATGTGCGCAGCAACGCTAGGCGAGACTTAAAAAGAAGTGGGACTAACAAAGTTAGGCAGTATGCAAGAGACAACATGGCACGTGACATCACTCGAAGTGGCATCACAACCCATGATCTCACAGGAAGTGACATTACAAGAAGTGACATCGGATCTTGACACCTGAAACATATGTTGAGCAGTTCTATCATGAGTATAGTTAGTGACTTAGAAGATGAGACAAATGAGATTTTGAGTTGGGGTTGTGCCAAAAAAAGTGACGCAAAATCTGGGCCTCAACTTATACATTTATTTTTTTTAACTCTGCCACAAAGAAATTGGCACCATGGAGAAAATGTGGCAATAAATCTGTTCTGCTTAATTGGTTGCAAAGTCTGCATTTTAAAATATTTTATGGGGTTAAGGCACATGCTGCAGAGACCTTTGTGTGCCTAGTAAATCTCAGGGAATAATAATAATGGGAAGAAACTCTGGGAGTTAACACATTTGCTGGAGAGATCTGTGTTTTGTCTAGTCCCAGTTAGTTTTGAATCAAAATAACATAGAGGGCTAATATGTCTCCTGCAAAGCACATCATGCAGCTGCAGATGGCACATGTTTACTTTATGTAGCTAGGTAAGTGGGTTACTGCTTTTAAAACAGAGATCCTTTTGTTACTTGCAGTTCATAAATTGCAGTCCTTCTAATAAACCACAGTCAGCTGTGAAGGATATGTGACTCCTACACCTTGTAACCCTCACTGTGTTATGTAACACATCCTCTACATTGATTTACACACACATTAATTCTTTCAATGTATAATGTGTATGAGTGACGTAAAGCACTCTGGCACCCTGCATTTGGAAGAGTAGCTCTATAACAGAAATAAAACAAAATAGTGGTATTTAAATTGTTAGTTGTGTAAATACTGGGACAGGTCAACACATTTAACATTACTGCAGTGGATGCATATCTCTTATATACAGGGACTGAACTAAGTCAAAAGCATGCCTCTCTTAAGTACCTGTGAAGTGTTAAGCTGTGTGCCTTTGGTTCCCCTCTGCTGCATTAACAGCTAGGTGTGAGGCTCCAGGAAGCTCCCAGCCAGGATACTCGAACAGAAGGAGGGATGATGGCCTCTTAACCTCAGAATTATAAACAAGCATTGGCATAGCCAATAGGTCTCGCCTTTGGGACCTTATAAATGTCAGAGCTATCTGCTTTGGCAATGTTTTTAAGCTATGTTGTAGAGCATTCTACATTTAAAGAACAACCAATGTGCGGATATACGATATGAAAGGCTGCGTGTCTTTGTTATAGGTGTTTATTTATTGTATGCTTTAAACATATTTGAAAGGGAGCGTGTCTTTTGTTTCTTAGGGATTATGTAGCTTTGAAAGGGAAAGTGTCAGCATATTGTTTTGTTTTATTAATTGGTTTTTGGTCAGCGAAAGGAGACACGCTGTCAGCATGCAAGCTGATTTTAAAGCCTCACCGCTTGAGGTCTATTTTTTCGAAGCGAGACGGGTGCGAGAAGGAGGGAGGGGTGGCGGGAGAGGACTGAATAGTTTTGAGCAGGCACATTTGGCATTAGTAGTTAATTTTGTCCCCCCAAAACTTGTCGTAATGCTAAAAATGCGAACAGGTTTACAGAAGAACGCATCTAAAAAAGAGCAAGGCCTACAAATTTGAAGGGTACAAAATTGTCAGCAGGTTCGAGGTCTGAGACTTCATATCGTGAGAACAGAATCACCCCACTTGTGAAGTCGCCCAAAGCTCCCCTGAAAGAAAACCTCTCTCCAGCACCCTGCAACTAATGAAAAGGAGACCAGACCGCCTTCCACCAGGAACCACAGTTGTGAAACACGACAAGTCCGCATCACTGATTCGCGAGCCGGCTGCCTGCTTCGTCCTTACTGCTCAGCCCAGAAAGGGTTCAAACCTGTCAACCACCCACGACGTTGCCATGCAGACGCGCACCTGCTGTGGCCCCCTCGCTATGCGCAATACGCACCTGGACAGGTAAAATGCTCAAAATTACCCCAAAGCAGCACTTCTAACTCCCATACCCACAACGTTTAAAAAGCAATAATAAAAAACACTGCTCCGGGGCAGCTTTCATTTAGACTGCTGACGGCACAAACGCAAACAAGGCATGAACAGAAATTCTTACCCTTCGGGCAGGGCCAGGGCAGTTGTCGGGATTGTGAAAATGTGCTGACAGGGGACGTGTTCCTCTTATATACAAGTCCTGGCCCTGCCCAAGTATTTCTAGTTTCGCCTCTCCTTTTCCCGTAAACGGTGCACTCATTCTGAAAGTGAAAGCAGCTTCAGCCGCCGCCTTCTCATACCACTACAGAGTGGTATCACATGCTGCACGTTCATGACAAACTGAACTTCAGTACTGGATGGAGCATGTACAGTCTGTAAATTCTGCCTACTTCACAGTGACAACAGCATGAACATTGACCACAATGAATAATTTCACTTTATCGTCCTGAAAACAGTTTATTTCAACACAGTCCGGTAACACGTTTATCAAACACGAGCTAAAAAGTAAACGCTGCTGAGGGTGCCCGGGGCTTGTCCTGCCACACTCGATGCACACGGAATGGTTGGGGGTAGGGAAACACTGTGTTTGTGTGCGCAGAGGGTGGGGGGAGTGCTCCTAATGCAAATAAACAAGGAGGCACTGCAGTTGCCGCCCTGCGCCCCGCTCCCGAGGCAAAACGCTGTGGGAGTGAACATTTCAAAAGAGGTGGGACATGCACCCACCTTTAGCCATTTGTGTACTTTCATTATAGAAAGACACACGCAAAAGCCAATCAAATGTGTGGGAAGAGTCAGACCCACACAGAGTAGCTACAAGAAGCCTCGCAGAGCAGCGCATGCCCACTGCTAGACTCGACCAAAAAATAAAGGGGCATATTTATGAGGCAGTGACGGAGTGTGTTAGCTCCGCCACTTCTGTAATGCAGGGCTGCACCATATTTACAACAATATGGTGCAGCCCTGCGTTTCCCCCTGCGCTGGTGCTAAATTTAGCTGCCTAGCGCCACCGCAGGCATTCTTGCACCATAGGGCAAGGGTGTCTGCGTTGCAGGGGAAGATTGTTTATGTGCAGGAAGGGGAGGGGTCCCTTCCTGCACACAAACAATCTTTAAATGGCATTTTATAACTTCTATGTGTGCTGCTTAATGCAACACACATAGAAGTTGCAAAACGTCATTTTTTTAATGTTTATGTGCAGGAAGGGACACCTTCCTGCACATAAACAATCAATGGCGTTTTGCTTTTTCCATGTGTGCTGCACAACGCAGCACACATGGAAACAGCAAAAACAAGGAGAAATTAAACATTTCTCCTCATTGTGCCAGGGTAAGACCATGTTTTCCCTGGTCTTAATTTTGGCGCTGCCCCATATTTAAGCCACCCTTGTGAATATGGGGCAGCGTCAAAATCAAAGGGTGTTGCGGTGGAACGCCCACCGCAACACCCATTGCCTTCCCCTTTCACGCTAAGTATCGCGTGAAAGGGTGCCTTATTTACAAGGCAGTGTTAAGCCAAGTTAAGTGGCTTCGCGTTGCCTTGTAAATAAGGCAAAGCCCCTATCGCCACCACAACGTTGTGAAATGTGACGTTGTGGTGGTGATAGGGGCTTGTAAATATGCCCCAAAGTCCCCTCGCCCCTGCACATTGCTGCTCGGAATGAAAGCAGACAACGTTCAGCCGCTGCTGAATGTGTCCGTGTCTGAAAATAACACTGGGATGAGTTCAGCATATTTTAGTTGGGCCCAACTTCTTGACAGACTAGACTGCATCCACCCTGTGAAAATAGTGGGTGGAAACCGTTTACCCATGTGTACCCCTGACTTGTACCCTGCTGGGAGTGGATTAAAGAACCATGAGGTGAATTTAAGACTACCGACTTTTAATTGCACAGGCCACCTAATTCTGGGCAGAGCTCCGGCACCAGCACTTTTTTTGCTAATTAAGCATGACCTGGCAGAGCTCAGACAGTGGTTCTGTTGCAGTTTATCTGTTGTCAGCCGTGGGTATAAGCGAAGTTCTAGGATGGTTTATCTGTGGGAAGACTTATGGGGTGCCTGCTTTTCTGATGGTTTATTTCTGACACACTTCAGTGGTGAATGTATCCTGATTTATCTGTGGTGCTTCTGTGGTTTATCTTTTGTAACATTATGTGGCGGTTCTGTGGTAATAGTCTCATACATGCCGATAGACCCGATTCTGGTGGGAGACTCGCGATTTTTTAAGCTAAAAATAGCTTTATTATATCTATCTCCTACTTGAAATTGCCTCGGTGGTTTATCTGTAGAGAGGTTCAGTGGGGGGTGGGGGGGCAGATAGGTGTCTTTTGCAGGCTTTACCAGTTTTAAGAAGACCTATGCGTGTTTCTCCACCTACAGTAATCCAGAGACCTGGATTTCTGATGCTTGATCTGGTGTAACTTTGCGGGTGGTGGTTCTGTTTTCATGTGTTTCAACTGTGTGTCTGTTACGTTTATGTACATTTTCTATTTGTTGCAGTTTTGTGTAGCGCTACCTCGACCAAGAAGGAATTGGAGCGCTTTACATGAGCACCATTTACGTTACACAACAACACATTCGTTTTAAAGGCAGAGGGAGATTAAAGTGATTTTCCCAGTATCACAGGAGGCTGAGCCGACGCCGAGACTCCAACCTGGTTCCCCAGCGCCGAAGTAAGACAGCTCTGGTCGTTACGCCACATTCTCTCCCCGCTGTATGTGCTGTATATCTCGAGAGTCCTCGAGGCCCTGAAGCGGCCCTGTGCAGGATGTGCACGCGTTGATAAGGCCCGGAGCTCCACACACCCCTTTCCGCCCTCCATCCGAGGAGACAGGCCGCACTGTGATTTGCTCCCAGATTGCAGACTGCGCGGAGCCCCTCCGGAGCTCGTCCGCTCAGAGATATGCTGGAGAGGGGGCCATCATCGTGAAAGTTTACACGAGACTCCACTTACTCTACTTGTAGCAAATGATACCCGCAAGCCTGCAATTACCCGCACAAGGCCCCATTGTGCTGAGCGCGCCGGGTGCGCGGCGGTGGAATGACTTCATGGCCACATCCAAGCACGGCCACCCTTCCTCCAGGTGCGCGCGCCGCGAGCAGGGCGCGCGCGCTGCGTGCAGCAGCAGAAGGATAGTCAGTGCTGTCTCTTCGAGGTGCTAATCGAAAAGAGGCAGCAACGCAGTGATTAATTAGTAAAAGAAAAAGTGCCCGCGGTCAGCGCTTTCGATGGTCGGGGGTGCCGAATACCGAGGCAGCGTAGCCTTGATCCCACCTCATGCTTCTTCGGTCCCCAACCAGACACCCCCTATTTACCCTTCTACCTCATTCTTGTATGCTCTGTTTTCCATCCCTGCTTTCTCTCTTGGTTACCGTTTCCCTCTTTCTGTTTGTTCCCTTTTCTGTTTAGCTTTTTTTGCTCTGGGTTTAACTCCGATAAAGAAAAATTGGTGTTGGTCCACAAAAAGGAGTGCGGTTTGTCCCACCTACAACCGCTGGCTCAAATTACGCACTGCAGAAACGTCAGCAATCTGGGTCTCCGGAGTACATGGGGGAAGGGGATCTACATGATTTGTGGGCCCCATAACAGAGAACAATGTTTCCTGGAGTGCTCTAGACTTGTATCTGCTGGTTTGTTACTTTCGAACAGTCTGGGTCCGCCTGTTCATATGTGTGTGTGTGCTGCTGCACCTCCTCCCGCGCATACTTCCCCCTAACATACACAGCTCAGGTTCTCAGGCACCTATGGTGCGTTATTCTGTTAATAGGGGTCTGTGTGACTGTGTCGAAGGGAGATGTTACAGGCAGTCTATGCCCTCCAGCACTCTGCTACCTATAATCTCCTCACACACCAGTATGGAGTGGTTGTCTCTCGTTGATCTCATTGATGTGATGTCATCACTTCAGTAAGGTGGATTTGGAGCGGTTGCTTGCTCCACGCAGCGTGATCTCGTCACACAGGTAACAGGTGGACTTGTTTCTGGTTGGTCTCGTGATCTCCACACAAAGGCTAGGTTAGAGTGTCTGGCTTGTCAGAGTGCGATAGTCTCACACAGGTGAGGAGTGGAACAGTTGTCTACTTTGTGTTATCTCCTCACACAGGTGAGTGCTGGGCAGGTTGTATCACCTACGTGTTGTAATATCACAGAGATGTGGTTGACCTGACTCTCTGATTAATATGGTGTGCTGTCCTCACACCAGTGATTGACAGTGGCTGTCTGCTACATTTTAAGTTATTGAAGATGGCAATTTGTATATCGCTCTATTCCACTCAAAAATACATCAAACCCTAAGTGATGTTAAAGTGTGATTGAAGAGTAGAAAGAGGGGGCAAGATTAAGGGAATGAGGAAAGAGTGTTGTTGCTGTCCTCAAAACACTGCAGGCATCTTTAAAAATGTTTCTCGCAATCATGCATAGCAACCAAAGTTGTTTTTCTTTTTTCTTTCATTGAGGTAACCAAAGTTGCTGCACTATGTTGCGTGAGGAGGGCAGAACAGTGCAATAATGGCACTATACCCCGCCCCCACCACCACACCCTTTTTCTTTACATTCTACAATTATTTTCTGCTAGCCATGTGGGGTGATTAATTCTTTACATTGTGGGTGGTTGATGTATTCTGCCACCCCTTTTTATCACAAATGCTTTTGGGAATCAGACACAATAAAGACCATTTTAAGATGGCGCTACTGGTCGTATTTAAACAAAAGGTGGCTACTTAACTTGATCCACATTATGACTGGCTGACAGGTTTACAAAGTGTCCATAAAATAGCATTTCTTGTTTTGACCAACTAAAATCTGACTTTTTCTTCTATTTTGCTGTTTCTTTTATCTTTTGTTGTATACTATGAATGGTTTTGAGAATCAGACGTAATAAGAGACCATTTCAAGATGATGCTACCACTCGCATTTCAACAACAGGCAGCTGCTCAATTGTTTCACAATATGATTGGTTGACAGGGTTTTGAATAGCATCACAAGAAGGCCTTGGTTTTTTGACGAACAATACATCCTGTACGCTTTGACACACCTGACCTGACACAAGTAATCTTTTGCTTTTTTGGAAACTTTCTTTTATTTTGAATTAGATTTGAATTACTATTAATTAATGTTTATTAGATGTATTGATTATGGACACTGTTGATCATGGTTGGTTTACAAGATTAGGATTTTCGATAAGAAACGTAATAATCCTGGCAACCAGCATGTTTGGAACCTTTATATCTGAGATCTTGGTGACCTCTGTTTTGCCCTTATGATTGTTTGACGGGGTGAGGGTAATGTGTGGCCATTTTAGGATTCCCACAGAGAAAAACAGTTGTAATTTTTGTTTATTAAACTGTGTGACAGTTAGGTTTGCTCCGAGGGTCAGGGTTACTGTTTGAACCTTATGGGTCAACTAGATATGTTCCAATGTGCCTTATTTCATTGGCAAAATGAACATTAGATCATGATAGGTGCTATTTTGTGGCCACACAGTAAAAAATTGAGTCTCGTAGTAATTCTGTTTATAATTGGCAAGCACGAATCTTGTCATGTTCCAAGATGGCGCTCTCCATGTGTATGGTATGCTGTAGTGACGGGTTCTATTTCAGGATAAGATGCACATTAGTTTGCGATAGACATCAAGTTGCGACCACACTGAGGTGTTGTTTACAATTGATAAGCATATATCTTGCCCTGTTCCAAGATGGCGCTCTCTGTATGTCTGGTATGGAACTATGAATTGAAACAATATATGTCACCAGTCATCAAATTTCCATGCCAGTCCTGTATGATAATAATTTATTTCTCTTCATAGATTGAAAGATGTTTCAAATGTTTTAAGTTCTTTAAATTAATAGTGAATAGGCCTTTCTCCTATAAGAGTATTCATCATTCAAGAATCTGGAGTATTTCCTGGCAATACTAGAGTGAATCAAAATATAATTGATAAAAGTGATATTTGTTATTGTTGCCTCTCTTTGTTTGAAGTTCTCTTTGATGACCGTACAGCCCTGCAAGCCCGTACTCAAACTTGCCAGCTCACTCAGTGGCCACTGTGTGCCACACTATTCTAGTGTTTTTCACACCGTTGCCCAGTGAAGAGTAGAACACAATATGAGCTAGAAACCTCTACACATAATTGGTTTACAGCTCATGTGTGTAGGGTGTGAGCAGATGAGATCTATTACGTTCTTGTCTCCCCGGTTATTCAAGTCCGTTTCCGAAACCTATTTTTATGGATGGTCATTGTGGCTTCCCAGACAGTGCCATATACAGAAACCCATCCCCTTTCGTTGCCGTGCCTCCTCAAGTGCCATCCATCGGTGCTAAGGTCATTGATGGACTGAAAGTCCATCCACACTCTCCAGTCCATGTCCTCTCCAGGGTCAGCATCTTCTCACACATGATTTTTTTCATGGCAGCCCTTCAGGGGAACATTTACCTAAAGAAACATATGATGCCCCAATAGAGTAAGTTTTGCTATCTTTTGTTTGATACTTCAATCAAAATAAATACACACTCCTAAATAGAGTTGATGTATTTATGAATAAATTAAGCTCCGTCACAAGCTCCATGACATTTGACCACTGTGATATCAGCATTTTCCATTCTACTGAGATTCGCCAACACTTGAGAATCTCAATTCCCTTCCCTTGAAATTTGTGCACTAAGATCTCACTCAACAAGCAACTCTTCATCGATCCCCCACCCTCAATGATAGGCCTTTGTACATGCCTCTAAACTCTCTGATGAAACCGCCTAAACTAATAATACAAACATAACTTGTGCTAGGATACAGGAGCTAATAACCCAAACTCAGAGATCTGAGAAGTAACATTGACTTCTTGTGGTAAATTCATGACACTGAATGAGTAATTAGGAAACCATAGATATTGGATGAATTGGATGTACAGCACCCCTTCTACCCTTAAAAATAGATGAAGGTCTGTACTAAACGTACACATCTCATTTGTTCCTGCTGCATTTGACAGCATCCCCCACCAGACACTGCTCTGGTATGGCTTGCTTCCTTTCTGCACAACTATACACATCAAATAAAAGTGGGTCCTTTCCTCTCAAGAATAGCTGACATCCTGTGTGGTGTTCTTCAAGGCTCCACCTAGGGTACCATCTTATTTAATGCCTACATGACCCTCTTTGACAGCCATCCTTTGTTTATTATCAACCTACCTGGAGTCTCAGGTCAGCTAATAGAGGCCTCTGTCACACCAACAATCCATATAAAATGACACAGTGGCTGCTTCTTTTATTACCAGGGCCCATCTACCTGAGGTTGGAGAAGGACAACCTCAAATTTAGGAAGTCCCTGCAGATGCACTTTCTCACCCTGACATTTGGATAAACCCTTTGTCCCAAGAGCAGCCAACTGCAGCTTCATCCCAGTCTCACCCGTCAGACGCCTAAGACTGGTCCACCCTTCACTCGGGTCTGGGCATTTGCACAGCCAAGCCCTTTACAGTAGTATGATCTCTTTAGTGGGGGTATTACACAACCTCATAACAGGAGGCCTGTTTGTAACACGTTGCTATATCTAGGACCCTCCATTCACCCTTTTGCTACACTTCTTGAGCTCTGAGGCCACCGATTGGGGGCGTAGTAGCACTTATTAAAAACCCTAAATAAGTAAATGAATAAATACATTTCATGAGCCTACATCATACAATACGAAATGACTAATATGATCTGTTTGAAGGTCCCTTAGGTGATACAACAGTGGCATGTCTATGGCCAGGTGGTTATTGACCACTGTTTCTCATTCTATTTCCCAAACTGTGCTCATCATGTAAACACTACTAAAAGTGAGACAGCAATGAAGCATGTAGTTCCAAACAATACAACACCCTCCCATCAGTAGCCCAACATGTGCATCTTTAGTTGTAAACATACCAGCATTAACAAGCATTTGCAATGCAACAGGTCGCACATTTGCGAGAGTTTAAGCTATTGGCGTTGTAAATGATAATGCCTTTTATTTATCTGTTTTGATAATTAACACATTAAAAAAGGCATTGTATTTACAATGCCAATAGCTCAAACTCTTATAAATGTGAGACCTATTTCACTTCAAAGAAGCATCCACCATTGTCCCGGGCTGCTTGGAAAGTGAAAGCGCGCATGGTGCGCTGAATGTTGCAGGAAAGCATGTCGTGCCTGCATGAGGAGAAACTCATTAAAGAAAATAGTGCTTACAGACTAAATAAGACATACCATGTAACAACAGAAGTAAAAGGGCAGTTCCCTATGGGAGGTTACAAATGAAGACAAGGCGGTACTAAGGAGGGACTAACAAGCCTATTAATGAATCAAAAGCCAGCATTTATAAAGGACAATGACAGAAGCCGATGAAAAATATGGGCGGAGAGTGGGCGGAGTTCATGTCCATACTTGAATACAGCATGCCTCGCAGAACAGTGCATGCGCTGCCCAGGCTCGACCAAAAAATGATAATTTCAAATTTTACTGCACATTTTCACAAGCAGCAAAGGACTATTTCCATCCAAAGCTAAGTTTAACATGTAGCATAAGACACCAGTAGTTACAAACTGTGATTGTCTCTCTATAATGTAATTGCCCGATTACACGCCATCTTGTTGCGCGTACAAAGAGCAGACCACAATATAGTGGTTACATCTTCCAATGTTGAAATGCCCAGAAACCAGTACGTACTAGAAGGGCGTAGAGACTTTCTGTTAGAAAAGCAAAGGCCCCAGTTAGGGCTTTCTAGGATGCCTTAGAACCATGATCTCTTTTTGGTCAAGCAAAGGTAGATGGCGCGGTATGGCTATCTGTATAGTGTTTACTATCCCTGATGACGTGCTGAAGCGCTTTGCAGATCAGTAGCGTGCTGTGGTGTGGCTTTGATGATGTCGTGCACAATGGCTGCAGTTGACCACACTGCTTATCATGCAGTTGATATCAGTTTGTTAGACTTCTTATACAAATCTATTATGTCATTCCATTTATGAGCAGGTGATATAGTGTTGTCATTTGTTTGGTTTTTAGATGCTGTACTCTGTTACTGACGTCATCATGCATGAAGCAGCTGCAGCTGTTATGCTCTTTGTTACCTAGGACTCATATCGCCTGCAGAAAGTTTGTGTTTCTTATCAGCTGCGTTAAGCACATTGACAAAAGTTATGTATGGAGGTACTATATACCTTAGTGCACAAGAAAGTAGAAGTAATCATCAAGCTGTTTGTCATGTATATAAAATACAATCACAATGCAGATATGATTTTGTCCACCACATTGTTCTCATCTAATTCATTGCCATGAAAAACACACCATTAGCTGTGAGAACAAAATACTTGTTGGCTGTATTTTAGGTGAGATGTGATGTTATCCATGTGGTTAATCCAGTTCCAGTTTACAAAACGTTATTCTGCATCATGCCATCAAAGTTCATTTACATTACAATAACATTTTTAAAACAGAAATTAAAATTGCTATTATAATAAAATAAACAAACTGTAAAACATACATGTATGTGATTAATAAATGATTAAAATAGGACTTGATACTAAAAGAGGGAGCCAGCACATTGGGTAAGCTGAGTGTATCATGGGTGGTGGGCAGAGCCAGTCGAGATACTCTTTTGTCTGACCTTCCACATCGCCAACAAAAACCGTGAGACCCCAAAGACCACACATTGACTAGTGTCTGATTTTAAAGTTCTCAATGCCTCTCTGAACGCCCTAGCCCCAATGTTGCAGCAGATTGGTAATATCCATTTTTTCCTGACGCTGCGGTATGCTGGACAGAAGAATAGCACATGCTCTAATGCTTCTCTCAAGTCGGTACAAAAGGGACATTGTCCTATGCTAGGCCTTGAAGTATGCCTGAACTGATTGTATTGGAAGAGAGAGGCAGGTTCCTGTCTCTAAACTGCAGATAAAGCTTTCTGGCAAGCGTGGGCTGTATTCGTCTAAAAACTGCTCTTGCTTAAACCCTTCCTTCTCTAGCAGGAATGTTGCGGTCAGGGAACCCGACTAGACCGACCGTGGAGTAGGCCCGTTTATATTGCCAATAGGCTTCCTTTATTTGGTCCCTGGAAATCACACTGACCTCCATAGAGGTGTCCCAGAGACATGCTAATCCAATGTTTGTCAGAGTTGCCTTCACATGCTTCAACCACGGAATGTCACCAGCTCCCGGTAGATGTAATATCTCAGAGAAGGCCGACTGGTAAGAGGACAGTTCAGAAGTGGCCCAAGCCCTCTTCCAATATAAGACTGGCCTTAGGCTAGCTTGATCCACAACACTTTTTTGCCCCATATCTAGTCTCATGGGGATCAGCGGCATGCTAATAGGAAGGCCAGTTAATTGTTGCATGAAACCGTTTTCAGCTACACCGAGGGTAGACATGTCCCTATGTCTCCAAAACTCGGTGCCATAGAGGGCAAAGCCTAGAGCCTGATACTTGTAGACTTGTGATGCTGGGGCAATAGGGCGAAAATGTGAGCCCTTATGCAGCTTTACTATTCCCCCTGCGATTTGCTCTAATTTAAGTCTACACCTCACTAAATGCTTATGCCAATCAAAGTGATCAGTGAGGGTTACCCCCAGGTAATCGTATGTACAGACATGTTCCAAGGGGGACCCTCTGAGTATGGGATTTGGGTGTGTGGAAAGGAGTCAAATCTATCACAGATTTTTTGGAGGCCCATAGGGAACCTAGAGAGGAGCAGCTTATCGTCTGCAAACATCTGGGCCGGAACCCTGTTACATGCAAAACGCGGTGCGTCTGGCTCACGATGGTCCACATAAGCCACCAAATCATTAATGAAAAGCGTGAAGAGTGTGGGTGCGAGGACGCACCCCTGTCTAACCCCCCCAGTTAACTGAAAATGGGTCAGTCAGTTCTCCCATCTGCCCGCATCTAACTTGGGCAAAGTTGTTGTTGCAGAGCCTCATAATTATCTTCAGCAAGTCATTTGGATCCCCAATATCAGCCAGGATCTGCCACAGCTTGGGGAGGGATATGAGGTCGAATGCTGACCTGAGATTGACAAACACACATAGAGGTGCCCCCGCCTATGAGAACGAGCTTCCAGTATAACATCTGAAGATGAAGTCCCTGGTCTATCGTACTAGATCGGTCTCTGAATCCGGCCTGTAATGGGGTCAGTATCTGTGCTGCGGTCATCCATTCATGTAATCTACTCAAAATAACCCTCATGAAGAGCTTTTGGGAGCTGTCTATTAGGCTGATAGGTCAGTAGTTTGTTGCGAGATCACAGGCTCCTTTCTTGAAAATAGGGATAATCTCCGCCCCAGCCCAGGAAGGTGGGATGGGGGGCTCCCCTCGTTATGGCACTGCAAATTAAAGCAAGGTAGGGACTCCAGACCTCATTCCCTGTCCATGAAGAGATCCCCTGGTACCTTATAGAACCCTGGGGCCTTTTGGGGAACTGTTTTACTTATTGCTAGGATAACTTCCTCTGTGCTGAAATGTGGACAGTCGTATTGACCATCAAGCAGGACGTGAGGGTCTGCCTTAAGTATCGACCCAAGGGCTCAACTGTGATGAGGGTTTCCGGGGTTTTAGTCAGGGGGTTCAGTAGACTTGGGGGTAAAATATAATTTAGAAAAGTAGGCAACCCAGTCTGATATTTGTATATGGTTTTCAATTGGGCAGGAACCCTCCATACTACCTGTCATGACAATGTTTCAGCAGGATCGTAAGTCGCCTCTTTTTGCTGCGGCTAGAAAGCCCTCCCATTTCCTAGTTTCCCACTCACTTTTGGCTTCCTGGATGGCAAGTTTATAAGCCTGTCTGGACACTTGTATCTTTGACCTTTCTTGTTGTTTGATGGCGCACGATATTACCAATCTTGCCTCACTACACTGTTTACTATACCAGGTGGGAGGTCTATGTCTCAGGGCTGAACAGCTTGTTTTCACATAAAAAACTCTCTCAAATATTTGGACATTTGTAAGTGGGTATTGATGAGGTTGATCAGAACTTCCCCCTCCTCTAAGGGCTGGTCCAATAATAGCAGTGCTTCCCCAATACCATCTGCAACCAGTCTGTATAGTTTGCCAACTGAATCTATTGATTGGGACACTGTGCTCCATTTTACCCTGCATTTATTTGTAGACAGGGCCAACTTTCTGTCAAAGTGCTCATCACAAGTTGGGCGTACAACGGGAACCAGCATCTCCATGTCTAAGACTAGCACATTGTGGTCACTATCGAGATGAGGTATGATGGCCTTGTCAATTAGATTAGGCCATAACCGGATGTCGAGCAAGAAATAGTCTATAAGACTTGTGCTCTGCGACCGATTGAACGTGTGGTTGCCCTTCTTGTCAGAAATTGACCTACCATTGCAGGCTCTTAGGCCCTGATTCAATGTAAAAGCATTAAGTTGGATTGCCAGGGGGAACCATTTTTCCACAGGTGGAATTGCCAGTTCCGGTATGGACCAAATATGGGGCCTGATTAGGACGGCGGTCGGACAGCCACCGACAGGCTGTCAGTGGTGACCCGACCGCCATCCAGCATAGTGGTCTAACCACCGCATTAGGATACGGTCGGTCTGACCGCTGCGGTAGGAAGGACCAACCAACACGTCCAGCAGGCTCAAGGAGCCTGTCCGGCCATCGGTTTGATCGCAATCCCTACAATAGTGGTGGTGCCTGCGCAGGCACTGGCGTAGGTATTAGTCCAACTGCCGTGGAAAGGCTGTCGGAAATGGACTTTCGGAGCTTCTTGCAGGGCCCCCGTGGGCCTCTGCTATGATGCCTCAGGGGGTCCTGTGGTGCCCCCAAACATCCATGGCCCATGTGCCAGGCACCACATGGTGCCTGGCACACGGGGCATGGATTTTTCAAAACATCCCCTTTTCCACTGCGGCTTGTGCTGCGGCCCTTTTCCGGGGCACAGCCCAAGCCTCAATGGAAAAGGGGATGTTTCTGACCATCTACACGGTGGTCGTATCTTAATTTGGCAGGTAGAACCGCCGACTACATGCCGGTCGGTTTCCATCCCGCTGCGATGCGCTATCGTAATTAGGCCCATGGTCTTCCTCTAATGAGTGTAACCTAAATTGAGCATCTAAAGGCTCGATCTGGCAATTAAAATCTCCCCCAATAATCTTGAGGACCTCAGCAGGAAGTGCTGCGAGATGTGAGGATAGCAAATCAACTATGCCTGATTCTGATTTATTTGCTGTGGGCCTACAATAGATGCTATAAATATGACAGGTTGCATTATTTGGGGAGGTCAGGCTGACACACAGCAAGGCGGGCGAGCCTAGCTTAAGTTCCCTTATATTACACTATAGGGTAGTTTTGACCCAGATTGTGAGGCCCTCCGAGGGTCTGTCTTTCCCCAAAGAGATAGCCTCCTGACTGAAAGAGGAAAACCCTGATCGATGCAGTGGGGTGAGGGACCAAGTTTCTTGAAATAAACAAATATAAAATGAGTCAATAAAAGCACACCACTTCGGGATAAACAGCTTGGGCTGAAGCCCTGCAACGTTCCAGGAAACCAGTTTAAAAAAGGGGAAGGGTCTACGTGCCTAGAGTTGCAGTTATTGACGTATTGAGATTCACTCCCAGCCCCATCAAGTCAATTAATATCTGCCAATACCTCGAAAAGGATGTGGGTTGGTATCCCGGGATATGGAGCGGAGAATTAACTAGGGGCAATAGCTTGGGGGGCCAAATGCTGAAACTAGTTGTGATCCCTCAAAGTATGGGGGCATTTTTGTTAAAATAACCCAGTGATAGTGGTACAATGCTGCTAGTGGACAACTGGTTTCTCATGTGACCGAAGAGTAAGTGGTGTACCAGGGTGGGGGACTTAAAGTTGACAATAACACAGTCACCTTGCCGATCCACAGGCCTGGGACCAATCCAACCCACCCTCCATGTCAGTAGAACGTTATTTGCCATTGGAGATGGGAAATTTTTGAAGTGACCCAGCCAGTTCAAAGTCTTGTTCAACAAATCGTTGTTGGTCTCCCTCTGGTCCTTACGTAGAGGTGGAACTCCATATAGGACTAGCACATAGGGGCAGTAGGCTGGGGTAAGATTAATCACTGGCTGTGATACCATTTGACCATGGGCCTGGGCAATGTGGACAGTTTGAATTGGGGCTGGCTCGCTTTGGGTTTGCCTTTGCTGTATAACAAGACAATGTTGGATGTATGTTGTGGTGTTAGCAGAGTCAAGCCCCGACTTGGAGTGTCAATAATGGATCTTAGGGATACTTTATCCGCTGGACGGGGTGGGGTGTAGCTTGCAGGGTCTGAGGGATGGCATCTTTGGCCCCTCTCCTTATCGGATTCTGAGGTTGATGCTGAACTGTAGTCCTGTGCGTGTGGTTCCCCATGGAGCTTGAAGTCCTTGAGCAGTCGCTCAATAGCTTCCAACCTCGCAAGAACAAGAGACAACTGCACCGCAAAAGATCCTTTATATTGTCTATACAGCTCTCATTCAAGTTCCTAATCCCAGGAGATTCCGGTTGCAGGACTCCAACCTTCTCACCCGCTAGTGAGTTGTAAAGATGGACTTGGACAGGTGCTGTCATGGTACGGTGTGCCAAGATGTTAGTTTGGACAGGCCTTTTCACTAAACTTGGCTTTATTGTTCGCTTTTGGCATTTAGCAGCTGTGGAAGAATTGGAACGAGCCCTTGAACTAGAGGCCAAAGTAATACGTGGAGGGCCGGGGTTAGCCAGAGGTGATAAGAGGGCTGGACAGCCTATTATGCTTGGAGGGAGGGAATCCAGGCTGGGTGGAGCGGGTGATTTGCTTTGTGGGACCATCGCATTTGCCGAACTAATAGACAGACTTCGTCTGTGAGGTCAATGTTGTTACTGATGACACTTACAGCTCTCTGAATCATCCTATCAATTTAGGTCGATATTGTTGGGGAAGGGGGTAAATGCAGTTCCCCATTGTATTTAACTTTGCACACAGACCGCAGCTGAGCAGTTATGGTTTAAAATTATTATGATTGTGTCGAGTGGAGAAGAGTAATCAGCACGTACCTCAAGTGAAGTAGCCAAGAGGGATGGCCCAGCCCAGCCTCCTCTAGACTCTGACGGGCTCTGACGGGAGCCCGTGACGGGCTATGATGTAGCATAAAAAGGGGATGTGGCTGCCTCGCCCCGATCTTGCATTGGCACCTCCTGGCACAGTTGCTCTGAGACAGAGATTCTCCTCCAACAGGGTGTTCTACCAAAATGCGGTGCTCCCTGAGCAGCGGGAGCCCGTGATGCGCTATGTAGAGCAAAAACAGGATGTTGCCGCTTCTCCCCCGGTCTTGCGCTTTAATAATGATTTTGAACATGGATACAGCCCAAACCGCTGGTCGGAATAACACCAAATTTGGCAGAAAGCTAGCTTTTGGTCCAGAAAACTTGATTTTTGGTGTAAATCCATTCAGTAGTTTTAGAGATATTAACTGAAAACCAAATTTGTATATGTAGGGATGTTGATCCTCCACGGATGCGACAGTCTCAGTGCTGATATCTGATTGGATGCGAACACTTCAACCAGGACCTGCAGATTGAGAGTGTTGCTGGTGTTGTAGGATTCTCTATACAGTAGCTGCTCTCCACCTAAACTTGGGAACTACCCAGAATTCTCTGCTTCATTTTTGCATAATCTATGCGGCACTGTAAGCCTGAAAAGGTATTGTTTTGATATATATACATACATATATATATATATGTATATATATATATATTCCTCCGTTCTGCTCCTCCAACAGACGTACTCGGACTCCACACGTATGCTTGTGAAATAATTTATTTGCAGGAAACAACGCGTTTCGGCTTCCGCCTTGATCACGTTTCAAAGTTGCAACAAACAGTGATTGAATTTAAACTATGCCTAACATAGACATAGGACTAACACCTCATACGTGTAGCACCCACTAGAAAATGGCATCCATTTTGGAAGTTCTTAATACAATAAATATATATATACAATTTAAACTACCCTCATAGTTGGATAATTTACAAAAGAGAATTATAACTCCCATAAGTGTTACATGTAAAAACATACACAATTAATTTTTAAAAATATTTTTTCTGAAATAATGTTTGCATTTTTATTCGTCACTATGTTTGCTCCACAATACTCGCAAATACGTATTTTGCTTAAAACGAGATTTTCCCAAGTCTAATGGTGACTGATGTGTATGTCATTTTACTAATCATAAGGTATCAACTAATAAAGTTTTTTGTATTGAATACCTGCTGGAAACATTGTGCCATAACACAAACAAACACCAATGATGTATAATTACAGCACTAACGGCTCGGTGGGCGGATATACCCATAGGTCTCTACACAGGTGCTACACGTATGAGGTGTTTTCCTATGTCTATGTTAGGCATAGTTTAAATTCAATCACTGTTTGTTGCAACTTTGAAACGTGATCAAGGCGGAAGCCGAAACGCGTTGTTTCCTGCAAATAAATTATTTCACATGCATACGTGTGGAGTCCGAGTACGTCTGTTGGAGGAGCAGAACGGAGGGAATATATTTATTGGGCTTCCGGTAGCCCCAACTCGGACCGCCCGTGAATTTGCCAGGCAGATCCCGTAACCGGAGTTGGTGTAAAATATATATATATATATATATATATATATGTTGCAATACATTGCTATGTTTTTTTTTTTATATCTGTATTGAGTTAGTTTTATTTTCATTTAAATTTACAATTGGAAATAGTAAGTCTGACCCCCTCCAAAGACCAATTCTTTCCCTACTGCTGCCGAGGTTGGAGTGGGAATAAAAAAATCTTACCCGCTGGAAAGTCCAACACTTTCCCTATTGTTGTTCATGCTGGAGAGGAAATAAAAAGTCTCAGCCCTTCACAGCTCAACACTTTTCCTACTGTTGCTCAGGTTGTAATGGGAATAGTAAATCTGATACATCCAAAGTCTAACACTTTTCCTGAAGTTCTTTAGAATGTAGTAGTAATGTTATTCTTTTAGTTATGCCATAATTGTTTTAATTCTAATATTAATTATAACATTAGTTATAATGGTCTTTTTTATATGCATGTTTTTGTTTTCTTGCTTCAGTGTTAGAATTGTAAGTATTGTAATTATTTTTTCTTTGTATTAAAGTTGCATTTATTTATTATCAATATTTGTAATATACTATCTGTATATTTTTTGAAGAGTAGGTATTTTTGCTTTGAATGTTATGTTTTGCATTTGTTTTATTTTTGTTCATAATTTTAGTGATTTAATTTTATGTGATTTTACTATTTATGGTATTTCTATTGTATATATTTTATTTTTTAAATGTTAGAGTAATAGTCTTTTTATTAATGTATCTTTTATGTTAATAAAAACTATATTGTTTACCATTACTTTTCTAATATTCTACTCTGTAATGTTTTTACATCATTGCAAATTGTTATAAGTATTTTAAATTTTATTACATATGATTATTAAATAATTGTATGTTTACATATTATTTTTATTTCTTTTCATTCTTATAAACATATTTTTCATTTTTTAAAGCTATAAAAGGTATTTCTATATTTTCTATATTATATGTATATATTATAAAATGTAATATTTTGAAAGTTAACATTTTTTAAGTGTATATAATGTTACATATTTAATATTTTTAATATCTATGTAATTATGTTATTTTGGTTCACTATATTTTTGTAGTTGTTATTTTTGTACTTTACATTGTATGTATGTTAGTTTGATATTAGTGTCCTCAATATTTGTTGCCAATATTTTGTATCACAATGTTTTTGTCATTGATTTCATGTTATAGAAACATTTGGGTCTGTAAGATGTCATGAGTTCTTCTTTGAAAGCTCCTCTGGCTGATGAGTTGCTGATTATGTAAATTGCAGGCCTTGCAGCCATCATCAATGCAAGGCTGTTTTTGAAGGTTTGTGGTGGCATGGGTCCAATAATGAGTCAGCTTCTTCACAGACCTTCACCAAGTCATATAATTCCTTAAGTGGCAGTTGCCTGAATGAGGCTAGTATTTTAGAAAATCTCTTTGGAGTGATTCTTCCAGCCCAGGCCTTTGTCAAGGATTGACAACTTTTCTGCAATTTGGTTGCACAATGTTGGAGTTTTAGGCAACATTGCATAATTTTCAGGAATGTTGAGTCTTAGTCATATTTTCAGATCTGCATTCAGGACAGTAAAATTCTGAAATTAGTTTCGCAGTTCTTTTGTGGGATACTTTGGGGCCGATTCCGATTCGGCCCCAAATTCGGGTTCGGAAATCTCTCCGACCGAGCCGGACCCGGAGAGATTTCCGACCGAATCGGACCCGTGCAGCCCGACCGAATGAGTACGATGCGCACGTATGCCATCGGACTCGAGTCGGTCGGACTCCCATTGAAGTCAATGGGAGCCTGTCGTACAACGCGTACGCGGGCTCCCATTGACTCAATGGGTGCGAGGCGGACAAGGGCGCCCCCTACAGCGTGTACGCGGCGTAGCGACTCGCGCCGTACACGCACAGGTAGGGGGGACCCATGGGTCCCCCCTGTGTGCAACTCACGCGGCTACGCATACAGGGGGGTCCGACACAGACCCCCAAAGTACGGCTCCGATTGCTCTTTCGAGCCGGAGTGCGCGGCTCAGTCGGACTGCTCGCGGCGCGCATCATACTTACCCGGCCGGGGAACGTCTCCATTGCTCGGTGCGAGTCGAGTCCGAGCGAGTCGGTCGGTGCGGTTAGACCCGGGTACGAGTCGGTCGGAGCGGTCGGGACGCCCGGACGAGTCGGTCGGCGATTTCGCATCGTACTCGCTCGCCCGGACGCGCGTACGAATCGGTCGGGCAATAGGGCTCCGAATCGGATCCGGTTAAGCCGAATCCGATTCGGAGCCCTACCGGCCGAGATCGGAATCGGCCCCTTTGTATCTTACATCTTGTTTGTGTAGTGACCACTTTTTGCTTTCTTGATGATGGATTAATACATTCTGTCGAAGTCTTTGTGTAGCAGAGTTTTTGATGTGTGCCATTGGTGCCACAGAAAAGGCAGTTGTATTTTAATATTCTTTGTTTCATTATTCATCCATGGCATCCTCTGCTCCCTTATTGGGTGTATAGAAATTTTGAAGCAGATTGTTCTGTTGAATATTTTTTTCATCCACTCCTTTCACTCACTAAAGTAATTAGTTCTGGATTTGATAATGCAACATACTTTGGGGTACCACTACTCCAGGAGCGGCCCGTGCAGGTAAGAGCGGTGAGACGGTGGTGGGGACTCAACAGACGATGACAAGGGAAAATTAATTATTTATGTAATTTTCCCTTGTTGTCGTCTGTCGTGTTCCCCGCTCCACCCGGCCCCACCGCCTCACCGCTCTTACCTACATTGGCCGCTACACTACTCCTAAAATCTATGCATTTTTTGCAACTTTTATTTATCATTTATTGTTTAGTAATGCAAACAAGGAAGTAAACATAGGGAGCCATTCTGTAGAAAACTCCCTATTTGGAAGACACAATCAAATGGAAATAAAAATATTGCAACAATTTCCCTGCAAAGGAACAAGAGTGACCATAACACAGGCTCCCATAATAAGGCTGGGAATCTCTAGAAGGGCAAATAGAAAGAACTTTCCTATTGAGTGCTATGTGTAAGGATATGGAGTAATAACACAAAAGGGAGGGACAGGCAAGAAGGGTTCTGGGGGAGGGACGTATGAAGATCCACAGGAGGGAGGCACAGACAAATCACTATATGATTAGGGTAGCGGTGAGAAGCCAGTAACATGAGATAAATGATATCCTCAGAACACCAAGGTCAGTTGAGGACAAGTCAGACCAAGTCTCAGCTAATGTCTAGGAAGGCGAGGGGTAGTCTTTGCAAAGGCTCAATTAGGTGGTACATCATCACTCATAAAGAAGTGACCCCATTCATCCTCGAAGTTGTGTAGCTTATCATTAAGCTTGTAAGAAATTCTTTCATGGCAGGCCATTCGATAGAGTTTAATCAGCCATTCATAGCAGGTTGGTAAGGTAGGTTGTCCTTTGCCAATGAAGCAGCCAGCGGTGTTTGTGGATTGTTACCTCTGGAAAATCTGAGACTTCGTGAAGGATAGCCTGCTGGGGGGAAGGCGTGATCCGAGTGGAGTCACATTGCCAGAGGCAGTCCCACACCTGTGACCAATAGGTATAAAGGGCCGAACATGACCATAAAATGTGAAGTAAGTCATAATGTTCAGCGCCACACCTCCAGCAGATGTTTTAGGCAGAAGATTGGCCCATTTGAGCTTGCATGGGGACCAGTACCAGTCATTCAGTATCTCGAAGCATACATTTTTAAATTTCGACTCCTAAAGGACCTTGTTGTGGACTAAAAGCATGGTTATCCAATCATCCGGGGAGTATGTCTTACCCAGTAACGGTTGTCAGATAAATTTGGTGGCTGCAAGGGTCCGGCATGAGTTTAGGATTTTAATGAGAACTCCTTACAGGCCAGATACCATGCCCCTGCATTACCCAGAGCATGCAGCTTTTGGAGGATGGGCGATACTTGCAGTCCCACAGGAAGTGCTCCGCAAGTAGAACACACACAGTGGGCCTGTTGGCGAAACCACCACTGATCTATGTCTCGAAGCCTGAATTCTTCTTGGAGAGACAGCAATGATTTACACCTTCACCCATCAAATATGTGTTCCACCTGTCACAGTCCATGCTCATGCTCATGCTGGGATGCCCAATAAAATGACTGTCCACACATCCATAGATCTGCGTTATGCCACAGTGTGGCTTTCTGGTGCAGCAGTGAGGAAAAACTCATCAATTTATGTTTTTTTTTCCAAATCGTTGCAGATGCTGACAAGATTGAGTTTTTCGCAACCGTTGTGTTGGTGGCGGTGATGTACGGGGCAGTGCAAGTTTCAGGAGGCTGAGGAGAACTCACTGAAGGTGAACCCAGAATGGGATTACACCTCCAGAAAACAGAAGACACAGATCACCCGCCGTTGTATCAGCCCATAGTGGGGATGCTCAGACCATGGGCTTGCGCCCATTCCAGATGTAGGATTTCATATCAGAATCAATGCATGCTAGGATGCGTTTTGGTATCCGGAAAGGGTAACATGCTAAATGTAATGAAAGTGAGGCAACACGGTCATCTTCACAGTTTGGACTTTCCCCCAGAGAGACAGACTGAGATGTGACAATTTCAGGAAGTCCAGATGGGAGCTTTCACTTAAGGGAAGGAGACGAATTCCCAGGTTTCTGAGGCCCTCCAAACCCACCCAGGGCTGGCTTTTGCGCTAGTGGCACCTGGTGCGACAATCATTTTTGGCACCCCCCTCACCCAATGACCACCCCCTCGGATTTTCTCACTACCACCAGGCAAAAGTGCCCCTCATCTCTCCACTCATACATTATTGCTAAACACATCGTCCACCCTGAGGTCAGCGCCCAGTGCGGCTGCACCGGTCGCACTGCCCTAAAGCCGTGCCTGAACCCACCTCATGTTATAGCCATGGACACATGCATGGGAAGTGGGTCTGGTCATGGGAAGAGCCTCGCTATTCCACCAATTGACTTTGTAGCCCGATCGGGTGGGGAGATCCTTTATGATGGACATCACCGCAGCAATAGACGACCACAGACGGATAGAAGAAGCAGGATCTCCTCCATGTAAAGCAGAACCTTAAACATCCACCTCAATTAATATCAGGAATTATTTACACAATTTTTCATCTTTTATCAAGAGAGTACTTCTTAGCAGTTCATCAAATTCAAAGTCTAGCCTTTATCTCATTAGGCCCATTTACTCAATTTAAAATCATCAAAGCGTCCCATTTTAATTCCCATGAGGGAAGAATGGAATGCATTTATAATACCTCAGGTACTGCCAATTCTCAGATCATTATATCGAGGAAACAGAAGTCCTGTATCTTTATTCATTCCTTTTGGATTTAACAAAGAAAGTTTGTAGGCTGTACTGCACCATCTTTTTACACAGCATCAGTCCTGTGTTTCCACATTTATTATGAGAGGTAATTGTATCGTTTGCAAAAACTTCAACCAATTCCTTCCACCTACATGACATTCCAGAAAAGGTGTGCATAGCTAACTTCCTTCTTTTCAATCCCTCAAATGTGATTCTGACTTTTAACTGTATTATAGTACTTCCAACACATATGTTTTGACAGTCGCACATTATAACGTTCATGACAGATGTGGGTAAACAGTTTTAAAATGTCCATTATTTCAAAATACGTCTTCATTTTTCAGCCATATATATAATTGTAGGCTCAAGCAATCTATCATAATTTAATGGTATTGTAATTGGTTGAATTTGTGATTTAAAAAAAAATAATAATTCTGTTTTATTTAATTGTCTCAGTGCTTCAATGATGTAATATTTTCACTTTAATGTGACAATGTTATGCTTTGCATATTCAAACAATCAACCTCAGTTCTATCTATTGTTCCTCTCCTGCCTTTTTATTTTGTGATATCGTATCAGACAAACCCCTACATACATATATGATTATGGAGCTACAACCTTGTCACAATACAATTGCCATAATTAAGTGCCGGTTTGGTACGTAACACAAAATGCAAAATTTGAATATTGGGTTTCTAATGAACACAGAGGCAATGTACTGATCAAATGATCTCAACATGAGCGTGGGCATAGAGCCAGTCAGCCATCTATCGTTGCAGATTTTGAGATATTCTAAAGTTCAGATGGGCAGTCACTGTAGAGTAAGAGGCTTCACTTTCCAAAAAGAAGCAATCCATCCATCCAATGAGAGAATGCTGGATAAGGTGCCCACCTAGATAACGCTCTGAGTTTGTTAGAACTGTATTAAATGAAGAGAGTGTCAATGCCGCAATATGGAGGAACAGATTCCAAGAGTTAAGTGACGTAAGAAAGATGCTGTGTTTCTCAGCACCAAAATTCTTAATCAGATTCCCTCTCTATGCCTGCATCACCCAGTTAAGGAAGGCCCTATGTGGAGCGTACAACAATAGTCATGACCAGATGGATAATCTATGAATCCTACGGTGAAAATGAAGGACCAGGTTGGCATCATTTGGCAGCTGGGAATGTAGGGATCGGGCCTGATAAAAAAGAGACATCCAAGGACAGTGGGTTTTGAAGGTGGCTCGTGAGAGAGACAGAAGAAAAGAACTCAAATAGAGGAAGTCATAGCATAAAGAGAATATATGTTTACATGGCAGGGATCACTCCATTCTGATATCTGAAACAATTGCTTTGATATGTAAATGTGTGTGTTTGTATAAAGAAAAAAATCAGTTAAAGGAGAATGTTGATATTCCTTCCCTATCACTTTGCACTTCCCGCTCTTATACTGTTTCATTATCTGAGGATAGCTGTGTTGTAGTAGGTTGGTATAAGTGAAACCTAAGTAAACAAAACCTACAATGAGCCTTGTAGAATGTCATTATTTAGATGCACATTGGAAAATGGCACTTTGTCTTTACATATAATATTATTGTCTGTCGAAGTATAAAAATAATAAACATTAAATATTCAAATTGTGTATTAAATATACAGTACTAAAATCTTTTTTTAAATAATATTATCAACTGATTGTCTAAAGATCAGAATTCTAAATTGGGGTAAGAGAAAGACAAAATGGGAAATAGAAGAGCTATGGAAGATCTAAAATGTATTTTATTGAATATGCAAATGGTAAACACCTGAAACCCAACCACATTAGCACACTTACTTTAGTTGATCTATTCCACTTTAAAGCAGATAGTTGTCCATGAATGGCAGTGATCACCCCCCTACTAAAAAAAAATCTGCATATCCCTCCACACTATCCAACTACAGACCAATTCCAAATCTCTCGCTCATCTGGAAGAAAATTGAAAAGGAAGGCCTTGAACAATCCCAAGACCACCAGGAAAACAATAGCCTTCATCAAGATCTGCAATCTGGTTCCAGGCCTGGAGAGGGTACAGAATCAGCACTCATAACCATCAGTGCTGCCATCATCTCTGCTCTTGATACAACCATCCACCAGCATTGATCCTCTTTGGTTGTCTGCCACTTACAACACAATGGACCATCAAATCCTCCTCAACAGTTTGAGTGAATGGGCAGGAATATCAGACCCTCCCCTGGACTGTAAGTTCATTCTGGATCATCTGAATCCCTCTGGAAACCTGTCCAGCATGGTGACATGTTATCCTTATACGTAAGTCACTAAATAAATAAAGAAACACACAAAGAAAGAAAGAAAGAAACAAAGAAATCATGTGTTCTACTGCGGATTTTGAGTTTAACTTTCTCTCTGGCCAAGTGTCAAGAATGTATTTAAAGAATTCCAGAAAATATCAGATGGTATGATTTCATGTGAAGAATGCATTGATCTTCCTTCCGATCTGTGAATAATACATTATATTTTGAACTCACGGTTCATTAGTTGAAAGGTCCGAAATGCATGTCACATGAAGCATCTGTACATTGTTGCGGATCACTGAATAAGAAAGAAGCTTTTCTTTGATGAACGTGTGAGTGTGAAAGAAAATTCTAGAACAACGTCAATAGTAATGAAATTCTAGGTTGAAATGGGCTTACGTTTTTAGAGACAAGTGGGAATTTGTCAAAGCTGCCATTCAACAATGCTGACCTAAGGGAGCAGGGATTGGTTGGCCTGGGGCATGAAGTCTAGTGAGGAACCTCGAATTATAACTCAAGATATAGGGGTTCACAATTTATAATACAAATACTTATTCACATTAGTTGCGGTTCGGGTTTTTATTTGCAATCAACCACGTGGCTTTGGCATAGCAAAAAAAGAAGTTAAAATGCAACATTTTAAATGTATACCTAATGTTAAAAAAATAAAGAGAAAAGGAGAAGCCAGCAGAAATAAAGAAAAAAAGTAGAACGTGAAGAGAAATATAATCCAACCATGGTGATGTGACAAAAAAACTGTTTTCTCGATAAATGGGAGTTGATAATGGCAATTATTATGCTAGTGAATGCTAGGGCAATCACTGACCGGAAGCTTCAGTTTGCTTTCCTGTGCCAGGTTAAAAGGCATATCCAGGAGAGAGTGAAGAGATGTAGGCTGCATCCATTTTTGCTCTGTAGGGAGAAAGTGATGACATTAGGGTTTAGGTTCGGTTTTCACTGTTTTCGACTCTCATTCAGTTGAAGCGCGATAGTCCTGTGCACCATATGTCTCCTAATAAATATTCTTTGCTCTCCAACAGAGCAATTTTGTTTTCGTGCACATATTGCCCTATATTTCTAGCTTCTATCATTATGTTAATCTTGGTTCACTCCTAATTGCCAAACTTGTTGAAAGGAACCCAGTTTGAGGTTTACATGGCCAGCCGAAGCCTGTTCTGCACTGTCCTGTGTTTCCTCCTTTGATCTTAGGTGCATGAATTTCGTAAAGGAAATTGTCACAGCTTTGAAGACTTCGCGTGCATTTCGGGCCATGCAATAGATATTAGGTCTGGCTTTCCCTTTACGCCACCTTAAGGAGTCTTCCAAAATACCTTGCTCTCACGAGCCTCCTCTTCTGACAGGACAACAGCAGGTGTGGCATGGTCTAAATTTGTTGGTCACCGCAGAGGCAAATATTAGATGAGCTCTTGTGGCGTCTTCCCTTTTTAAATTTTTTTTTTTATTCAATTTTATTCAATTACAACGAGAAAAGAAAAGAGAGCATAGCATTACAGTGCAGCAGCCAAAAAGGACAAAATTATATCAGCATCTTACACGGTCAAATGTCCAAGTGCATACGTAGCAAGACCCATATAACAACAGATACAAAATCTGTTCTGTGGTGAAGAAAGCAAAGCGACCAGTTATGTACACAGAAATCGCTACAATGGTACGTGTACTTCCCCTATGTCCCTGTTTACTTCGATACCAGCGGGCGCGGGCTGCACCTGTGATGGAGTGTTATTACCATCCCGCGATGCCAGGAGGTAGGATTGAAATGGTTGCCAGATGTCTACGGGCCTAGCAGCCGGTGGCTGCAATTGTGCATATGTATCACTTGTGGTATTGTAGTATGTCATGCTGTGCAGCCATGCATGAAGTGTGGGGGAAAGTGTACAGGCCCATTTGACGGCCACCTCGCGCTTAGCGATAAGCGCAATGGCAACGAATCGACGCCTGTATTTGGGAAGATCGTGCACGTACCCCAACAACGCCATCAAGGGCGAGGGCGCAACCTCCATCTCCACCATCTTGGATATTTCCCCAAAGACCGACCTCCAATAGCTCTCTATTCTAGTGCAGGTCCACGTCATGTGTGCAAAGTCGGCCTCTGGGGATCGGCACCTCGGGCAGATATGTGGACGGGAGGGGTCCATACGATGCAATTTGCTGGGTGTCATATACGCCCTCCACAGAAATTTTAAATACAGCAACTTATGCCGATGGTTAGGGGACACTCGGCGTATTTGCCCACAGCACCGACCCCACTGCACATCTGTTAGCGGGTAACCAAGATCGCGCTACCACGCCGCCCGCACACCCGTGTCGTGACACGGAAGCAGTGCCACTGCTGCCTTATACATCCGCGCCATCAAATGGCTCCTGTCCCCATCCTTAATTACCCCCGTCAGGATCGGGAATTCAGAAGGCTCCAAGGGGTAACTATACATGCATGCGCGCAGCGCCCTCTGCAGTCTTTGCAACACAAAGTGGCCCATTATAGTGGCATTTCTGAAACGTGGGTCTTCCGTACGCGAAAAAATATGTCCGCCAGGGAATAGGTCACCGAATGTTGTTATCTGATATTTAGCCAATGTACGCTTCACTAAAGTCTCCTGCAAAATGGGGACCCAGCCATTTCCCGCGAGAGGCAGCGCGGATGAGTATAATATACGAGATCCCGTTACTCGCAGTAACGTAAGCCATGCCCAGCTGGTTGTGGACAGTGTCTGGATGTCTTGTGGGTCACGTGGGAACCCACACGGCAGCAGGGTATTGAATGGTGCCGGAAGCGCCAAGTCGGTCTCAGGTCTATAATATGGGATCCTAATGTCTGTATGATACCAGTGTTGGGCAAAGCTCGCCTGGGCCGCCAGGTAGTAAATCTGAAAGTTTGGTACCCCAAACCCGCCCCTCTCATACGGCAGCACTAAGGTATCCCAACCAATGCGGGGTTGTTTACCACCCCACACCAGTCGTATCAACAAAGTACGCAGGGTCGCGAAAAAGCTATTATATAGCGGTATGGGGATATTTTGGAAGAGATATCAAAATTGTGGGAGTACCACCATCTTAATTATAGCTATCCTTCCAGCCATTGATAAAGGTAGTTTTAGCCAACGATCGATATTACATCCCAATTTCTCCATCACCGGGCCATAGTTCAACTGGAGGATACAATCTTTTTATCTATGGATATGGACACCTAGATATCTCACGGAATCATCACACCATGTCAGTGGGTTGTCCCCCGTTCTGTCACAGCTTGCCTCAGTCAATTGGAACACTTCCGATTTCTCCCAGTTTATGCGCAGGCCCGATTTGGTACCATGTCTCGTCAGTTCCCGGAGCAATGGCGTTAAGTTATCGTCCGGGTGCCGTACATATAGAATAATATCGTCGGCATACAGTGTAAGTAATAGGGGGCCAGTGTTAAATTGTAATCCCCAGTGACTGTCTTTCTAGCAGATGTCGCACTAGTGGATCGAGCGCTATCACAAATAACAAGGGAGATAGTGGGCACCCCTGTCGCGTTCCGCAAGAGAGTTGAAATGCATTAGTCAAGGTGCCATTAAGTCGAATTCGTGCTGTGGGTAAGGTGTACAATAACCTAATTACTGCCAGGAACCGTTCCGGCACTTCCAGTCGCCCCAAAGTGGCATATAAAAAAGGCCACTCAAGCTAGTCAAAAGCTTTCTCAGCATCAAGGAGGACAGCGGCTGCCGGGACCGATGGTGATATCCTATGCAATCTGGCAAACAACGTGCGAAGATTAAGGGCTGTTGATTTATGGGGGATGAAACCCGATTGCGCTGGAGAAATCAGTTTCTCCACAATTAATGCAAGCCTTGTTGCCAGTATTTTAGCTAGAATTTTATTATCGAAATTTAGGAGAGAGAGAGGTCGGTATGGGCTACATTTCTGTACATCCTTCTCGGGTTTAGGCAGCAAAATTATAACCGCTTCTCTCAAAGTGGGTGGAAGTTCTCCTGCCTCTACTGCCTCCTGATACATGTCTATGAGATGGGACGTAAGGAGGCTCTTATATTTTTTATAGAAACAACCCGTAAACCCGTCCAGACCTGGTGCTTTGGAACCATCCAGTGCATTAATGGCCTCAGTTGCTTCATCTTCCGTAAAGGGTTCGGCCAGGAACTCCTGGTGCACCTTTTCCATCCAGACCAGTGAGACCTCGTCGAGGTAATCACTGTAGTCTGAGGGAATTTCGGAAGCTTTTGAGGTGTATAATGCTGTGTAATACTTAAGTACCTCTTCCAGAATCCCAACATTACCAGTTATCCGCTCTTTATCCTGTCCAATCAATTCAGCTATGTAGGTGGGCCTGCGGGACTGTTGCATCAGTCTAGCTAACGTTATACCAGGTCTCTCACCCTCCCCATACAGCCTAGCCACAGCATATTTACCTAAAAAGTGTGCCTCGCGTTCCGCGGCTTCCCGAAATTCTGTCATAAGCGTTGCACGTCTTTGTAAATCGGGGGGGCCTGTGTCGTTATCTACTCTACGATCTAGCTCGATGAGCTGTGATTCTATCTGCGCAACCGTACGACGCAAGTCCCTGAGTACCCCAGCATTTTTTGAAATACACACCCCCCTTGCATATGCCTTAGAGGCTTCCCACAGCGTGGCTTTGGATTTCACTGACCCTACATTTATTTCGAAATACTCAGTGATCGCTTCCCCCAGTTCTGTTGCAAAAACAGCATCCCTCAGGGCCATATCTGGGAATCTCCATGGTTGCTCTATCCCCCCTGCCCTAGGTATCTTCAATTTTACCAGCACAGGAGAGTGATCGGATAATGTGCGTGGCAAGTGGGTAACTGCGTCAATCCATATCACCGCCCCAGCGGATAGGCACCAGTAATCCAAGCGTGTCCATGTGTTATGAGGTGCAGAGTAATGGGTATACCCCTCGCGGTCTGCACAGTGATATCTCCTTTGCATCCACTAGCCCAAACTTTTCCATAGTATCCAACACCACCCGTCTCGCCCTTGGTTTTGTGACCATCGTATGTGCTGTGCTATCACGCTCCGGATCAAGCAGCATGTTAAAGTCCCCCCCCCATGTATTTGTAATCCGCCCACATGCGTTCCATGTGGATGTGAATATTGTCAAACAAATCGGGGTCATCAACGTTTGGAGCGTATACATTAACAAATAGGACAGAGTGCTCAAGTAGACAGCCCTTCACCAATAAATAACGCCCCCGCATCCCGATAGACCTCCTCCTCCCGGAACGGCACCCGTTTATAGATCAACACTGCAACCCCTCTGGCATATGAACTATATCCTGCAAAATATTTATGTGCCCCCCAGCCTGATGCCAGCTACGTCCCAGCATTTATTGCGAGATGAGTCTCTTGTAGAAAGGCAATGTCCACCTGGTGGCGTTGCATGTAATTGGTCACCTTTTTACACTTACGAGTATTATTTAGGCCCCGAACATTCCAGGACATCATAACCACACTGACCTCTGCAATCACCTTGTTAACCATGATCTATATCTTGCATTTCCAACTCACTGGCACCTGGACCTTTAGTGCTGCACTGCAGACTACTAACTTTAGCCTATCGACCCAATTCCCCCCCTCCCACCTCCCATCCCCCTTACCTAACTCTAGGGGGAAATCCCCATCCCTTATAACCAGGATTGAATAATTGTATTGTATTGTAATTGCATTTATATAGCGCTTACTACCCCTGACGAGGCGTCGAAGCGCTTTTTCGGCGAGTAGCACGCTACTCCGGGACCCATAGAGGATTAGTGTTGAATTAGTATAGTGAAACATGCAAGTAAATTTTAAGTGGTGGATAGGTTAGTCAGTTATTTGGATTTGGAAGGATAACAGAAGGATAGAAGAGGGAAAAAAAAAAAAAAGCTTTGTATTTATATAGCGCTTGTTACCCCTGATGGGGTGTTGAAGCATGCTACTCCGGAAACCCATAAAGGATTAGTGCTGAATTAGTATGGTGAAATATGAAAGTAATTTGAGTGGTGGGTATTAGTCAGTTATTTGGAGTGAGAAGGGTAGCGAAGGGATAAAAGGGAAGAAAGGTTTGCATTCATGTAGCACCTGTTACCCCTGATGGGTGTTGAAGTGCTTTTCTGGCGAGTAGGACGCTACTCCGGAACCCATAAAGGATTAGTGTTGAAAATTAGTATAGTGAAGTATGAAGTAATTTGAGTGGTGGATATGTTATTCAGTTATTTGGATAGAGAAGGGTAGGTTGCGGGATAGAAGAGGGAAAGAGGTTTGTATTTATATAGTGCTTGCTACCCCTTGATGGGGTTTTGAAGCGCTTTATTGGCGAGTAGCACGCTACTCTGGAACCCATAAGGATTACTGTTGAATTAGTATGGCGAAACATGAAAGTAATTTGAGTGGTGGATATGTTATTCAGTTATTTGGATTGAGAAGGGTTGGGGAGGGGTAGAAAAGGGAAAAAGGTTTGCGTTTATATAGCGCTGGTAACCCTGATGGGGGGTTGAAACGCTTCATTGGTGAGTAGCACGCTACTTTGGAACCCATAAAGGATTAGTGGTGAATTAGTATAGTGGAATATGGAAATTGAGAAGTGAACGTGTTAGGCTGTTATTTTGATTGAAAAGGATAGTGGAGGGACAGAAGAGTGAGATATATATTTATTTTTTTAGGTCAGAGCAGTAGGAGGAGGCTTTTGGATGAGTAAAAAGAGGTTTTTGAGGGGAAGAGTCAGAGGGAGAGTTTATAAAGGTTTGTTTTGGGGGATCGGTATAGTAAAAGAGGTGTCAGATGATGCAAGGAGGGTAGAGTAGGAGAGAGTCTAGAAAGGGTTATTTTGGGATCATAGTAGTGGTATGGGATAAATGAGAGAGTGGATGTAGAGGATATATTGATAGATGTATAGGGTGAGAGATAGGGTAGTGCATTGGAAAGAGTAGTAGAAAGAAGTTTGAGATGAGTCAGAAGGTTGGGCCAGAGGATATATTGAGAGAAGTATAGGCTTAGAAATAGGGTAGTCCATTTGAAATGCTAAATTAGAAGAAAGTGATAAATATATAGATCCATAAGTACATTGAAAGTATATAGATGCATAAAGGAGGTAAGTATATATAGATTAAAGATATTGATAATGATACAGACAAAAACAAATTGTACCATAAACCTGCAACAACTTAAATAGGTGCATCCGCACTTGAGGGGTGACAACACCCCGCCACTTCCCCGTATCTTGGCACTGAGTGCCTGTAACGTCCATGGCGGTGTCCCAGCGTGCATTAGCACGGGTTCTAAGTGGTGCAGCTAGAATGTTATTAAACACATCAGCACCTGCCCATTTCACTTGAACAGGAACTCCGTGTACTTTACTGGCAGTGAAAAGATCAGCACTTGCGCCTGAGTCAGGTATGTCCTGCGACCGCTGCGGCGACGGTGCGCCCTGCTTCTTCCCAGCGCTGGAGTATTTCTGGCAGAACTCTTGGGCATCATGAGGAGAGTCAAATACTCGGGACCGTCCGTCAACGTCTACCTTCAGCCGTGCTGGATATAGCATTCCGTACTGTAGCCCCATCTTCCGTAGGGTCGCCTTTACCCCTGTGTACTTTCTGCGTGCCTCCTGCACCATAACAGTAAAGTCCGGATACAAGGATATGGTCGAGCCCTGCCATTCAAGTTGGCCCTTCTCACGCTCCATCCGCAGGGCGGTATCCCTATCTCTGAAGTTCAATATCCGGGCTATGATCGGTCTGGGCGGGCAGCCTGGATTGGGTCGTGGTCCCAGAATGCGATGTGCACGTTCAATTACAAAGGTAGTTGTAAAGGACTCAGCGCCGAATAGATCCGTGAGGAGCATTTCCACTAAACGGTCCAGCCGCCCGGTGTTGGTAGACTCGGGTACCCCCATAATGCGAATGTTGTTCCTCCGCCCGCGTGCTTCCAAATCCTCGTTCTTAATGGCTACAGCTTTGAGGAGTTTCTCCATTCTTTCATATTTCTTGGTAGTCTGGGCCGCGCCATCTTCCAGATCAGAGATTCTGCCCTCTGCCGTAGTCAGACGCCCTTCCTGCTGGTCCAGCCGGGCCCCCATAGAATCCAGCCTCTTATCGAGGGCATCAAAGCGAGTATCCAGTGCCCTGAAGCCTGCTCTCAATTCCAACAACAAGTTGTCAGGCCCAGTTACCTCAGTTGTGTGCGTCACTCCTCCCTCCGCCATGCTGGTCTGTTGTGTCACAGTACTGGTGGCCTGCGTTTTGAAGGACAGGGTCCTTGCGCCCCATACCCCACGCTGTAGAATTGCAGGACAATGATGGGTGGGCCCAGGTCATGGGAAGGATTCACTCCGCAGTGCAGTTCCACTCAAGCCCTCCGTCCACTCATTTCATCAATTAAGCCACAGTGGAATCAGCACGACATCACAATTACCGACTACATGCCCCGAATGCGGTCCAATCTGATCAGGGCCTCGCCGTTAGTATGGTGAGTGCGATGGGCCAGAGCGGGACATCAGCCCAGCTACTACACTCGGGTCTCTCCAGCCATCTACACAGGCCTCCAAGGGAACATCACCGGTGCTGCGCCGGGAGCATGCAGGTAGTCCACGCGCCGGGCCTTGCCCCTAATGCACTTGTGCAGCGCGGCTCACTACAGCCCAGCTGGGCCCTGCCATGATCCTCCGGCCTGCAGCGTGGGGGGCCACACGCCACATCCAGTGAGGGGGTTGCGACCGTGGGGGAGCAGTCCTTGCGAGTGCCACAGCTCCCAGCCGGGCGGCCGGTCCCCAAGCTCACCTGGGCCCCTGACACCGCGGGGCTTCCGGGGAGCGTCCGTGCCCCACTGCCTGTGTTCTGATTGTCACCAGCACCCACCGCGGCCGCTCACCTTGAAGAATTTGACGCACAGCCTTGGCTCACAGCAGCCCGCACAGTCCTCGCCCCACTTCCAGCCTGCGCACAACTCGAGCCCCAGGCGTCTCTCGAGGCCGCAGGCCGCAGCACGCCCAGCCTCCGTAGGTCAGCGCCGATCCGCGCCACAAGCCACAATTAGGCCAGTTCACATATCGGTGGGTGCACCACCTCCTCCTGCATCACCTGTGGTGTTTTTTAAGACGGAGATGCCGCCATAGCCGCCAGGACCATCGATTAGCTGGGAGCCAGCGGCGGAGCTACAAGCCTATGCTGCCATTACGGTCGGTGGCTTGGCCACGCCCCCTTGTGTTGTCTTACCTTGAGCTCATTAGTGGGTAGCATGTTGCGTCTCGCTATGGCGAGCCACCTTCTTACCTCTTTGCTTTCCACTATGGTCAGGTAGATCTTCATCAGGATGCTCCTCTTAATGATATTGGACAAAACCACATTTCACCTCTATCTGTCCTAATGGAGTTGAGAGGTTTTTTTTCCCCAAAATGTCCTTTGTGACATGCCTACAGGGTGTTACTAAGACCACAAACCTATCATTTATGTGTCATCACTGCACTAGATTTGGCTTGGTAGATGTTTTACCCATGCTTTAGCATCCCATCACTATACTTGACTGTACAAATCTCAGTATGATGTTTGCTGTAGCCTCTGTTCTCTTTGTTATTCTTCCGGTGTGCTTAGTCCCGCCGGGAAGAGAAAGAGACAGCAGTAATTTACCCCTACTTATGTTTTTTTTTCTTTGACTCTTTCATACTTGTATACAACGTGTTATCCCTGTAAAGTTCTCTGATACCCTAACAGCTCACGTTTGCGCTCTATAAAACACTAAATAAATAAATAAAGTAATTCCCAGGTATTGAAATGGTTTTACTTCTGAAGCACACCCCATCTATGTAAAACATCTTGCTTACAGCTTTTCTTCACTGCTGGACTCCAGGCCAAAGATTTGGAATCTTCTTTGTTTATGACTATCCCTAAGGATGGCAAAAAGTGTCCATTTCGTTAATTACCAGCTAAAGGGCATTTCCACATCTTGTCAGTATAACCGAATCATCAGCAAAAAGTAGTTTTTGAAATTGTGTATCGTTATTTTGGGGACATCCTGTGTCTATTGAGTACTTCACTCTGCCGCCTGTCAATTATTGACATACTAACTGAGCAGCTAACAAATATCCTCGCTTTAGTCTGGTGTTCATCTGAAATCTCCTGGTCAGTTGTCCTGTTTTAATGAATGGAACATGGGCTGACAACGAACACTGCAGCTTAGAGAACATATGGACTAGATTTGCATTCATGCTGGTCTTCTTTATCCTTTCCCACATTAAACAGGGTTAAATGATTGAGAAAAGTCCAGGAAATCTGCCTTCCAAAGAACTCTATTCCTGATGGCACGTTAGTTGATCAGAACTTGAAAGATTAATTCACAGTCCACAGACCCATCCTGAATCCTCCTTGTACCGAGGAGACGTTTTTTCATCTTGAATCTAGGTGTCGACTTCATCCAGTATCATTCTATGTAAAATTCTATGTTCACATCTACGTTACTTATATTTGACCTCAGATTTATGGCATTTACTTTTTTAGGTCTGGCCAGGGCCGGACTAGCCGTAGCGGGCACCGGGTGTTTCCCCGGTGGGCCGCCAGGGTGGGGGCTGGTTTTGGACCCCTGGGGGGCCGTTTTTGTTATATCGGCCCCTGTTACAAAATCGGCCGTGACCGTCCCTGGCCAACAGCTCGGCCGCACCCCCAACCCCTGGGGGGGGGGGGAGAGGAGGGGGGGAGGCGGCCGAGCACTTTGCCAGGGCCGGTTTTGGTTCCCATTCCGGCCCGGGATCTGGCGTAACAGTGCATCCATCTGGTAGACCTATAGGTACCAATTCTATAAAATAGAGATCGAATGAGCTTCCACCCCACCCACAGGAGTATTTCTCTTTCCCCTCATGCTACTGGCTGTTTGCTGTATCATTTCACCCTCAAGGATGTGCTCCTTTGGAATGCATGAAGGACTATTTTACACCTGAAAATGTTTGTCACATTCAGATTCTTATGTATCAACGCCTTTCTCCATGAATTCAGGATGGGTAAAACCTTTAAATACATCAGAACCTCCATTCTATGCAGAAAAAATCTCTTTTCCATTTTTTCTAGGCATTGGCAAAGTCGATAGGTCTGGTTTAACATGCTGAACACAATTTGAGCATGAAACACAAGTACAGCATTTGTGAATCCATGTGTTTGCATGCATTGGCACTTTAAAGCCAGACCTACTCGATTTGCCAGTTCTTGTTTTATAGGGGTACTCTTATGCTGTAGCTCCAGGAGATGGTTGGATTCATTTTGCTGTGCTGTACTGGTATATTCTTTCACAATAGGGGTTCGCCACAGTTGGTGTTCTCTGAACAATTCATTTGGCATGAAGTTTGCTCCTGACATTTTCCCCTCTTCAGAGTGTCTACGGTACTCTGTATAGATTGGTCATTAAACCACTTACCCACAGCCTCCTTGCTGGAACTGGCAAGCTGTACAGGGATGGCTTGTTCTGAGAGGGGTGAAGGGCTTTCTGTCTCCTTCTGCTGTGACTTTACCTTCCATAATACAGCAACAAAGTGAGCGAGCAAGCATTCACTTGGGATTTTGATTAATCCACTTCATGACCCAGATTAACCAAAATACAGTCAATCCAAATAAATGTAATTTCTTTTCATTTCATGTGACCACAATACAATCAAATGTAATACCAGTCCATAACTTTATATCACTTAAAAAATATTCAGTATGGGAGCATTGTTTGAACCCATGGAAATTGGCAGTAAATCCAAGAAGTTATCTTCCCAATCTCACCATCACCTATATAATGCCTTTTACGACTGCTGGGAGCTGAATATGTAGTTGGAACTTTGTGTGAGTAACCTGGCCAAGAGAGTAGTACATTTAACCTTGTATACAGTGTGATATCAGCTCTCTCAACACCGCGCACCTCATCTCACACACTCAAAATTGTGATCTCCATCAGTCACTGACAAAGTCATCAATGACAGACAGCTCAGAAGTAAGAATTAAGCTGTTGGCCTGCTCACCACTACCATTCGCCATGACCGGAAGCCATTTTTCCCTCTCCTAAATGGCGCAGTTGAACATCGCAGACATCACAGTACACTGGAGTGGCCTGCTGCACACTCGACAAGAGCTCCACCTAACCTGCAACGCCTGCAAGGCAAAATTGTGCCCACTGAAGGAAAAGGGCATCTGCCTTGACCATGCTGCTCCCTCAAATCTCCAAGCACCCTATCAGTATGTCATGGAGCTCCCATTGCTACATGTTCCGAATTGCCAGATATTTGTTGGAATCTCATAGCCACCATAATCTCTGCAACCTACCAAACATCTGGGTCTCTGCAGCCATTGCCCAAAGAGATCCTAATAGTCAATAAGAAGGGATCGTTAAGCTGTTCACAATAAATGATAGATGCTCCTATCGGATGGTCCTTTTTTGAGACTTTGAACCAAACTTTAACTTTGCATCTAAGATAAGTAAGGTCATATTGGTAACCTATCCTATTACAACATTACTAGTCTCCTGTAAGAATACACTGTCACCTTTTCGACTACGGCAGTATTCTGCAATTTTCCTTTTTTTCACTGGATGGTTCAGCCGCATTGTGTTTAGTGAGAGAACTTTGAGGTGACTTATAAGCGGGGTGTTTGGATTGATGAGCTGGCTTGGTGAACAGTAAGGGTCATATTTATGAGAGCCTTGCATCACGGTTGCACCACCCAAAGTGGTACATGCATGACGCAAGGCTCTGTGTCAGATTTATGAAGCCATGCAAAGTCACATTGCATGGATTTGAGTGGCCTCATAATTCTTGAGTGAGGCAATGCAGCTCAAATTGCTGCATTACCTTACTCTGCACAAGGGAAACATTCCATAGGTGTTGCGGTCGGTGTTCCCATGTACCTCCCGTGGTTTTTGACGCATTCCCAGATTTACAAGGACTTGTAAACCTGGGAATGCGTCAAACATTTATGCCTCTCCAGGGCAGGTGTAACAAGGAAAAATATCTTTATTTCTCCTTGTTGTTTTACTCTTTATATGTGTGCTGCATTCTGCAGCACACATAGAAGGAGGACAACATCTCTATGGATTGTTTTTGTGCCGAAAGGTGCCCCTTCCTGCACAAAAACAAATCTGCCAACAACACAAGCACCCTTGCACCATGGTGCAAGGGTGCCTGTGCTGACACTAGGGGGCCGATTCCGATTCGGGCCGGAAATCTCTCCGACCGAGCCGGACCCGGAGAGATTTCCGACCGAATCGGACCCGTGCAGCCCGACCGAACGAGTACGATGCGTACGCATGCTATCGGACTCGATTCGGTCGGACTCCCATTGAAGTCAATGGGAGCCTGTCATACAACGCGTACGCGGGCTCCCATTGACTCAATGGGTGCGAGGCGAACAAGGGCGCCCCCTACAGCGTGTACGCGGCGAGCGACTCGTGCCGTACACGCACAGGTAGGGGGACCCATGGGTCCCCCTGTGTGCGACTCGCGCGGCTATGCGTACAGGGGGTCCGACACGGACCCCGGATCTACGGCTCCGACTGCTTCTTCGAGTCGGACGGCGCGAGTCGGTCGGACTGCTCGCGGCGCGCATCGTACTTGCCCGGCCGGGGAACGTCTCCATTGCGCGGTGCGAGGCGCATCCGTGCGGAGTCGGTCGGTGCGGTTGGGACGGGCGTACGAGTCGGTCGGCGAGTCGCACGCGCTTGCATCGTACTCGCTCGCCCGGACGCACGTACGAATTGGTCAGGAAAGAGGGCTCCGAATCGGATCCGGTTAAGCCGAATCCGATTCGGTGCCCTACCGGCCGAGATCGGAATCGACCCCAAGGCTGCTGACACGGCGTAATCGCAGGAGGAAAGGACAGGAATGCACCGTATTGGATAAATACGGTGCATTCCTGCCCTTTCACTTTGATGTAGGGCAGCACAGCAAGGTGACTTGCTGCACTGCCCTATGCCAAATCCCCATTAATGAGGGCCTAAGTGTATCTGATGTGCACCCAGGCTGAGATCACATTTAGCTTTGCTATAAATGACCACTAACACCTTCATATAATTTTCTTACTTCAATGGCTAACGGAGTAGGGACTGCTGGAGTAATGATGAAAGCTCCCAAGGTTTTGCGGTCCTTTGTTTTTTTTTTGTTTCGTAGGAACAAACTCTTGTTTTCGAAGTTTGTTTCTGAAAAACTGCGGCGGCTCCTCCATTATGGTGGAGGAGCGTCACCCCGCCTGCTGCGAGTGTAGCAGGCACACACATTAATAAAATGGTAATAGATACCATTATATTAATGTGTCCCAGGCTCACGCTATTACAGCGCGATGGCAGGGGTCGGGGCTGATCAGTGCGATTGCACTAGTAATGCAGCCCCCTGCCAGTGCGCAGGTCAGACTGGCCGGCTGCCTACAGCCGACAAATCTGACCTGCGCACTTCTGAGCCAGCAATTCCAAGGTTGAGAAACAGCAGAGGAATAGCAGGCGCAGGCCCCAGTCTCAAAATGAGTGCTGGGTTGGCCTGCTCCAGCCAATCCTGTAGCTGCAGCGCAGCTCCAAGATTGGCTGGTTTCACGTTGTACTAGGGCGTAAGTCCTTGCCTTTCCGCCCGAGTCAGTCGAGGAGAGCTGTTGTGTAGTTCCTATAAAAAGTATACAGGATCTGCGCGTTTAGACAACATACACTGTAGGATTGGTGTCAGACTGACTCTGAACACCCCCACCGGGTATGTTGGCCCTTTTGTACCAACTAGCTCACAGTGCCACTAGAATCTCCTCTTACCAAGGAGAGAATAGTTCCTAGCAACCATCGAACATGACAACCCTGATCCCTCAGGACCGTGGAAACAATATACTACCTTTCGCTCACTCACTCGTGCTTTCTTAGTCTGTCTCAGAGAGATACACCGAATAAACAGGCTGGGCGTGTTTCAATAAGCATTTATTGAACAGTTGTTATTCTGGTGTAAAATAAATGAGCTGCAACAACCGTTAGACAGTATAAGATATAAATGATTAGCAGTACGATAAAGGTGAATGGATGGTATAGCTCTACCATCTTGCAATAATCATGAATACATTAGAGTATATAAAACACATGATAAAAAGATGTGTAGTCCTATGATGCCTCCCTTACTAGATGTACCTAAGTGTACCTAGCATGTATGTAGGTGTTAAGCCAAGAATCCTTCTAGGATTTAGTCAACCCCATTACCTGAAGTGAGAGACTGTGGGACCCCGTCCTGGTCTTGAGTTGGACACCCCGCGAGGGATGTTAGACCACTGCGAGCTGGAGTGTCTGCATGCAGGAACCTCAGCGTCTCTGGTCAGTGTGTCGGGTGGGAAGTCTCGGTCTCCTCTGCTCTATCTTAGCAAGATGTGATGTTTATATACCCATAGGTCTCCCCAGGGATCCTACCTCGCTGTATTACTGTGTCGGCCTAAGGATGACATCGGGCATGAACTTTGTACATAGTTTTCATACAGGAGAGGGTAGTCCTGCTGTGATTCCAAGAATCCTCATGCATAATGTATGAGATTTCAAACTAGGGAAAACCTGCGTTCTGAATGCAGTGTCGTATCTAGGTAAAAGGTCAGTCCCTGTAAACCGTGACAAGTGTAATGTAGGGAAAAATATAGGTGAAGGGTAATGAAGTTACCGGGGCCTATATTATGGTACCTATATGGAATATAACACCCACTCCTCTTCCGAATGGACGACATAGTTAAATTCTAACCGTACTACTAGGTGGACTAGATACTTGTACGCAAATAGTTAAAACATTAGTTTCTCGTGTTAAAAAAAACATCGTTTTAAAAATTGTTAAAAAGTGGTTCTAAAAAGTGTTAAAAAGAAAAATATTAGAAATTGACACTTAAGCTACAGCTTTAATATGTCCGTAGGTATAGTCCGAAGTACTACAAGCATTTGAAAGCCATACATGCTCAAAAAGAATGTCAATTTTGATATGGAGTTCTAATTTTCCGTTTGTTTTCCCAGCACACGACGGGCCAAATTAGTCAAATGTTTATGTGTCCTGGCTGGTAGACGCAACATTTTCGTTGCTTGCCTCCGCAGTCGACGGTCTCTGTAACACCTCGCAGAATATGTCAATTGAGCACAGATGATCTTCTGTACATGATGGGAGTGTCAGACAGAGATCCAACACGCATTCTTCTCCGCAAAACAGGCATCGGAGGACAGGTAAGATGCAGTCCATCCAGACTGGTCTAAATGACAAGAAGCACTTAGTTCCCTTAGGCGAGGTGTGCCTAGAAGTTGTACCATGCGATCACAGTATTTTCGCTCCAGGATTACTGTTTCCATCTCCTTGGTGACTGGGACGTCCTTTGCGTAGCAGAAAAACGACAATCAGGATACCTGCCATTAGAAACAGGATCCGCGGCAGCCCTCCAAATATGCTTCCGAATACGGAGTGTATAAAGTTTGGTATAACTCCGAGGACCATCTGAAAGGTGCTTAATAGTCCAGAACCTATGGTCTTAAATAGGTGGACGATGCCTGTTGTATCAGACATGATAAAGATACGATTTACCATTTCTGAGAAATGGAAGGGGCAATTTGTACGTATGAGCGCCTGTATCTCTGCTGAAGACCTTGCAACTTGAAGATCAAAGGTCTCTCGAGTGGAGGTTAAGGGCACAGATTTCTGTATAAGCATGGTTTTCATTCTGCTCAAAGCATCAAACCGTATTAACGAAACATTTAGTGAAGGCCATAACGGCGCCTCCCTGACTGTATGTGTTGGTGGAAACAATACTTGCATACAGCAAGTAACCCTGGAACTCATGGTTACCAGATATGCGATGCCCGGAAGCATCCCACAGCAGCCTTGACCGTTCAGCATCAAGTAACTCCCATTCAAAAGTAGCCTGAACACTGGAGTGATCACGACAGCTGGGGCACCCTTTAAGTGACAGGATAAGTTTGCTACCGAACCGTTACAGGCCCCATGAAGCATTATATCCTGGCATATAAGTGATCCACTTAAAGTATTCTCGCAGTTAGAACCGCTTAGAAACACTTCTTTTTCCCCACTCCGGCATCGAAATCTGTACGGTAATTCCCAGGATTCCTTAATGAATTCCCTACCCATTTCTTCATATCTGCCTGCCTACATTTGTTCAAGGCAATATTGGAATTGAAAGGTAGTGACCTGAAGAGTTATGTGGCCATGGATTAACCATTCCGTGGACGGTGATTCTGCCACTGTAAAGGCTAATCTATCCAGTTTTTCAATACGCAGCATTTTATATTTTGCTCCCCTTTGTGCCATTTCTATCTGTTTTTCTGTCAGATTGTATGAAGAAAACAGATACGTACTGTTTATAAAATGCCAAGGCACATAGCCTGCGCGCAAAGATTGCAGCGTCCAGCTTAATAACATAATAGAACACAATTGTCATTGCCCGTGTTGTAATATGGACAGATCCTGTTCTAGTACATCAATAGCAGAAGATACAATGTTGCCTAGAGAATATATCCTGGAGGTTAGTGTCGTTAACCCATTGTCGACCACTGCTAGAGCTTTCTCTAGATTTATACGATCTATTTCTCGTATTCTTTCCGCGGCCTCTTGTTGTGATATTTTCCAAATCTCATTGTAGACAGCATAATAGAAACGTTTCTGATGTGGCTTCCTAGGGCCTAATAAAAAATCCTGTTGGTCCACATCCTCTATAAGTAAGGATAAGTGTTGTTTCACATGTGTGAGTGTTGAGGTCTTTAGCCAATCGAGGCATAACTTCCCAACACTGTATGATGTCACTACCCCTGGGTGTAGTCTCTGTACGTGACGTGGATCTGGCCTATTGATACTAAATCCCTTAGTTTTACCCAAGAATCTTTCCTGACAGTTATTGGTGTCTGTGGGCCAAATCAACCATCCCTTCCAATCGGGGTCTGATCTATTGTATTGCATGGTGGCATCTAGTGTAACCTCTTTTTGTGATGTTATGTTACCCTCAGTGTGTGATGGTACTGGCACCCGAGATGTATTCAAATCTTTGTTTTTGGCTAGTCCAAGACAGGTCGTTTGTTGCAACATTTCATTCAAAAACATTATTTGCTGAGGAATAAGGTATGCTCTAAATAGTGTCTCTGTTCCCTGGACCTGCCAGTCTCTAGTACCCCAGACAGATTTTAAGTCCATGGTGTCTTTCCATAAGTCGAAACCTTGTTCAGACAACTGGGTAATAAAGGAAGCAGAATAAATCTGTTTGGTGTGTGTCAACATATTTTTCCGTGCTGTTGTTGGTGCAACCTTATAATAATATGAGGCTGGGTCTGATGTGTTAAACCCTGAAAAATACGGAAATTTCCGTGCAAATGTTTTTGAACTGCTTTTCGGAGGTGTCGGGCAATGTTCCCATTGGTAGTATGTGAAAACATTTCTGGGATTAGCAGATTTATGCAGAAAGTGATGACCATAATGTTGATAGCAATACATTGTTTCAAAGTCTGATGTGTCTTTCAACATTTCATTATTAGAAAATGCATCAGATTTTTCTAAATCAGACAACATATTATTTACAGTTTCATAATCCCAATCATCGTAAAATGTACTGGAGGTAATGATATCATTCAATGAAATTTTAAATAAATGTGGTATTTTTAAAAGTTCGGTCGGGCCAAATATATCGTAATCAACCTTGTCCCACACTATACCATCAGGTATAGGAACTGCTGTAATGTTCACTGATGATAGGTCTCTTTTTTCACGATGTGATGATAGATGCGGTTTCAGAATCACATTCACTTTTTGTGCTGCAGAGCTTTCTCGAAGATAAGTTCCATTTACAGGCATACTAAAGACAGTTACTAGGCCTATCCAGAAAAGAAAGAAAAGTATTCCGGTGGATACCCAGAGTTCCACCCAAGGTGATACCAGGTAAGTCTTGTTAAGATGTTCAGAAAATCTTTGAATGGCTGTACACAAGTTTTTTGGGCTGGCATCGTTACAGGTTCACTTGGGTCCAGTGAAAACGTATCAAAGTCAATGAAATAGCCAGATGCAGTTCGATCAATTTTCGGTAGTTCCGCAGGTTTTGTGGAAACTGTAGCTTGCTTTTGTTGGGGCATGTTGACATAGATATCCATGTTTGGCCGAATTGAAATTTGTCTTTCAGTGGAGTTCTCATTCTGAACTTCAGGTTCAAGAGGAACGAGTTCCATTGCATTGTTGCTTAGTCCATCATTCCGTGCAGGTGACCCTTCAAATGTGATGAGTCTTTCTGTTTGAACTTCTTGTATAGTTGTGAGAGGAGGGTGTCTGTTACTTCGGAGTCCACGTGGCCTACTACTCAGTATCGGCCACATAGTGTGGTTTGATCAGGTCTATTGAGACAAATCTTTTCTTCTTTTTACCGGCAAGAGGTGGCAGAGGTACTGTTCTTGTTCCTTCAACTGCCAGGATAGGTACATGCTTTCTGTATGATGGCCCAAATTCTTTTTTGTCCGCTATCTTCTCTCTGACCAGATACCCAACTTTAGGGATCCAGGCAGGTCTTGCCTTGACACTTTTTACTTCCCCAGTGGTGGTCCTTTTCACCTGGACATTACTCTGTAGTGCCCTGGATTCATTCAGGTCCTGTAAAACAGTCAAACATTTATGGATGTCAAAAGGTTTATCATCCGCCACTGTGCCTTCACAATCAAGATCAGGTATCCACATTCTCGTCCCAAATAGGACCTCATAAGGAGTGACACCCCCTAGAGAGCTTCTTGGCTGATTATTCAATGCCCTTTGAACTCCATACAGATGTTTTACCCAATTTCCACCCGAGCCTAATATTCTAGCTGTTAAAGACTGTTTTAAGTCCTGGTTTTTCCTCTCCATGACCGAATTTCCCTCGGGATGGTAGGGAGAGGAGTACCGCAATGCTACACCCAGACCTCCCATGGCTTTCTTGTAAGCCCTAGAGCTAAACGCGGGGCCACGGTCAGAATGTAATGTGCCTATTGCGTATGTCCCTATAAAGACTCGCAAATCTTTTATAACAGTTCGAGCGTCAGTCGAGTGCTGGGGCCACACCCATAGGAACCTAGAGCAGGAATCCGCTGCAACCATGATATATTTGTAAGCCCCATCAGATTGTAAGGGGCCGCAGTGGTCCAAGTAAACACACGCGAGTGGTTTGTCTGATATTAGTAATGGTGTCTGCCCTGGACGTGTTACTGTGGAGCCTTTCATCTGCTGACAGATGTCGCATTTTAAGACGTAGTCCTTAGTCTGCTTTCTTAGTCCTGGCCACCAATAGCGCTGTTTCAATAGAGAAACAGTCGCTGTAACCCCCGCATGTGCAGAGCCTATGCCCTCGTGTGCTGCTAGAATTAATCCTAACCTACGATCCATATTTGGTATTACTCTATCCCCCACTCCAGGAATTTGAGCAAATGGAACATTGTTTGCATCTAACTTGTAGGAGTATTTGAGTGGAAATATTTTCGGTACTGCTGAGTTATTGCGTGTGGCAATAATTGCAATCATAATCTCACCGTCTACTCTCGTTTTGGAGCGAGTGATTGCAGCTAAGGAAGCCCTGCGTACAGCCCCCTTTGCTGCTTCATCAGCCAATGAATTCCCTTCAATGTGAACGCCATCACGTTGATGACTCAGTGTATGTATCACGTGAGCCCTTGGTAATTCGTTTTTCAACTCCACTACCTGTTCCCATAGCATTTTGTGCTTAACTGTGCCACCTTTTGCATCTTTAAACCCGTTTTGTCCCCAGTGATGTAAATATTCATTATATGACTGTACATAGTAAAAGGAATCACAAACGATTAGTGTAGGGAATTCTCGATCCGTATTTACCAGGGCCAGTATTAGTGCTTTTAGTTGTGCCGTGCACTCTCCTAGAGACTGCGTTCTTGTACAACTCGGATGAAACTTTCCATCCTGCATGCGACCTTTTAACGATAGCACACGCTGCACTGTATTGCTGTTTACTCCCTATTGCCGGTTAAGCAGAACCGTCAGTGTAAATTATATATTCATACTGATCTAGAGGCATTATTTCATTTGGTAGAGGATATTCTTGTTCATATTGCAGAAATGCTTGTGTTTTTAGATGTGGGTCGTACCTGTATTCTACATCTGTTGCAGTGAGAGAATTAGCCCATTGTATCCATCTTGGATGTAAGGCATTAGCATTGCGAACGCTTGCCTTTGTCGCAGCCTCTAAGGCTGGAACTGGGGTAACGACTATTATACGCTTCCCTTGAGCCAGAGCTCTTTCTCTTACTACAGCAGTCTGTACTGCTGTTAGAATTTTTTCTGTTGATGCAAAGCGCATCTCAGCATTTGTGTACAAATGTGATTTGTACGCTATTGGTACTGTCTCACCTTCATTATATGTCAGATAGGTGTACCCAGATTGACCCGCAACTATACGGATCACCAGATTGCGTACATTTAAGCGTGTCTGTAAGTGTTTAGAAGCTATCATGTCAGCTTGTAAAGAACGAAGGATATCAGTGTGTCCCTGTGTCCATTGTCTGATTGAGAAATCAGGTTTTATTAAATCGTAGAAAGGTTTTACTCTTTCTGCGTAATCTAAAATGTATGTTCTGCCAAAGTTCAGGAATCCCATGATTGATTGTAAAATGTTTAATGTTTTTGGAGGTTGGAGCAGCGCACATTTTTCCAAAAATTAGCTGCCAGGCTTTTCCCTTCACTTGAAAGCTCATATCCTAGAAAAAGGACATTAAGGTGGGCAATCTTCGATTTTTTGAAGTTAAATTTGTAACCCTCAGAGGCAAATCCCAAAATGATGGTGTTTACTCTGTTCAAGTGTTCCTCCAGGTCATCATCCGTTAGATAAATATCATCTACGTAGGACAATGCCTCCTCATCTAGATTTTGAAGTAATTCAGTTACCCTAGTCGAAAATAACCCCGGGCTGTTCTTATACCCCTGGGGGAGTCGACAAAATTGACGCTGGAACCCTAGCACTGAGAATGCTGTCAAATATCTGCTCTCAGGCGATATATTTTGGCAAAAAAATCCATTGGAGATATCTAGTGTTGTTTTGTATTTTTTCCACACAATGTTATTCATTAATGCGGCACTGTTTGCATTCTGTACTGCAAATGTTTTAGTGCAAGTGTTTAAATGTCTGAAATCCAACACCAGGCGGTATGTATTGTCCGGTTTTGATACGGGAAACAAAGGGTTATTCATTTGACAGGTGCATGTTTCAATCACTCGTTGGTATTCAAGTTGATCTAAGATCTCCCTGACCTGTTTTTTAGCTTCTTGCTTTATTGGATACTGCCTTTGTGCAGTCGGAGTATTTTTCAATGGAATTATGTGGTGGGTTGAATCCTCATACCATCCAACATGGTTTTTGTATAATGCCGGAGCTTGGGCTACCGCCCACTCCAGCGCAGCTGTATATTTTAAATGTTTGGGAACATGGTCGGAGAATGCTGTTAAAATTACTGTTTCTCCCCTAGGGCAATCCATGACGAATGCTGGCGGCCAATCTTGTTCAGCTAACAAAATGTCATAGCCAAACGTTAGGTTCTCCCAAAAGAGACCTCTAACTGTCCTGCATTTGTCCCCTTCATCTGGAGTGTTATTTCTTACAATTTATGTGGGACACTTACCCTAGTATCAGGTGTTTCCACAGTGATATAATCATTCAAGCCCGCTGTCACCAGAAATTCCATCAGGTTCTGGCGAGCTATTGTTACTTCTGCCACACTGTCTAGCATTGTCAGAGCCCACTCCCCGTTCAGTAGTCGAGTCCTCAGAATTCTGGGCATGTCTGATCTTTAGACCTGCAACCTTCTTTTTCTTGAACTGTGGCTTTTGTTTTGGTTTATCTTTTTTTTTGGAAGTATATTCTTGAGCGTGCTGCTTGTCTCTGGACCTTGTACGCTCTTCTTGTCTGTCTGACCGTCCTTCCCTCTCAGAGTTTTTCATTGAACCCTGAAAGGAACGAGAGGAAGGTGTATCAGTATCCTGATGCCTGTCAGGTTTCCTAATATTGTCCCTATTCCTAAGGTTATACCTCCTTTCGGAGGGCTCCTGTGGAGGAGATCTACCTCTGGATTGAGATCTGTTCTCTTTAACTTTTTGTTTTTTGTTATTGTCCCACTTCTTTTTGATGAAGCAGGTGTCTGCTTGATGGTCTCCTTTTCGGTATTACTCATCAGTTGTGGTTTTAAAGCTTTTCCACCCAAACTGTCCCAGCCTAATTCTGCATATGCAGTTTCAATTATTTTAGGTAGTTCGTGCTCCTGTTGTAAAGGACTGAACTCCCTTAGGCGTTGGCGGATAGCCACTGATGCTGCCTCCCCTTTAATATTTGCTAATATTATGGCTGATACCTGGGCATAATTACCTAGTAATTTCATCCCTAAGTTCAGAGCAGGCTCTGCTCCGTACTCATTTTGTATTTGTCTTAATACATCTGGTATTACTGCTAAGGACCATGAGTTCTGGTATATATGGCAGCGAAAACTGTACCCCAAAAGGTACAATCCTCTATCTGTGGTGTTATCCCTATGGGCAAGCAGATTGTCAGCATTCTGTGTTGCTCATAAGGGCTAGTATTCGGAAATACTGCTTCTAACTGTGTTATTATCTGAGCTACCCAGAATGGCAATTGTTCACGTTTTGCGGCCATTTTACCCATTACTGCGTGTAACGTTTGTGGTGTAATCTTAGTTGCTGTGTTTTGAACGTGAGCTGTATTTTTTGTTACCATCGCAGGCTGGACTGTAAGTGTCCTCATGACGAATTGCGTCATGTTTCTGTAAAGCTTTATTAATTCTATGTGAAGTATGAGTAAGTCTGGTCCTGGCATTGTTTCGATGTCAGGATGTGGTGTGTAGGCTGCCAATATTGGCCATGTTACTCCCTCTCTTCCGAGCGGGCCGAGTCTTACTCATCTTCTTGTATGGGGTAGGGTGCCTTTAAACCAGTATAAATGTTCCTGGTACGTGAGTAGAACCTCAATGTCCTCATACGGACAATATTCCGCTGGTGGTTCATCATCTGTGTAATAATGAAATGTTTTTGTTCTTGCATTCGCTGCTGGGAATGTAACCCAGGAATAAAATACCTCTGTTCTGTATAGTTTGTGTGCCTTAATCACGAAAGCTACTATGCCACCCCTAGGTGTTAAACCATGCGCAAGCAGTTTCAGGGTGACTGCTTTTCTAATGTTTGTCGCAATATGTATTGTGTTTGCATCTTCCTCGTCTTCCGAGAGCGGCAATGGCTGGTTTAGTGGGTCTAAGACCTCGGTAGTCATTGTGTTTAGAACACGAAATAACTTTTCAAGGGAACTAAGATAAGGTGTTTTGCACAATTTTTAGGAACATTGTGTCCTTCAAGCTTGATTAACCAACAGCTGATAAATAGTATTTTTCGCCTGCTCAGCTGTGGCGGAGTTTGTGCCCTCCCACTCCAGACGTCTCTGGGGATTTGTGAGTAGGGGTCTCTGAGAATAGCACGACTGAACTACTCAGATTCTACTGTTAAATAAGTACCCAACCAATGTTGGTGGCGCCATGTCGTGTAGTTCCTATAATATGTATACAGGATCTGCGCGTTTAAACAACATACACTGTAGGATTGGTGTCAGACTGACTCTGAACACCCCCACCGGGTATGTTGGCCTTTTGTACCAACTAGCTCACAGTGCCACTAGAATCTCCTCTTACCAAGGAGAGAATAGTTCCTGGCAACCATCGAACATGACAACCCTGATCCCTCAGAACCGTGGAAACAATATACTACCTTTCGCTCAGTCACTCATGCGAAGTGTCTCAGAGAGATACACCGAATAAACAGGCTGGGCGTTTTTCAATAAGCATTTATTGAACAGTTGTTATTCTGGTGTAAAATAAATGAGCTGCAACAACCGTTAGACAGTATAAGATATAAATGATTAGCAGTCCTATAAAGGTGAATGGATGGTATAGTTCTGCCATCTTGCAATAATCATGAATACATTAGAGTATATAAAACACATGATAAAAAGATACGTACTCCTACGATGCCTCCCTAACTAGATGTATCTAAGTGTACCTAGCATGTATGTAGGTGTTAAGCCAAGAATCCCTCTAGGATTTAATCAACCCCATTACCTGAAGTGAGAGACTGTGGGACCCCGTCCTGGTCTTGAGTTGGACACCCCGCGAGGGATGTTAGACTACTGCGAGCTGGAGTGTCTGCATGCAGGAACCTCAGCGTCTCTGGTCAGTGTGTCGGCAGGGAAGTCTCGGTCTCCTCTGCTCTATCTTGGCAAGATGTGATGTATATATACCCATAGGTCTCCCCAGGGGTCTACCTCGCTGTATTACTGTGTCGGCCTAAGGATGACGTCGGGCATGAACTTTGTACATAGATTTTATACGGGATGAGATTTCGAACTATGGAAAACCCGCGTTCTGAATGCAGTGTCGTATCTAGGTAAAAGGTCAGTCCCTGTAAACCGTGACAAGTGTAATTTAGGGAAGAATATAGGTGAAGGGTAATGAAGTTACCGGGGCCTATATTATGGTACTTATATGGAATATAACAGAGCGCCGGAGGAAGCAGACCGCATCCAGAGCCTGCAGCAGTGAGGACATGGAAAAGAGCATTGGTTCTTTGCATTTTTTAATGTGTAATGTCTGTTTCCCACCCCTCCTCCCCACCTGCCCGTGGTACCCCCACCCCCTGCCCCGCCGCCTCCACATCAGCCGCTACTGCAGAAAAATAAAAAGTTTGGTGCGCCTCTGTCAGAATCATTGCAGATGCGCATCAGCTTTCGCTCATTACCAGGCTCCTATGCAGGCACAGAGATCATCACAGGGCTGGTGTTGGTCTCTAGATATGGTGGATAGGAGTCGGCCAAGGCGACAAGGATATGACCTCAGTTCTTAATTTGAGCCCGTTGTTTCCGGTGCTCAGCACCGGCACTTAATTGGCAGCACTGGCACTTATGACAATCTGCCACTTGGTGAGCTGTTTACCTGATTTAGAGTGAGCACAACAACAGTTGTTTACTAATTCAATATACGTTAAAAATGACTTGCTAATCTTATAGCTTTGGGGCCTGGAATAGTCTGAACTGTCACACCTGTAGGAATGTGATGGTTAGTAGCTGGTTTGGTACTGTCGTTGGTAGCGCTAGTCGGGGTAATGGGTGGTGTAGGCTGCAGTGGCCTCTGATGAGTGCCCTGGCACTACATTTTTTACAAATTAAGCACTGTATGACCTCCACTATCCTGACTGACTGCGACCCATCTGCCATACCTAAAGTCAAGCCCGTAGTTTCTTTCAACACATCAGTAGTCAGACTGTGTAAAGCACTTGGTTTCCAATGCAGTACATACGGCTGCCAGTTTTCACTTGCTGCTAACCCTAAGTGACACCTTTGCATAGGGGCCATGGGATCTTAAGTTTTTATATTGTGAAGTCTTATATACTGGCAACTGGTTCCCCTCAAATGCTTAAAGCAAAGCTGAAAAAAATTAAATGTCTTGAATCAGTGCTTCGATCAGTGGCGTCACTAGGGGGATGCGGGGGGTGCGGACCGCACCGGGTGACACCATCACATGGGGTGACACCTTTCCCAAATGAGACTATTTACTAAATAGTCTCATTTGGGAAAGGTGTCAGAGCTGTGTACTGTCATAGCGCCGCGGTACCGCGAGCAGGTCAGAGCTGTGTGCTGTCATAGCGCCGCGGTACCGCGAGCAGGTCTGAGCTGTGTGCTGTCATAGCGCCGCGGTACCGCGAGCAGGTCAGAGCTGTGTGCTGTTATAGCGCTGCGGTACCGCGAGCAGGTCAGAGCTGTGTGCTGTCATAGCGCTGCGGTACCACGAGCAGGTCAGAGCTGTGTGCTGTCATAGCGCCGCGGTACCGCGAGCAGGTCAGAGCTGTGTGCTGTCATAGCGCCGCGGTACCGCGAGCAGGTCAGAGCTGTGTGCTGTCATAGCGCCGCGGTACCGCGAGCAGGTCAGATCTGTGTGCTGCCATAGCGCCGCGGTACCGCGAGCAGGTCAGATCTGTTTGCTGCCATAGCGCCGCGCTACCGCTAGCAGGTCAGATCTGTGTGCTGTCATAGCGCTGCGGTACCGCGAGCAGGTCAGATCTGTGTGCTGTCATAGCGCCGCGTACCAGGAGGGAAGAGGTGTTGGGTTCATCCAAGATCACAGGCTGCTAGAGGCAGATCTCAGCCCAAGATCACACTGAGTGCAGCTAAAATAGAAATGAGTATACACAGTGGGAGTCACAACACCTAGATCACACACAGCCAGACGAAGATCTTATCCCAAGATCACACAGATTGGCAGCTAAACAGAAAAGAGCATATACAGGGAATCACACACACTCAAGATCACACACTGCCAGACCAAGATCGAATGTAGTGTGTTAGCTGCACAGACACTAAGGTCACACGCTATGTCAGCTTCACTGATGAATGCTGTAAGCTGCAGAGAGCTCAATATCAGAGTCCTAGCTGTACAGATTCCAAGAAAAATAGGCACAAACACCAAGATCACACAGTGTTAGAGCAAAACTGACCAATATCACACATGGCGTCAGCTACATAGAAAACCCAAGGACACTCAGAGTGAGGGTCACAAACGCCAAGATCCCCCACTGCCAGACGAAGACCATGTACAGATACCAAGATCACACATAGTAACAGGATAGGATCATAGCATCAGCTGTACAGAACTCAAGATCAGGCACGGTATAACGCGCATAGATATCACGAACAGACAGAAACAAACACCAAGATCACACAGTGACAGAGCACACTGTTAAAGATTAGACATGGTGGCGGATTCACAGACACCAGGATCACACATGGTGGCAGAGTCTCACATAGTATCTGCTACACCACTGAGTAAAATTAGGGTCGCCGTGGGGGCTTGCTGGAGGAGACCCTGCATGTTCTCTGAGCGCTGTGCTGGGCTGTGGAGAGGTGCCGTGTTCATCTAACATCACAAACTGTCAGACGAATATCACAGAGTGTCAGCGCCACAAACACCAAGATCACGCATAGGGTCAGCTGCCGTCAACGGTGCTGCAACAACTTCCAGAGGGATGGTGCTGCCATTAATGTTAGCGATTGGGAAAAATATGTGTTACACAGAGAGTAAGTGAAGCAAATTAGCGTGGTGGGAGCAGCGTGTGTCCCGTGGTACATGTTGGAGCATTCTGTCCTGATACACGTGTAGCATGGTGTGGTAGCGCACTGCCATTTGCAAAGGCGAACAAACGATAACGTGTGGAAATCGGGGTTCAGCATATATTTCCTTTGCTCCTCACACAACTAAAGTGCCTCGATGTGTTGTGATCTTATTTGATACTTTGTTTCCATCACTCTCGGAATTACAAAAAATGCCTTATTTGTACTTTCATTGCTGCTGCTATATTTTGAAATATGTATATAGTTCATTTTAAATTTACAAATGTTGTATGGTAGAAAACATTTACCACCCACAGCCTTTCCCTTTTCACTCCCTGTACCCCACCAAGGTTTCCACTTGGTTCAAATCACAAAATTACATGCAACATTATACAAACAAAATGTAAAGGCACTTTATTTGCTCATTCTCATCCTGCAAGGTTATTTTGGGGTGTCGCAGCACCCTTGCACCCCTACTTGCAGGACCTCTCAGTGTAGTGCAATAAACACATGCATCTGCACATCATCTGCATAGATAGCAAGATCAAACAAAGTGTCAATATCACACACGTAACACACACCTATGAGTGGCCCCAGTTAATTTCCGATCCCGGTGAAAACTCCTGTTTGCACAGGGATCGGAATTACGAGTTGTGTGATAATTAGCATGCCCCCTCGCAGTTTTCCCTGATAGATTCCAGCAGGCAATCCTACCAACATTAGGGAGGAGGGAGGACTGGTATTTTGTGAATCGTTACTTCTTCCCAGTTACGTCCCCTTTAGTATTTGATGATGAGGCTTCAATTAATCCTTTTGTTGGACTGCAGATACGACAAGACGTGCAGCTTGTAATATTTATTGCAGATATTTCTTTTTTTTCCCTTTAGGAAGTGTGTGTTGTTGGTATGCTTTAGACAGTCATAAAAACACAGCGATGTTCACTATTTACCTTTGCACATGCCTGGTGTCTAAGATTTGCAGCTCTGTTACTGGGTGTTTAAGTTTCACTTGCTGAAATCCCACTTTTAAGCTACTCGTAAGAATACTGCAGTGTCCGGTCCCAGCTTTTCTATATTTCATGTCTTGTCCCCACTCCTCACGTTATTTCTAACCTTGCCCGAATGTATCCAATGCAGTTCTCTATAGGGCATTGACGGCATCGCTCCAAAGATCACTCACGCGCCACAGCACATTAAGCAATACCGTATATTTAACGAATAGTCAAGTAATGGATTCGTTTTGAAGTGCCATATAGCGTGAACCAGCTCTCGAGGCGCTGGTCCGCTTTACATAGAAGAGATACAAGAACTCTGCATGTAGTACACAAACACCGCCAGGTCTCTCGGGAGGGGACACGTCAGTGAAGGCAACAACTGGATGGGGCAAAACGTGTATGAATAGGAGAAAAAAAAGTTTCACTAAAAGGGAATTTTTCATGTGGGAAAATAACTCAGGTCAACTTGAAAAGGGGAACGATTTACATACATCGAGCACTCCTTATCAGGTGCAGCAGGGGGTGGGGCTGAGATTTGTGTTCGATACCATAGACACAGGTCTGTCCCGGTGGGGCTACCCGGCGTTTTCTGTCCGCGGCCCTCTGTGACACCTGACTTTACTCTATGGAGAGTGCCTGCTGCAAAGAGGACATGTATGCCATTAGCGCCACCAATGAGTTGCGCTTTTAACTTCTCAACTGTGTTGTACCAGTAGTACTATCATAGTACTATTGCTACAACACAGTTTGAAGTTAAAAGCGCAAATTATTCGTGGCGCTAACAGATTCTGGCTCGAAAATAACAAGGGAAACAGGCAGGGGCTGAGCGTCCTGTCAATACTATTATTACAAAATTCTGCCTGGCACCGATAAGGTTTGTGCCGGTACGGATTAACAGCATATGCCCCTTCCACTGGGACCTTTCCCGTTCAAACAGCGGCCTCACTGGGCAACTACTGTTTACGGGCTGCGGGCCCCACGTGTCACCCCATGTGATGGGGTAAGTCGTGAGGGGGTGACACCATGAGTTACCGCACTGGGTGACACCAACCCTAGTGACGCCGCTGGCTTCGATTGTGCTGTTGCTTGCCACCGCTGCTGACCAGGAGGCATTTTGGAGACCCCATACTAAATTGCAGCTTTTTGCATAAATTGTTCCACACTGCACAGTGTTATGTGTGTGCTTTTTGATTGTGCATGGAATTGTTAAACTTATCTCCCTGCAGCAGCATTTTATCACTGCAACATTGTGTGGGTTCTGCGTGGGAAAGCTGCAATGCTGCTGGGTCGTACAATGCAGCCTGGAAGGAGAGGAAAGGGCATTTCTAATAGCAAGATTCGAGATTTGCTGCAAAGAAAAGTTGCTCCAGGGCACCAACTTTCCTGCGTGTTTCTTCAGAACAGCAGGTCAAACCCGTGGCTTTTTAGGAATCATGTTTCCAAATATGTGCTGTAAAAACTCATTTTGGATCATTTACAGAAAAGGACATTCTCGTGGTAATCTTCAAGCCCTAACTGGAGGCGCTCGAGCTCGTTGTCCACATGGACTGACTTGGTAAAATTGGGGGTTCCAATTCTTCACAGGACCATCTTTAGCTTTCGAGTCTTGCGGAATAAAGCAAAACAACATGGATGCCGACTGTTTTTGCTGTTGTACTCTTATAAAGCGTAATCGCGGTTTTACTTCAGTTAAGTGCTTATCTGGATAAATGGCGTAGGACATGTCATATATTATTTTACAATTTGCTATTGAATGTCGCAGTCACTTGGTGTTTTTAGTACTCCTACTCAGGTTGTCTCTGCCCTCCCTGAATTATGCACTTTCTCCTTTTCTAACCCCAGGGTTGCTCTGCCGCCTTTTCCTTCCTCTGTATTACTCTCTGCCCTCGGCTGCAAGGGCGGAGTCTGCCGCTAGGTGGCATGATGCACCTGACCAGAGATCTGAAATAAACAAACAGCATTTCAGTTGTACACAAGTCATTACATTGAACAGTGTGTTTTTACAGTGCGGTTGCTATAGGATTTTTGTTTTTATTACGGCATTGCTTCAGAACAGCACCGTCGTGACCGAACACGTTCAGTTATGTAGAACAAAGGTTCACAAAATGAAAATTTCTGCAGATGTTCCGCGGGGCAGATTGTTAAGACACATGTCAACATGGAAATCATACAAAGAGGCAAAGCAAACAGCAAAGGCTTTTCAGAAAACTACTGCCGCACAGCAAACCTGACAGTCATCACCAAGGTGACTGCAAAGTCAGCAGTAACACAGCTGCGAGCCCACCTGGAAGGATGGAGTCTTAAGGACCAGGGCTTTTATTGGGCCGGGTTCTTCTGGGTCTCAGATCCGGTAGTAATTTAAAGCAGACATTGAAATGGGTCGCTGGGCCCTATGTTCATGTCCTTAACTTTAATGGCAAAAACACACTGAACAGTGATTATAAAAAAAAGTTAAGGCAATCTATATTGGCGATTTAGTGCCTGTTTATATTCCACAGGTTTTACATAATCTTGCATTCCCCAAGAGTGCCAGCCATTTCCAGGATATTGTATTTCTGTATTTATTTTGTGTAGCATGTTAGTCTCGCACTCCAGTTGCAACTATGTTTCAGTGCAAATCTGTGTGAAGAAGGCACAAAGGTTTCAAAATATGAACAAGGCAAAAGTGAAATAAAATGCATTGCTTACAGGTGAGTGGGTGCGCTGTGTGGGGGATGGTAACGAGAAGGAAATGTGAGGGAGTGCATTCAGGAGAAAGTGAAAAAAGGGTGCTGAAGAGGAAAGAGATGAGGTATAAGACAGGGTGAAAATAACAGGGATGTTTGAGTCACTCTGAAGACCACTGCCTCTTCCACAGACGTGAAACATTATCAATATTATTCACAACCAGTCATTGTAGTTACTCATCAGCTTAGAAGAGTCATTGACAGGGCCGATAATCCAGGCTGGTTTTAGGTGTATCTCAGTTGTGTTATATATCTGGATGCCACAAAAGAAAGCTCAGAGAGGAACCAACATTCCAGTCGGATGGCACACTATGGGAATCACAGAAATGTAGTTTGAGTATGTAAGCCACACCTTTTATTATGTAGGCCACACCTCTTTTAGAGGCCCTGACACTTTTTTCACCCTACATTACAACCCTTCTAAAAACGATATCTAGTGTGGCGTCTGACCAACCCACTTATGTGGTGACACACTAGCTACAGCGGATAGCAGCTATTTACTCTCCACGATAAGCCGGGTGTCTGTCAGCAGCGTTTCACATGTCCACGCACACCCACACTTCTGAAGCACTTCACTTTAGTCCTCACCATTTGAAAGCCACTTTCTCAGAGAACAATACCGTCCATTTGTCTCTTTTGAAGATTCTGAAAGTGGCCGAACATGTTACTTAAATAAAACTTAATAAAACGTTGTCTGTAGTCACTTTAACATGTCATTTCTGTCTTTGTTTAGTTTAATTATCAGTCAGAGATTATTATGGCACCTGTAGAACACATTTTAGAAATGCTTTCTTCTTGAATTTACTGTTTAAAGCATGTATTGATGAGGGGAAGAAAAACTGGCTTTAAGTGATTTTCCTAATTTTTTGTAACACAGCGACATTAAAATGCTGGTCATGCTGATAAAAAAAAACCGGCCAGGTGATAACCCTGGGCTCAAGCAACATCTATCCTATCCTACTTCACCGCACTGCCATGTGGAGGTACCCTGTGCAGCCCCTCCGCTTTTATTTAGTTAGTCCGCATCTGTTGCATCCGCAACCACATGTACTGTAGAGTTGCACATCTTGAATGATTGTACTGTATTGTAATTGTATTTTTATGGTGCTTTCTATCCCATTAAAGCACTTTGCAGCGACCAGCACGCTTCTTTGAACCCAAGGTGATGCTCAGATTTATTTAATAATTTCATACATCAGCACACGCCATCACCAACCAGCTTCAAAGCATAGAAATATTGGTGTCTCGGAAATTTCCAAAATTGAACTGAACTGCAACAAAGAAGCACAAATAAATACATTTAAAAATCCACAAAACGGCATCATTATTTTTAAAATTCCACTTATTTCCAGAGCCTAAATCTTAGTGGTGATATGAGGAAGGAATCAGTGAGTCATTTACGATGACACAAGGCGGTAACACAATCGAAGGCTAGATTATGTAAAGTTTGCACCAATGTAATAAAATGTGAGTGTTCTTAATTTTCATCATATTTTGTTGTTGCCCCCTAAAAAGGAATAGATAAACAATTACATGCTCAAAACTACAGCGGTCATTAGGAACAGGGTGTGTGTAAATGCATGCGGCTGAAAAAAGTGATGGTTGTGCATTGCGGGTAGGCTCGGGGGCCTTCCTCTGTCCATCTGCTCAGTCTATGCCCCCAATGATGACTGGAAGGCGTTCTATGGTGACTTTCTCCCAAAGGTACTTTACAACAAGAACGTCCTCTGGGAAGAATCTTTTTTTGTATCTCTGCATTACATTCCACACTTCAAATCTCAATCACACGATCACAGGTTGAATCCTATCCACCACATCCAAACTATTCAGTACACTAAATATTGGCACAAAAACCTATAGAAAATATAGTAACAATTAAATTTATTAAAACACAGATATTTTTCAAAGCATTACATAATAAAACCATTTCATTGAGCAAATCATTTAGTTAGACAATTCAATAAAGAAACATTATAATCCATTCAGTATACAGACAAATTGATCTTGATTAAAAATACAGTAAAACATATAATAAAAAATATATGCAACTACATGTATATCTTCACGAGAGTATTTCTAAGACAGACAATAACCTTTGTCTTTAATGGCCAAAACCAAAAAGAAACAGAATTCTGACACATACACCTTGTTGCCTAGCACATTATACGCATCTAAGGTGATATTCAGACAAATTAGTTTGTGGCTATTATTACTGGCGTCGACGCGTTTCAAGGTATATTTCACTTAAAACCTTCTTTATCAAGACTGTAATGTTCTTACTCCCGTTCTTTAAAATCTATAAATACAAATCAATCCAGTATATTACACCATGACACAGTATCCACATCTAGATACCAACCATCTCTATACTTTATTTCAATTATTGAACACCACTTCTAAGTAAACAGAAAAAATATATTTTATGCCAATATAGTGGACCCTCACACATCCTGGTCATATCTTCAATTACATTCACATTCCTCACCCATTTCGTTCTTTTTTACTCATTATTAATTCCTGGATTAATACAGTAATCTGTATCCCTTTTATCATTTCTAAATTCACTTTCAATCTTTTTATCTATAAGAAGCCACATCTTTAATTTGCAGATTTATAAAAATCTATAAAAATCTAACTTACTTGAGGCGATTTGATCAAGCTGCCCCATAATCTTACGGACACGATAGTCCCTGAGCTACTTCTAATGAAGTCGTCACTTTATCCTTTTTCCTAAATCAGAATCATAAAAAATACAATTATCTATATAACCATCGTTTCCTTGGTGTATTATATTGTACTACTCCTACTTAAAATCATTAGTCTGTATTTTAAAAAAATGATGCCTTTCCACTTACTTCTTAAAACTTTACAGAAGCGAGCATCTCATTTACGATGATGGACCGGCCTTGATTAAAAAGTCCCCGTATCCTTTCGGTTTAGACACTTTAGCTGTATACATAAAGAATTTTTTTATTTTTCATTCTATTTATTATTTTATATTTATTAAATGAAATCATTTCATGAATGTTTCTCCATACCTTGTGTTTAAAACTGTATTTCACTGCCCCATATATAGATCTTCTTTATTTTTTACGGGCCCATAAAACAGGATCGTTGTATTTACGTTGTAATCCTGACGAATTTTCTTATTATATCTCCGGTTCTGAAATACAAACCACAACTGGAGATCTACACCCATCATCACTGTTCCATAATTATTCCTCCCCGTCATTTGTAGACTTTCTGACTCCACCATAGAGTTTCACTTTCCGCCTCGCGGATGTCAAATTTAAACTAAATCACTATTTTTAATGTTATCTATCCATGTGAACTATGTGACGCCGTATTCTGCCATCAAACACCCCTTATTTTAAACTAAATAATATCTCCTGTCTTTGCCATCTTACCTTGCTAGTTCCCAGAGCAGACCAGCGGCGTGTCAATACGTCCGTCTTGGTATAGTGTTTGAGGGACTCTGCCGGTAATACGGTTTTAAAATATTTCTTCCGGCTACGTTCAATCACGTGGGTGACGTGCCTCTCTCGTCTCCCCGTGATCGAACGTAGATGTAACCAAAGCAACGCACCGCCAAAGGTAGCCCACCTCCCAAAAGGTCACATGATACTGGGAGGTAACTATAGTGTGATTCTCCATCCTGATGAGGACAGACATCTTGCCCACCAGACCTGCCACCGAGCCCCCTTCCCCCAGTGCTTCACCAGGGCCTAGATGACCTCAATCTTGAGGACATATGTAGAGCTCAACTCCCAGGAGAAAAAGACTCTTCAAACGTGCACTGCTCCTACAATAACATAGATTTTTTCCTCACCTCCAGAGCCCTATGCCTGCAAATAATCAATTCCAAAATCGACCCAAAAATTCTGTTGGACCATGCCTGGCAGCCTGGGTATGGCTGCATTTAGACACTGTAGAACTATATTGACAAACCTGCACTCCATGGCTCATGGGCGAGGTGGCGCTCAGGGATACAGTGGTGAGGGGGCACATTAGCAAAGCCCTGAGCCACTGTGTCCAGGAGAAGGACACTGAGGAGGTGCACAATTGTGTGCTCTGGGAAGCCCACAAGGCAGTAATGGGAGGGGAACTCATCTCCCACAAGGCAACATATGAAAGATTGGATAGGCAAAAGAAGTAGGAACTAAAAGTAAAGCTATGCAGATTAGAAACTCTCCACAAAGCACCTTACTTCGCATACACTCCAAAAAACATAGGGCCAATTAATGAAAGAAGCTGCCAAAAAAAAGACCATATCTTCGGTAACTCTATTATGAGAAAAGGGACAAAGCAGACTGACTCTGATGGGTGGGGGACGCTCCTCCGCCATTACGGAGGAGCCGCCCCTTCTGCTGGCGGATGCCAAGCTGGTGCATTTTATGGTTTTTTGGAGAATGTAAGGAAGCAGGGTTCCTCTTCTCCTCCATAGTAAGAAATACGTTTTGTGTTTTAAAGAGTTGTCGATGGTTTGAAAATACAAAATGGTGTCTTAGGAACCATTAGAACAGACTAAATCTAACACCCTGCACGGGATTTGAATAAAGCTGCTTCACATGCATGTAATGGATAATGCATATTTATGGCACTACACTTTTTGCACATTGTATCCAGGGGCAGCTCCTCCGTAATGGCGAAGGAGCGTCGCCCTACTCGACAGAGTCAGTCAGAGAAAAAAAATGATAATGAAAAAATATCATTTTTTTTTTTTTTTGCCATGCGTGCTGGGCGGGGCCATGACAGGCAGGTGGTGGCACTTAGAAGTGCGCATGTATGTTTGGCCGGCCATCCTAGGCCGGCCAAACATACATGCGCACTTCTATTTCTCCAACCCAGCTGTTTAAACAGCCGGGTTGGAGAAATGCCACAGGCTCACAGGCAGTGTCTGAGCGGCAGAGCAGGCTGCTCACGCCAATCCTGGGGCTGTTCTCCTAGCAGGAGAGCAGCACCAGGATTGGCTGCACAGCCTCTAAATTCCCAGAGACTGCTGGGAGAGGTCTGAGGCCACCACGGCCGTCGGCGTCGGAGTCGGAGGCTGCAGGGAAAAGGTACGTATTAAAAAATTATTATTTTTCCTTTCCCGCCCACCCGTCCGTCCCCCGCCCTCGCCTTTGTGTCGTGGCGGCCGCCTCATTGTATCTCGAGTCCCGAAAACTTGCTGTAAGCCTGCATAATCTTATTTTTGTATTTTGACCCTACACACTTGATTTTCCTGTTGCCCAATGAAGTATGTACTCTGCTAAAAATATTTTTTTTAAGGTAGTGTGTACTGTTACTTTCACTAGTCTCATTCTATTATTTCTGTCTCTTGTATTCCAGTAAAGTTTGGTTGGCAGCACAACCAAAGTTTAGCAGAAAGAAACACCAATTTCCGTAATACCATGGGAGATAACAGCCAATGAAAGCCAGTTTGTGTTCAGCCAGTGAAATGAGGAAATAAGAGTGCGATGCTGCAGCACGTGCCTAAATCATTATTTACGTTGTTGCTGGCAGCAGCTAGCATTTTATACTTTCCCTGAGCTGAGGCAAAATAAGCCTTTGAAAAATTCTTTGGGATAAACAAGTTAGGTTGATTGGATTTAAGATGGGTCTCCTGTAAAAACAAGACTTGAGGGGAGAGTGCTGCCAGCCATCTTATCAGGCCGCCATACTTTCGCTTATTCGCGATACCATTTACATTGATCGATATAATACAGACATCAGTATCCATATTTCACATTATTATTTCAATAAAACTCATCAATAAACATACCCTTATTACGAATGTACACTTTCAAATAATTGTACTTATTTCCTTTTCCAATACCAGATATATTGCAATTTATATTTATTTTTAGACTGCTCTGCTCATTTAGTTTTTTTAAAGCACCACCCTTCCTGTGCACCCTAGCCCACACCTGACCCTCCCCTGAAACCCCCTGAGCCCGTCCCTTAGCAGTAGGGGAATTGCCCGCCCTACCCACTGCTGGCCCTTCAAGGCGGGTGCCCTGATATTGCACCCTAGTGTGATATGTTGCCCACCCCGCCTTGGAGAGAAGGAGAAAAAAAAAAATACACAAAAAACAACCAGAAGGAACAATAAAATAAGGCAGCAATAAGGGGGTTGCGATTTATTTTGGAAGAGGATTAAATTGGGAAATTATTCAGATCGATAGAGATTTATATGGTAGATGGATTTGGCTTGTGGTAAGAGTAAACGGCAATCTGCTAAATTTGGTGAATTATTATGCACCTGTAGTAGATGATTCTGCCGCGCTTAAGAATATTAATGAGAAAGCCAGAACAGCGTTAGGCCCAATCATTCTCGGAGGTGATTTTAATTTTATACAGGATCTTCAATTAGACACCTCTAATAAAGCCAAAAGGCAGATGAAACCTGGGACCAAGAAGCTGATAGATGTTATTAAACAGGATCATCAATTGGTTGACCCTTGGAGAAGGGCTCATGGTGTAGCCAAACAGTATACTTATTATTCTAGCCAATTCAGGTCCGCTTCTCGCATCGATTTCTTTTTAGTGTCTCGTTCTCTTAGCTGTATAAAGACCGAGATTATGGCCAATTCTTTCTCAGACCATTCGTTGGTTAGATTAGAAATAGATTTAAGGCTGGGGGTTAGAGAAAAATCCAGGTGGCAGATGGATCGGCTTCTCTTAACTAATCAACAATGGCTTGGAAATATGCAAGAATGGATCAGGGAATTTTTTGAGATTAATAGAGGAACTGCAAGTCTTTTCTCAGTCTGGGGGGCATTTAAAGCAGCAGTACGCGGGCAAATGATTGCCTTCATGGCAGGCCAAACTAGAGAACGTAAAGCTCGAATTGGGGAACTTCAAAAAGCAGTTGATATGGCTTTGATTAATAAAAAGAGAAGCTCTGCTGAAAGGGGTCAGGCTGCTGTAAGGGAACTTAATAGGGCCAAGCAGGAATTGAGGGATTTCTTTATCAGGGAAGAGATATGTAGTACAAAAGCATACCAGCAGAGAACCTATGAAGAAAGTCAGATGGTAGGCAAATTATTGGCATGGTCAACGAGAGCCAAACAAGAGGCAGCGGTGATCGATGAACTGCTAATCCCTGGGACACAGAATTCAATTTCTGGACAAGATAATATCTCAAAAATCTTTTTGGATCACTATAGGGATCTCTACTCAACTGACTACCAGATATCTAAACAAGCCATTCAATCTTATTTAGATGATTTAATCCTTACTCAATTCTCTATAGGACAAAAAGAGGCTTTAATGAAGGATATTTCGATAGAAGAAATCACCCTGGCTCTAGCCACGATGCCCGGAGGCAAGGCTTGTGGAAATGATGGTATTCCGGCCGAATTTTATAAAGCTTTCTCGGCAGAATTACTTCCTTTTTTGCTTGAGCTTTTTCACTTTGTTAGAGCAGGAGGGGAAATCCCAGCGTCTTTTAAGGAGTCATCAATAGTGAGCTTTGTTAAAAAGGAAAAATCCCAGGGAAGTTGGCTCTTATAGACCAATTAGTCTTTTAAATATAGATTACAAAATCCTGATGAAAATCTGGGCAAATCGATTTACTTCTCTGGCTCAATATGCTATTCACAAGGATCAATCGGGCTTTATAGCAGGTCGGTCAATGTCGTCCAACACAGCTTTTCTTATTCAAGCAATTGATTATTTTAACACCCACCAAACCCCTGCTATAATATTAATGGTTGATGCCGAAAAGGCATTCGACCTAGTAAATTGGGGAGCATTGTTTTATGGCCTTGAAAAGTTTGGCTTCCCAGAGCAAATTATTAATATGCTTCAAAATTTATATCAAGGAGCACAGGCCCAGATCAGGATTAATTCTAAATCAATAGGTCTAATTGATATAAAGCGTGGGACTCGACAGGGTTGTCCCCTGTCTCCGGTTTTATTTACTTTCTTCATAGAGCCTCTAGCTGTGAGGATTAGGGATAATATAGATATAAAAACTCCAATTGGGGGATGTCCAAAATCAAATTATTTGCTGATGACGTGATACTCTACCTTAAACCTGAAAAACAAAATGTTGATTTAATACTAAAGGAGTTCGCTCAGTTTGAGGCAATCGGAGGATATAAAATCAATCATAAAAAAACGGAAGTATTGGCATTAAATGTATCCTGCAATTTTCTCCCAGATATGCTAAAACAGCAAGCATATTCCCCTGAACCGATCCGTTATCTAGGAATTTATGTGTCAAATAACTATTCAGATTTATTTAGGCTAAATTACGAAGCAGTATTAAGTAAGATTAAAGACTTATTGGGAAAGTGGGGATTTCTTCCTCTCTCGTTGATAGGGCGTGTTGCCTTGATCAAGATGTCAGTACTACCGATATTAATTTTCCTTTTTTCTAATGTTCCGATTAAAGTCGGTGCAGCGTATTTTAGAGAATTGGACAAACTTTTCCGCCAGTTTATTTGGAATAAAAAAGTATCAAGAGTCAAATTATCAATTTTACAACTAGATACAAGCTGGGGGCTGGCACTCCCCATATCCGAACTTATTATGAAGCTGCATTTATGGATATTTTAGTTCGTCTGCTTGATAACAGGGGACTTTGGATGGTTTTTTATGAGAAAATGGCTGATGAAGCTGGGACTCAGCTCCCGGTTTTCCTAAAAACATCAAAACTGCCTAAAAAGTAAGATATAAGACATATCAAGAATTCTCCATTAGACTTCGGTACTTTTTTCGCAAAAAGCTAAATCTTCGGGATTCGAATATTTGGGGCTGTCTGAGCTTAGAAGTTTGGGCCTTTTTATTCGTCAGAACTACATTAAACTGTGGGAATCAAAAGGCTTTAAAGAGTTAGGCCATTTTATAATAAGAGGCAGATGTGTCACCTGGGAGGAGGTTCAGTCTAGATGTGGCACCCGGAGTAGGGTCCTTTTCCTTAGTTTCCTCCAGATAAGATCTTTGATAGATAAAAATGTACTTTTAGGCAACATAGGCGCCCCTTTGTTCCTTTCTGTCTGTGTTTAGAACTAAAGTGACAGTTATAGGGAATTGGTATAGACTCTTTCAAAATCAAGGGGAGCCTTCTGCTGTCACCAACTTTCTGGAAAAAATAAAACATGAATTGTCCTGCCACCTCTCAATTAGAGAATGGCAAGCGATTTCGCAGCATGGTAATCAGCCACTTAGGGCTGCAAATTTCAAAAGGATGGCTTTTCTGTCTCGATGGTCGGCTTACCATACTCCATATGCTCTTCATAAAATCTATCCCGAGATTGAAAATACTTGTTTTCGCTGTCAGCAAGCTGGTGAGGGCAGCTGGCTCCATATTGCTTGTACATGCTCTAAGCTGAGTCAGTTTTGGATCAAATTATGCGCTGGGCTTAGTCACACTCTGGGAAGTAATATACCATTAGAACCAGAGCTGGCACTGTTCGGTCTATTAAAACTAAGCCCAAACCAGGTTATAACAAAAGGAGGGGAAATGTTTCTATCAATCTCCTTTCTGGTGGCACGCTCTCTGTTTCTGCAGAACTGGAAGACAACAAAAATTCCAACTTTTTTTGAATGGTATAAAAAAATGAAACGAGTTAGAGCATACGAAGAAGTATATGCGAAAAGGGTTGGAGCCACTAAAAAATTAGTCTCGGTGTGGAAACTTTTTGATCAAATGGAGAGGGATCTGCAGGGATAACTTTATTATGTTTGTGGTACTGCTGGTTTAATTTTACTCCAGTGATATTAATCTGTTGTGTACTTCAGCTGAAGAGAATGGTTGTTTTCTCTTAAGTATTATTTTCTAGGTGATGCCTTCCATTTGTATTTTTATTTCTAGTATTAGTCTTCGAGTTGTATGTACGCCTTTTTTGAAGGAAAGAATCGTAAAGTATATTTTGAATCTGCACTTGCACTTTAATCATCGGTATCAATTCTCTCTGAATAATTGTATTTCTCTGATCCCAATTGAATCTGCATTCGCACTTTTATCTAGGAGTAAGGCCCTCTTTTGAATATTTATGATTTAGGTGACGACTCCTGCTAATGTTCAAAATAAGTTTGCTGAGTCTGTAGCATGTTACTAAATGCACTTCTATTCTGATCATTGGATTATTCCTACGTTTATATAAAAACTGGCGATTTTATGTATTGAACAACATTAACTGTATTAAGATGTATATATATGCTTATTTATGTCTGCTCTAACTTATATTTTGCTACTCTGCTCAATAATTATTATTTTTTTTTATATACTTGCTTCAGCATTTCCCTGTTTACTGCATGCCGTTTCTTGGTAATTTTTAGTTGCAACAATAAAACTGCTTCATTTAATTTCTTTATAAATGGGTGTGCATTTATAGTATTTACTGTGTTATAGCTCATCAGGATATTTTACCTTTTGATCCGTTTTATCTAGTCGGCTCTTTCATTGCTCTCTAGGGTGTTGCCTTTCCTTTTTAGTGATCCTCTTTATTTCATTGTATCTTCATCCTACACAGAACAGGCTGGTATATGGTGCAAGGTTAGGTGCCATTCCACCGCCATTCTCTCTCCCTGTGGAGCCTCCTGCACATCAAAATGATCATACGGTCCTCCCAGCAAAGGTTTGTGAGAATGAATCCAAGTTCATATTATGAGTACATGAAATCATCATCAGATTTATACCGGCATGTGATCATTGTGTCTATAACTTTAAGAAAATTCCCAGCAGTGGTCGAAGTGGGCGGGATCGGAGGGGCGCGACGTTCTGATACTTTTTTAATTTAAGGAAAACAGTTCCCCATCTTTCTGTGAAAATACAACCGTCACAGTCGGTTAATTCCGAGAATTGAAATGCTTCAGCTGCAGTGTAAGGCAGGGCGTCTCCTGTGCTATGAAACCGAAGGCGGGCAGACAGCTAAACAAGCCTTCTTGCCAAGGTGCCTGCTTCACTGAAAGAAATGTAAATGCATGCAACTGATCAATCTGAAAATGTAAAGGGAGCTCGGAAGCGTGTATTGGCTTTGATTAATGAAATCACTTGTTGCTTCTTGATGAGACAGATTTATTCTTTTTTGAGGGGTATTGGAAAGGAGTTACCAGCCGAGCTGTAAAAGTGTGCTTTTTAAAGGGGCGTAACACAGGCCCCTGCGCCACAGGGACTGCAGCGACCTGTGTTAGCTCCTAACTATTCTCCACTGCTCCAACCAGGATTCAATTCCGTGGCTGTCTGGTTACAGACACAGACCTCTGAAGTGCATTAGCTAATAGAGATTTCATAAAATAAAATTGTGCATTTCCCACTGATTACCTTAACTTGCATTTATTTTATATTTAAACTGTGTGTTATTTTATGTGTACATACGAATACACCTCAGCACGTACTCTGCGATCCTCCTCTGCTCACCTGGAAAGAGTACCCCTGATCAACCGACTTAGGGGCCGATTCCGATCTGGGTCGGAAAGCTCTCTGACCGATCCGGATTGTTTTCCGACCGAGCCGGACCCCTGCAGTCCGACCGAACGAGTACGATGCGGCCGTATGCTGCCGGACTCGGTTCGCTCGGACTCCCATTGAAGTCAATGGGAGCCGGTCGTACGACGTGTACATGGGCTCCCATTGACTCAATGGGTACGTTGCGCACAAGGGGGCCCCCTGTAGTGGGTACGCATTGGTGCCATCCGCACCGTACACGCATGTATAGGGGGACCCATGGGTCCCCCTGTGTCCGACTCGTACGGCTACGGGTGAAGGGGGTCCGGCACGGACCCCGAAGTCCGCGTCCGGGTGCTTTTTCGTGTCGGAGGCTCCGACTCGATCCGGCTGTCCGGATCGTGCATCGTACTGGCTCGGTCGTAAACGTCTCCATTGCGCGCCACGAATCGAGTGCGAACGAGTCGGACGGAGCGGTTCGGACCCGGAAACGAGTCGGTCGGCGATTTCGCGTTCACTCGCATCGTACTTGCTCGCTCGGACGACTGTACGAATTGGTCGGAAACACAGCCTCCGACTCGGATCCGGTAAAGCCGAATCCGATTCGGAGCCCTACCGACCGAGATCGGAATCGACCCCTTAGAGTGGGCGGTAAATCCTTCTCCTATCTAGGGCCGCTCACTTGGAACAAACTTCCGAAAGACCTCCGTCTACTCAGCGAGCTCATTGTTTTCAAAAAGAAACTGAAGACGTGGCTTTTTGTGCAGTCAGTCTAGGAATCTAGATCTGGGGCCCTTAGTCTGAGCGCCAGGACACTGCTGAGTAGCTGTGGGCTGTACAAATCTCTATAACATAACATAGCATACATACCTGAAGACGAAAGACATAAGAAACTTACAGAATAGTTTTTTTAGCCAAGCCTTTGACCCCGCCTCCACACCTATTCATCCTGCCCCCATTGTGCACAGCATCACAGTCCCCTTGCTTTTTTTTAATACACTTTGACTGCTGATTCCCACCTGCAAGTTCCATTTCCTCCCTCTGTGGTGGGGAAGGGAGAAGGACAAATAGAAGATAAAGAAGATGCATCCTCCATCTGGACTTCTTTGGAGATAACGACTGAAAATCCAATGAATTGTAGAGTCGCCTAGTTCTGAAGGGTTTATTGTTGCATGTCAGGAAGTTCTCGTGCTTCTCTTCCATCTGCTGTACATGTTCGCCAATTCCTTTTTTCTGTAACATATAAAGAAAATAGTAAATACCTCCAGATCGGTGAACATCTTCAGATTTGAGCTGTCTTCAGGATCATCAAGGCAATAACCTCTACAACCAGAGGTCACTTTCTCATTAAACATTTGATAAAAGGTCATAGGGCCACGAGACATCCTCTGTCCAAATATTGCTAAGAGTGGAAGGTCAATAAGGCTACCCACATTTTCCACCTCTGGCATCAAAATAATTCTTTTTCTCTAAAAGATGCTGTCTACAAACCTCTTCTTTTAGGTCTACCTTACAGACAGTAGTTGTCTGTTGTCGAAGATCTAATGCTCTTGATTGGATGGCTTTCTTGTCTACATCATTTCCCTTCTCCTTATTCCATGGCTGTCCTCCCTATTCTTTTTTGTCCCACGTCTGGAGCATTTCTTCTTTATTGTGTTCTGATTGAATGACTTGTGTCCTTCCTCTACTTGCATTTATGAAGCTACTTTTTTCTTTTTTATATACTCCATCGGGGTGCATCTCTGTTTTTTGCTCTCTCCCTCACTTCGTGTTCTGATTCCCTTCTCAAATACCCCTGCTCCGTACGTGTTGCTACCTCCTCATCACCAGCTTTACCGTTGCTCCTCTCATCCCACTCCGTCTCAAGCTCCTCTGTTGCTCCTCCGCCCCACTTCCCGTTGCTTCCTCTGGCGTTAACTTCCCCTGACCAGCTGCTCTATTGCCCCCACCCCTTGCATTGCTGTGTTTGAGTTTTTTCCAAAAATGTTTCTTTTACAACTTTTTCTTAAAGTGCATGGCAACTTCAACATGCTGCTGGATTTTCCTTTTGCACACATTTAAATATTTTTTATTTACTCCCCCAAGATTGGCATCCACCATCTTGGAATGATATTTTGAAAAACTCACACAGCCGTGTTATGCAATAAGCGTGTGCATGCTTGGTAACATACATACATTTCATTATTTGCTTTTTTCTCTATTACTTTATCGACAGGTTTGGTGGGTGCTGTAGCAAGCTGTAGGGCTCGTTCTGCCAGAGGTGCCATGACTTACTAGGCCTTCATGGTAGTACCTAGGCTAGAGGACATTCTCTAAGAAGCAGAGTGGCCTTTAGTGTCTACATTTAAATTATTGTATTTCCAACAGGCAAAGCATTGCACACACTGGTTTACTAAACAGCATCAAACAAGTATAATATGAGCCTTGAAAGGAAGTAAAGCGATATGACCCTTACGTCACAAAAAATCATGATTTAGCAGACATGGGGGCCGATTACGATGTCGGTTGGAAAGCATTCTGACAAAATCAGTCTCGGAATGGTTTCCAACCGAATTGGATACGAGGAGTCCGACCGACCGATTACGATGCTTCCGGACACCGTTCGGTCAGACTCCCATTGACTTCAATGGGAGCCTGTGTTCCGACCGACTGCACAGGCTCCCATTGAAACAAGCATTGGCATAGCCAATAGGTCTCGCTTTTGGGACCTTATAAGTATTTAGTTATGCAGCACAATATCCTTAGTGCAACAACATCAACTGTTGCATGGCTAAACACTTATAAGGTCCCAAAGGCGAGACCTATTGGCTATGCCAATGTCATCATACATGCAGGACCTGTAACTTAAATTATTAGGTTGAACTAAAATTATTGCCCAAGACCTGTAAAGCTGATGGAGATGTATTTATTGTTTTTATTTAATTATTCATTCATTTATTTGCCAATAAAGTAGCCTGATGGTGTTCAAAATGCAACTGACTGAATTAAATGTCTTTTGCTATGCTTTGTTTTGTTATGCTATGCTATGCTTTGTTTTGTTATACTATGCTTTGTTTTGTTGTGTTTTGTTATGCTATGCTATGTTTTGTTGTGTTTTGCTATGCTATGTTTTGTTTTGTTATGCTATGCTATGTTTTGTTATGCTATGTTTTGTTATGCTATGCTTTGTCATGCTATGTTTTGTTTTGTTATGCTATGCTATGCTATGTTTTGTTATGCTATGTTTTGTTTTGTTATGCTATGCTTTGTTGTGTTTTGTTATTCTATGCTATGTTTTGTTGTGTTTTGTTATGCTATGCTATGTTTTGTAGTGTTTTGTTATGCTATGCTATGCTCTGTTTTGTTGTGTTTTGCTATGCTTTGCTATGTTTTGTTTTGTTATGCTATGCTATGTTTTGTTGTGTTTTGTTATGCTATGCTTTGTTATGCTATGTTTTGTTTTGTTATGCTATGCTATGTTTTGTTGTGTTTTGTTATGCTATGCTATGTTTTGTTATTCTATGCTATGTTTTGTTGTGTTTTGTTATGCTATGTTTTGTTGTGTTTTGTTATGCTATGCTATGCTCTGTTTTGTTGTGTTTTATTATGCTATGCTATGTTTTGTTGTGTTTTGCTATGCTATGTTTTGTTTTGTTATGCTATGCTATGTTTTGTTATGCTATGTTTTGTTGTGTTTTGTTATGCTATGCTTTGTTTAGCTATGTTTTGTTATGCTATGCTATGCTATGCTTTGTTATGCTATGCTTTGTTGTGTTTTGTTATGCTATGCTATGTTTTGTTATTCTATGCTATGTTTTGTTGTGTTTTGTTATGCTATGCTATGTTTTGTTGTGTTTTGCTATGCTATGTTGTGTTTTGTTATGCTATGCTATGTTTTGTTGTGTTTTGTTATGCTATGCTATGTTTTGTTTTGCTATGCTATGTTTTGTTTTGCTATGCTAAGCTTTGTTTTGCTATGCTAAGCTTTGTTATGCTATGCTATGCTCTGTTTTGTTATGCTATGTTTTGTTATGCTAAGCTATGTTTTGTTGTGTTTTGTTATGCTATGCTATGTTATGCTATGCTATGTTTTGTTGTGTTTTGTTATGCTATGCTATGTTTTGTTGTGTTTTGTTATGCTATGCTATGTTTTGTTGTGCTTTGCTATGCTATGTTTTGTTATGTTGTGTTAGGCTAGGCTATGTTATGTTGTGTTAGGCTAGGCTATGTTATGTTGTGTTGTGTTAGGCTAGGCTGTGTTATGTTGTGTTAGGCTAGGTTGTGTTGTGTTGTGCTGTGCTTTGTTTTATGTTTTTGTTTTGTTATGTTTTGTTATGTTATACTATGTTATGTTATACTATGTTATGTTATGCTATACTATGTTATGTTATGCTATACTATGTTATGATTTGTTATGTTATGTTGTGTTAGGCTATGTTTTGTTATGTTATGTAATGGTATGTTATGTTAAGCTATGTTTTGTTATGTTATGCTGTTATGTTATGTTAGGCTAGGCTATGTTTTGTTATGTTATGCTATGTTATGTTGTATGTCGGAGACCATATAACTTACACAAAGGCTCAAAAGAAGGACAGCTGCAGAGAACGGGCTAAACAGTGGCCCCCTCCCCGTGTTTTGCTGAAAAGGAAGATAATTGATGCTAACCTTCTTAAAACAACAACAAAAGCAATAGTATAGCAGATCATTTTCTTAGCGCCCAACACGAACTGAAAGACCACTTGGCGCTTTTATAGGAGTTAAGATTACATAATTTAAAGAATAACAAATTACTGCCAACCTTTAAGAGTGCTTAGAAGCAGCCTAAACTCTGGTTTAAAAATATAACTGCACTCCTCCCTTCCTCCCCACCACAACACGCATGATGCAAAGATACATTAAACATGCTGGGCTAGTGGGCTGTAGTTTCATTTTCCATTGGTGTTGTCGCATGGCAATACAGAGCGGACTGAGAGTAACTGCCTCGACACAGGACCAGCGCATAACTGTGCACGAACAATAATACCTGCACACGTATGTTAAAATCTCGGTATGGCTCTCTCTGGGCTTCATTCTTGTAAGGTTCACATGAGTAAATGGATAAGATGTTTATTGGTAATAGTTCCAAGGCGCTGAGTTGGTTACTTCTCAGCATTGGATACCAATGTATTGCACACAACTTACATCGTATGGAGCACAACAAAACAAATGTGCAGCTTTTTCACGTACAGCACAGATTGACAAACATTATAAAATGACTAGCACATAGCATGATACACGGTTGGTTCTTATTGAATACCATGTACAACAGTGTAACAAAAAATATGAACCACAGGACGTCGCATACAACGGAATAAAAAGACTAACCTCAAGGCACGAAGCACTAAGCACGGACAATATCGGAAAAGCGGAACAAGTCCTAGACCTCGTGGACTTTGCGATGCGTTCTATAGTGGAGTATGCATCATTGGGCAGTTCTTGATCATTTGGCAAGTGCGTGCATGCAAACAAGCCCGGGAGTTTGGTGCGCGCGCGCTAAAAGAAAATTTTAAAAAAGCACGCGAGTGGTGCGCGCGCAGCAGAAGTGAAAGTGATTGCGCTCCAGATGGTGCCTCGGGCGCTGAAAGCTGGCGGCTGCGCGCGTGCACGTGCGCGTAACCGCAAGCGCTAGGCCAGCAAAAGCGTGTGGTAGCACTTTGAAAACCCCACTTACTAAATGTCTCGCAGAGCAGCGCATGCGCTGGCTCAGGCGAGACCTAAAAAGGGGTGGTTGGGGAAAATCGTGCACCCTGTGGCGGGCACTCCATGGTGCCTGCCACACTGTGCATGGTATTAAAGAGGGGTCCCATGGGTACCCTCACGAGCCCCATTATGGAAGGATCCAGGTGAAGGGGGGCATGTAACGGGCCCCCAAAGTTGGATTACGACAGCTGATCCGTGTCTGAACAACCAATTCGGAAAGGCTGTCCAAATCCAACACCGTAATACGTTGGTCGGATACGCACTCCGTAGACCTGGACGAGTAGGCTCCGAACGACTCGGTTACTCCAAATGCAGTTTGGAACCGACTCGGAAAGTCCGAACGCTTTCCGACTATCATAATCGGTCGGTCGGAAAGCTTTCCGTTTTGGTGGGAAAGATGTGTTCCGAATCAGATTCGGCAGTCCCGAATCCCATTTGGAGCCTTTCCGACCGACATCGTAATTGGCCCCATAGAGTCAACAAATGATCCTTTTGATTCCTCACTTCCTCTTTAACATTGTCTTCAGTTTGCCTTCTATAGTGAAGTTTTCTGATGCATAACTAGCTTTGATGCTACCCACCCGCATCTGAGACTGTTTTACAAGAGACTTAGCAGACACAACCCCAAACATGAATTAAGGTCTTCCAAATAAGCAATGCTCACCAATACCGGAGGTCAGAAAAAGTATGGACTGGTGTTCTGGGTGTTCTGAGTGAAAGTGATGGGGCACATGAAATTCACTAAAAGATACAATTCCAGTAAATCGAGATTTATATAACAGTGAAACTATAATAATGCATTGGTCCTCTATGCTACTACTACTTACTACTACTACTAATATTACTACTAATAATAATAATACTTTTATCAACAATAATAATAGCTGTTTTTTATGTAGTGTTTCATACCCTCTCTTCTGCTATTGAAAAGCGCTGTTAACGACAGGGGCTGATGTCAAGATTCTCAGTTTACGGACCTTGCAAGAATGAAAGGCTGGATTTGCCTAAGTCGATATGATCCCAAATTGAATTTACTAGTTCACTCAGGACCTGGAGTCCATTAAAAAGAGGAATAATTCACTTAATAAAACATAAATCCAACACAACATTAGTATTTAATTAGTTTGTTGTTTCCACTGCTGTTTGTCAGAAGCTTTTCCAGGCATTATAGAAAGATGATGTCTGATAAAGCAGCAAAGTAAGAAGAGAATTGAGGTAGCAGCTTCACCATTGTACTCCTTCCTCTGCATCCACCACCCTCTGACCAGCTGTTTTACCACATAGCCTCATGAGGACAGATTAGAAATGTCATATTTTTCTACAGAAGGATTGGATGCATGACTGACAAACGGTGATACCATTATTATGAGGAGAGGCAGTGTAATACCTGACCAGACGTTGTGCCGTAAGAGAGTGTAGCATAAGACCTTTCCAAGTCCTGTATCTCATGTGGACTATTTGTCTATGTCTGCAATATTGCATCAACTGGGATACTGGCAGTGTGCTGTGCCTATAAACATTGTTACTCGCTCAGTCCTGTACATGTGGGCGTCATTTGTTAGCACGCACTAAGATCATCGGATGAAACCGACACCCTAGATGTTGGGCAGGTACAATCAGGAAACTCTTTGTGTTTAATGAGGAGGTGTTGAATAATCATATGTTTAATGCATCGCTTGCAGTCGACTGAACTTGTACTCAGGATGCCAAGGGGTGAACCTAAAGATGGAAAATTAAACTTTATGAGCCGAACGACTTACCATACTAGAGAATGCCAAGAATATGTACCAGTAATACTCATTACTCTGCGTCCTACTCTGAGTCCTGAGCTGAGATCCTCAAATAGATCAGCATGGTCCTTCTCTCGCAACCAGACAAGCCAAATATGCCTCTGCTGGTCAGTATGGGATAAGAAACAGGGCAGGAAGCACAATATGTTGATAGCTATACCAAGGAATCAGGCAAATGCATTTGGAACAGTTCCCCCACAAAAAGCCCAAGACCAACATAGGATCTGACTGAAGTAACAAGAATGTTGCCATTAATGGCCACCTCTTTTGCCCATTGATTTGAATTAGATGACAGCCAATTGTCCTTGAAAAACGATAGACCTCTTTCAACTTGCAATTTAGGGTTTTCCTCTATATAGTCAGGACTATTGATTCTTCGCTGTATAGCAGCTTTTATCTCAGACTGGATCTGAAAACTCATTGACTCTGTACTTCACCTGCTGAAACCTGGATGATGAAGACTGTATTCAGATGGCTGTCTGCACCAGTTGATAGTCTCTTTGATTTGTCCTGGACTGCATACACATGCTTTCTCTCTTTAATAACTTATCCACCTCCTCTTCCAATTCATCTCCAATGACCTTCATCCACTGGAAGGAAAACTTCTCTTCAGCATCCATATAACAATTTCTGAGGTATAGATGCCTCCCATGTGCAAATCAAGCACCTAAAGGCAAAGCTGAGGCACGAATACCACTGATGACTACATTTGAGAGAAATTCTTCTGGCCTACGCATCCCATTTAACTGAGCTGATTGCATGTTGTGAACATCAGAGCCTAGAGACAGAGAGGTGTAGGCTGCCTATGTGTTAGGTTACAGCACCAGATGACCACCAGCACATGGCTTTCTAAGAGAAGAGTTTGTTTACTCATCCATTTGATCCCACAAGGAATGTTGATCATCTGACATGGAGGGGAACTTTGGCATCAGTAAATTTGCAAGAATCATGCCATGGGGGCTGTGGGCAGCAGTGAATTAAAGGAAGGGAATGTAGGAGGGATGGATGGAATTGTGGATGGGTGGTTTTACAGTTGTGTGAGTGACCAAATTTGTGCAGCCCAGGTTAGACTTGAGTGGGCTGGGTTTGTAGGCTGGGGTTCAGTGGTTTTGAGGGGCACTCTTCAAGGTAACTTCAGTAACAGAGAGGTAACACAGAATTGAGGTGTTGCCTGAAGAGTAGGGTCTTAACCTATTTTCTGTAGAAAAGGAATCAAACTTGGCAAAATTTAAGTGGGGTGAAGCTCCGCATCTTGGACCACAAAAGGTGAAGACCAGGTATTTTCCTTCTTGCATTTGCTGGTCTCAAGTACTTCTGTGTTCCTCCAGATTTCTTCATGATGTACCCATGGTAAGCTGTGATGCAGTCATCGAGTGGTGTGTAGAAGATGCACTTGGTCTTGAAGCTGAGAACGGGAGACAATGGGAGCCAGTGTAGAGTTCTGATTTTGGAGTTACTCTTGAACTCCCAGAGACTTTTGATGAGACACACTACCACCTGAAACGCACTGTTGGGTGTAAGACTTGGCTCTGGGATTTGGGCCAATAGAGCGTTGCCTCCCTCCAGGTGAGAGAGAAAAAGCAGTTTCACTCTGTAGAGATGCAACTGTCGATGCCAAGCTACCTTGCTCTTGAGGGTGATGTGCACTCTAAAATTGGTATCCACGTGGGAATCCAGGGACATATTGCCCTTGATGAGAGATGGTTTGAAGCTGTCCAGGTTCACCTCTTTGATCCAGTCCTGTTGCTGCTGCTTTCTGACATGTGCAATGAGAACAAATTTGTAGTAATCACGCACACTCCAGAGTAGTTTCTTCACCTTTTTTAATTGCAAGAATAAGAAATTGTCACAACGGTAACCTCCAGCTAAAATGGCAAGCAACAGCTTTTAATAGAACACTTCCTAACACCCCATTCCAACCGCATCATCAATACTTTCTCACCATTCCACCTTCAAGTACATCTCCACAATATTCTATCTTGATCAGATTCTGCTTGTGATTATGGACATCAAGGCTATGAAGGCAGGGAAGAAATTCTTTAAATTGAAACCATATTAATTTAGATGTCCACTTCCTTCTAATTTTGAGATGCTAGCATTCTCCATGAATGTAATCACCATGCCATATCAAGGTTTTTGTGAAGATCTCTTGGAAAGAACATTGGGCCCCTGGCCCTCACTTCCCACATATTCTCCCGCAACCTTGTACCATTTGATAGTCCTCAACAGATTTTACAAAAAGGCATTCATGGGGGCACCATTGATACTTGGCAAATTTGTTGTGTGTTGTTATAAACCTTTCCAAAGTGGCCCTCTAGGTCGGAACCTCCATTTGACATTAATTCAGAAGCCACTATGGCAACCCGAACGCAATCCCTTACATGCCTATATACATATATATGACCCTTGTCCTGCTGTTTGGCCTTGGGTTCATTATCTCTGTTCTTTTGACACAAAGCACAGCTTGGCGCCTTTTCATGGAATAGTAGCTGCACGTTTACTACCTGTCGCTTTAGACTTTCTGTCTGTACTCTTATGTTTGCTCAAGTGGAGGGTGTGGTGCAGTTGTGTAATATCACTGCTGCCTGGAGGAGCGGAGGCAGGCGTGTTTGGCCAAGTGTTGACGTTTAGATTTGTGTTGATTAAATTACAGTTCTGCCGATTGGTAGTTAATCAAGTTTTGTTGGCTTTGTCTAGAGCAGAAAAATTTGCATTTGCACCACACCTTTAATCCACAAAGAAGGTCTGAGCTGTTCAGGCCACCCCCATGTAATCAGATTACACACAGAAACTCTATTCTGTATGGCAATGTTGAGATATGCCGGGAGCCCAGTGGCCCCGAATGGCTTGTGTGGTTAGGACAGAGTAATGTATGTGTCTGGTAAGCCTGACATGTGACTGACTCTTCCCTAGGCCTACTAGCCTTGAGGCAACTCTGTTAACTTTTAGATTTGACTACCCCCGAGATTTGCCTGCAAGTGAATGACTTCATAGAAATGAACAGGCCCAGGCTGGGCTAATATGTTTAAGGAAAGGTAATATTTCACCTCATAATGATAATCAGTCATTAGATATGTAGTTTATTACAAGGCCTGCACGTTGTTTCTAAGCATACACTCTAGTAGATTACAAGCAAATGTCTCTGTAGCCCTGAGGTTTTACCATAATTTACAAGACAGTATCAAACTTTAAGTTGTCTCCTACATTTGAGTCATAACAAACTCTTACAGATATCCCACACTACTTGTGTCTGTGCAAAGGCACAGGGACCTATAAAACTGGAAAATTATCAAGATAGCTTTCTGTTTGTGAGCAGCATGCCTAGGAACTCTCAGGGTGTGATTTATCCCGGGTCAAGGTCAGTTCTCAGGGTTTTGGTCACTAATCTGTGATTCGACTGAGTCCCAGAGCAACTTGTGAGGCCAGTTGTTGTGCCAGGGTCTGCATGTACTTTATCTTTTGGCAATCTCGGTATATTTGAGGATCAATATCAATCTGGTCCTTTAAAAAGGCAGGACTCTCATCACAGGGGCAGAGAACTACACCCTGCATTGTTCTCACCAGCATAGTTTGATGAGGTAGGAGGCACCTTGGGTTTACATATAGGACAGAGGGCAGCATGAGTGTACATTAGAAGTGAGGTAGCGGCAAGAGTAGCGAACAGGCCATGTGTCTTACGTCACATATGGCCCCCTTTACTGCACTCTGAGATATTGTAAGCATGCAGAAATGCAACTAACAACAGAGCAATTTCGAAATTAGAGGATGTGAAAGTAAAGGAAGTAAGAATTATGCAAGGATGTGAACAGGGTTGTGAGTTAGGAACAGGCCGCGGGGCTAAAGAGGATCTTTGTTGATTTGGAGTAATTGAAACTGGACTCTGTGCGCATCTGTAGTCAACCTATTTCCCCACTTCTTGCAGCACTTAGTATCGCCACTTGGCTTCCATCCCAATTCTCTGTGAGTTGACTATTTATCGGATGTCTACGTCTTTGCTCTGCCACCCCTTCTTTGGCATGTAACAGCATCTCCATTCTCGACATGTTGATAATGAAAGCTGGCCTCTGCTGTCACGGTATACCCGACTCACACTTCCTGAAACCACCGACACATGGATTACAGACACCACGTGGGTGAGCACTTCCGGGTTATGTCTCGGCACTAGCATGGGAGGTGTGCTGGCCAGGGTCGAACTCACCTATAGGGCAATCAGGCAGTGCCAGAGGGCCAGTCTAAAAGGTCAGTGTGTGGGTTGGTTTTGTGGCTGAGTGTGCACCACGTTTGTGGGGTAGTGGGCCAGTTTGTGGTTGTATCTGGGCCAGTGTTGTGAACACCTTTATATATGGCTTAAAAGGCAGTCACAGGCACTATTGTGCTGGCCACTGTAGGTTGCCTGGGGCACACAGAGCAGCATAGGGTGGAAGTCCTACATGGTATGCAATGAGCAGCAGCATCTCATATCTGGTGTGCAGTGGGGGCGGTGCAGTTCTAAATTGAAAATAAATCAACTGCAACACCCCATGGTTGGTTCACACACACCTTTCCTACGTTCCCCGCTATCCAACTCTACCTTGCCCCTCATTATGAGGACACTTAATGCACCAATGAATGATCATTACTAAATCCCACCTGAAGCTCAACCAGCTCCTAATTGGCTGGATGTGGTGGGTGAGGTTTGTGGGCAGACGGGCTGTAATCACTTGCATGTGCAGCGAGAACTCTGAAGACACATGAGGTCAGAAATGTTGACTGCCTAGATAGGGGCACCTGCCACAGTAGAGGAGGAGATCGGATTAATATTATTGAAGGATATGACTTAGTGTGCCTTCAAGAAACGTGGGAAGTTGACGTCGTGTATATTGATGGATTTCATGTAATACAAACTCCTGCAATTCCCTCATGGTCAGGTAGAGCTAGAGGAGGATTATTGACCCTGATGAGAAACACTCTACGTGTAAATATATTCAGGACTGATGTGCAGTCCTCTTACTACCACCTTATAGTGTACAGTGGTCCGGGAGTAGAGGACATGCTCCTAATTAATTTTTATAATAAGAACTTTGAGGGCAATATGTCCCATGTAGTTGATTCATTAGAGTGTGCAATTGAGAGGGCAATATCTACTCACCACAAACCCCTAAATATAGTATGGCTGGGAGAATTCAATGTCCATAGCTGCCCAAGAGATCAATACCATTCTGTGGGCTGGCTGACGAAGAAGGTGTTGTCCCGTTCAATTTTTCACATACTTTGTATGGGGATGAACTGAACAGGCTTTTGGTCACGAGAAACCTGGTAATATTCAATCCAACTGATGAGCACCCTGGTAACTTGGTAAAAACGTTCGGGGAGAATGTACATGGTACCACAATAGACTATTTAGTGGTAGCGCTACCTTTTAAGATATTTTTAAGCCAGATAGGAACCCTTGCCACAGTTTTTAGTGATCACGTTGCATTGTTTTTCCAAATTCACTGGAATGGGTGTTTCATTAGGGTGGATAAGAGAGTTCAGGCACCAATAATAGCAAGAAAAAATGGAATAGTCCTTAAATGGGCAAAGATAAAGATGTAGTAATACCAACTGTAATTGGGTGCTCCCAACGGGAAATATCAACCTGTCTAGATCTGCATAGTGACCTCCTGAATATAGTGCAGGCTTTTGTTTCATTATTGAGCGTGGTGGAAGCTAACTTACAACCCCGGAAGAAGAGCTACCAAACAAAAAATCCACGCCGGTTTGATACTGCCTGCACTAAGGCACTCAGTAATTTACACAAAGCATTAAAGGAAAGGCCAAGAAATAAAGCTCTGGTAATCTCCCTCCGATCTCAATATAAAGAATGTAGACGGGACAGACTCAAAGCCCTAAAGAGGAGGCCTGGGACAAACTACAACTAGCCTCAGCTCTAAAAAGTTCTAAAGAATTCTGGGCTTTAGTTAATACCCTATTCTTGAGTCAAGATAAAGGGCCCTCCCTAAGAACCAACATGGGAGAAGATGCTTGGGTGGATCATTATACAGATATATTTGGGTCAGTATCAGATGGGGAAATCATAACTCATGATGACCTAATTGATGATAAGGGCACCCCGATTGTCTTTTCATTAGCAGAGGTAAAAAATGGCCTGATGCAATGCAGTAGCACTAAAGCCCCAGGCCCGGACGGGGCTCCAATTGACTTCTTCTTTGACTACCCAGAACTCTGGACCCCGTTCTTGACGAACGTTTTTAACGCAATTGCTGTAGTGGGCCCTCCTGCCTCATGGAAAACGACAATCATAGTGCCAATACACAAGAAAGGTGATAAATCAGTGCCCAAAAACTACAGGCCTATTTCACTTTTGGATGGAACAGTTAAATAAATGGGCCGCCTGCTGCTAAACAGGCTAGAGGAATGGGCTGTAGATAAAAATATATTAATCCCGGTGCAATATCGTTTTAAAAAAGGGATAGGGACCTTGGATCAGTGCTTAAACTTGAATTTAATTACAGCCAAGTACACCCACATAAAAAAGGAAATGTTTTGATGGCGTTTATGGATCTCTCCGCAGCCTTTGATTCTGTTTCACATATTAAATTATGGAATATCTTGAAAGATATGGGCGTGGATTACAATATAATATTCTTCATTCGCCAACTTTATTCCCAGTCCTCTGCATGTGTTAGATAGGGTAGCCAGGGTGAATGTACGAGATCTTTCCTTATTTTAAGAGGTGTCAGGCAGGGGTGCGTACTAGCCCCCTTTCTGTTCTCACTCTACACCAATGGCGTAGAAACTGCAGTGGACCATGATGAAGCTGATGTCCCCATGGTAAACAAAAAAAGGACCCCCATTCTGTTATACGCAGACGATGCCATATTGATAGCCAGGACTGGCTTAGCATTGCAAAATTAATTAATAATTATGTGTCCTATATGGCTGCACTAGATCTTCAGGTTAACGAATCCAAAACCTATGTTTTAATTGTGGGTAAACAACCCAAAAGATTACCGTCATTTTTTATTGCTTCTCGGAAAATTGAAATCACTAAGGGGCTTATCTACAAGGCCCTTGCGCCACTTTTGCGTCATTTTTAACATGGGAAAAGTGACGCAAAAGTGGCGCAAGGGGCTTGTAAATTTGCCCCTCAGTATTTTTAGGTCTCGCCTACGCAGCGCGCATGCGCTGAATAGGAGGAGACCTCTTGAAATCGATTTGCTTTTTCTGCCAAAAACGTGCACGCATTGCATTGCTTTCAATGGCAACGCGTGCACGTTTGGCGATTCCCTTGCAGGAGCGAGCTTTGAAACCATCTGTTTGTAATTAACTTTCAAACAGATGGTGCCCCTGCTCGCTCCCGCAAGGGAAACGCTGTGTGTGCTCTCGGTCGCACTCCCCCCACCCCTCCCACTTGTTTCTTTTCTGACTGAGCCGTAAACTTCTCCGGTTTGAAGGGACTCGTTTCGTCTCCAGAGGTCACGTCAGGAAACCAGGACTCCCACTTCGCAAACCACGTCGCCCCACAGTATTTCCAGCTCGGAGCGCAGGAGCAAAACTGTTACAGCTTTATAGGCAGCTAAGCATTTGAAACATGCACTCCCAGGCAAGCAGCTCTCCTGTGCCTCTCTCTTCCCTGACCATATTTAGGCAACCATAGCAAAAAATAGTCTCTCAGCAGTCGATTGTCGATCCGCGCCCGGGGAAGCCGCTATCGTCTTCTCTGCCTATTGATTGTTCATCCTGCAGATTCCCAACACTGCTTGGCCATTTGTTGTTCTATTTTTAGCGCGGCCAAATAAAGCAGTCTCCTATGTTTCCAGTTATATTTCCCAGCGTTTCACTGAGCTTGCGCGGCTACCAGTGGAACATTATGGGGCCGCCACTAAACTTAGAAGCACTGCTGAGCATGAAGGATAAAGCAAGGTGTATGGAGAGTTGAGGTGAAACAGTAAATATCCTCTAACTGCCACCTCAGCTTTTGTAACCTAGTTTCGTGTTCACTGAGCAGTCGCAAGTGCAGTGCAAACATTAAATAGTTTTGGCAGGGCGTAGTAGCCTCGTGACTCGGTGTGCGCCCGGCTTTAAGCCTCCACTGCGAGGTTGTGGCTCTGTACCAGTCGGAGGTGCGCGCGGAGCGGGGTCTCGCCCTTGAATATGTGGATAGTATTTTCACAGCTCCCCGGGTGTCACTCTGGCACCTTCTTTGTGTTTTCTTATGAAATATTGTGATTCTCCAATTGTATGTGGGACATTTAGGACATTAAAGGGACGGGTCCTGCTGTGGCCCAGAAACGACTGTAATTAAAAACTAAAACGGTTCCTGGAGTATGGGGTCCTATATTCACATCCTTAACTTTACAGGTAAAATACCGAACCCTCAACAGCAGCTGTAAAAAAAACTTTAAGTTAGTCGGTGACACTGATGCAATCCCTTCCCTGTTTATATTAAACATGCTTTCCTTTGTATTCTCCGAGTATTTACTTTTCAAAGATGTGTTTCTGTAGGTTTTTTTCGTGCAACATGGGACTCTTGCAAGTGCATACTGTGAAGTGAGTTGCCACCAGAGGTACGAGGGTGTTTGTCGGGGCACAATTGAGAGCTCTGGAGTTTAGGCTAAAGGCAGTGCGAGTTTCTCACAGTGCCTGTAAGTGGGTCATAACAGGGTTCAAGTTGCATGCTCCAATATTATTTGCCCCTCTACAACACTCGGAGCGAGGCTCACATATGTGCAGTTTGTAATTAGTTTTGTTTTTTTAAGCTAAGTACTTATTTACATAGGTATCTCCTGTTTTAGAGACCCCACGCATTTTCGTCCCACTTAGAGCACTGGGCAGATTTATTGTAACTGGCTGTACAAGTAGCATCTGCCTGCTGTGTGAAGGCTGTCTGTAGATGCGCATCAGGGTAACGTGCCTGCATTAATGTAGCTTGTTCTTTATTTTAAGCTTTATCTACACAAACGCTTATGGTTGTTTTAAAACGGCTATCCAGCAAGGAAGCTTGCTTCTGGCATTGGACATATCCAACTGCCTGGCACATACCACTTGTCATGACTTCATAGTTCCTTCCCTGAGGTCAGTTACCTACAAACCTTGAGGATATGGCTTGTAGTAATGCAAGTTGAGAGTATAAGAGTATGTCATTGTTTTAGAAAGCAAGAGGAATATCCAGAATCTTAAGGCTAGTTGAAGCACATATTGCATACTCATGATAATAACTCATGGAAAGTGTGGGTCTTGGCACTTAATTTCCAGTGCCTTTCAGTTAGTAAGTGCCGTTTCCCAATTGATCTCTCTAATCCTAGCAGCCAAGGAAAGGTAGGTAGCCCAGTGAGTGAACCATCTGTGGTTCAATGAAGAAGTTGACAGCAGAAGTTTAAATCTTGTGGGTAGTGAGTCCATTTGGCTATTTACGTTTTCGAGGTTCATATAACAAGTACGTCAAAATTGCTTAAAATGGTTGAAGAGGCCATTCTTTGAGACTAAGCAATATATAGTTACAGCAATATTTATTCCTGTGTCCTTGCATCCAAAGGTGGTGACGTGTGAGCTGCCTTTATCTACAGAAAACAAGCATTGGCATAGCCAATAGGTCTCGCCTTTGGGACCTTATAAGTGTTTAGCCATGCAACAGTAGATGTTGTTGCACCAAGGATATTGTGCTGCATAACTAAATACTTATAAGGTCCCAAAGGCGAGACCTATTGGCTATGCCAATGCTTGTTTATATTTGGGTGTACTTTTTAATAGTTTGGGGACTTGGTCAAACATGGTAGAGAATAGACGTAATGCACTAGAAAAGAGCGCTAATGCTATATTTTCTTTCACGAAAAAGCTGGGAACAAAGCCTTTGGAACCTATTAAAATGATCAACTCTGCTAAAGCTATTGCATCAGCTACATATGTAGCAGGGATATGGGGAATAACTAAAGCTGATGTGATACAACAGAAAGAGGACGCCTTTTAAAAAACATTATTATCCCTCCCGAAAGGATGTTCAAATTACATTATGCACCAAGAGTTGAACGCCCCGTTTATATCAGACTTAATATTCATTGCCCCGGTCCTACTCTGGCATTCAATCTGAAGGAGGGACACAGTGGAACTGATTCAAAATATCATAAGGGACTGTTTAAACCTTGAGCAGGTGCACAAGGTACCATGGCTTTGTTATGTAAAGGATACCTTGTCAACACTAGGCTTTGTTTCTCTATTTTATGACCCGCTTAACTGCTTGAATACCCCAAAAGCTGAAATTAAATTATGTTCGAAAGTGTATAGGGCTAATGAAAGGCATGCTCTCAACTGTAATAAAACCATGGTGGCATTATATTTGGCCCTTCCACCTACTCCTGGAGAAACTAACTCATACCTGGTTTCTGTCACAAATCCCCATCACCGATATGTACTGGTGCGATTCAGACTTAACCTTATCCCTTGCATGCTGACCTTTCCTGCGGGGAAATATTCAATGAATATGCCTCCATACGTCGCATGCCTTTTCTACGCATGCAATTACAATGCGGTCGTTACAACGACCGCGTTGTAACAACGCATACCATTACCCTGCAAGTCGTAACAACGACTTGCTCTAGGGGGGGCGCTGGATATTGGAATAGTATAATTTACTATTCCAACTCCAGTTTTGCAACAGTAGGGAAGGTGTTGGATTTTAAATCCAACACCATGTGCCCCCTCCGCAAGTCGTTGTTACGACTTGCGGGGTAATGGTATGCGTTGTTACAACGCGGTCGTTGTAACGACTGCGTTGTGATTACATGCATTGAAAAGGATTTGTGGTAAGCGCTGTTTACCATATTCAATTAACGAATTGCCAGTCTGCCCCTGTGATGGCACCTCCCCTCAATCTATTCTTCATTTTATATTTTTCTGTAACCTTTATATATATGAGCGGAAACAGTTTCTGAAACATAACTTTGTACAATGCCGCCCAGCTCTGTCTTTCCTTCAAACGCTCCCTGATCCTTATGTAAACTTTTGACTTGCATCCTATTTATGTTCGGTGCTATCAAAGAGGAGATTGATTGGGTCATAATTTGCATTTTAATCGAATGTGGCACTGTATTGCACTTTATATTATATATCAAATGAATTAAGCATGTTTTAAACAGGGCGCTTCCTTTTTAGTCTTAGATTTTAACTGGTTTTATTTGTATTATCTAATTCTAGCAAATAGAAGATTGATTGGCTTATTATTTGCATTTTAATTTGCTGTGGTACAGTCTTACCCTTTTCTTATTATACATTGAATGAATTTGGTGGGTATTAATATAGCGTTTTACTCAAAGTATAAAGATGATTCCTATCTGTGCTTATCTACCGAAACGTGATGGAATGTAACATATCAAACAATTTATATTTTATGAATTATTGTACTTTTATGATCTTATTGTGTAAGGTTGAATAGAGTGAATTTTTGATTGATTGATTGAGTTGCTCACCCAGACAGACAAACGAGGTATCATTTGATAGACATTGTCTTTTACCTGCCCATAGTGTTTAAATGATTTGGAAACAAGTCTCTAGTTTTTAGAAGAAGAAAAACTCATTTTGTAATAATCTCTACCCTGGATTCCCTTACAAATCAATTTCTGAACACCAAGTGACCAGAACCATTCTGCTTGTCTCATATGTAGCCAGAAACAACAATATGACATGCCTGCACTGGAGGCCATTAATGGGCTCCCTATAAAGGAGTGATGAAATTTCAAATTAATCTGCCTAATCCGCAATGTTTTACATGGCTGAGCTCTGAAATTCCTGTCAAAAGTTTTTGGCCTTTATCTTTCCACTTATATCTAATATCTTCCACTCTTAATCTACAGCATAATTTAGAGTTTGGTGGACGGGTTACTCTGTCACAAAAGTGACAGATCTCCTTTCCTGCTTATTACAAGTGCATTATATCCTATGGCACTCGCAATAAAGGGGACTAGATATCCCACATGCTTCTGATGGAGCACCCGTCTGCAAAACTCTGAATCAGGCCCTTAATGTCTCTCTGTCTTTCTTGTTACAAGATATCAGAGGAATGACCTTTCATGTGCAAGGGTAATCCCTGTGGAGTCCTGTACCTCTGTTTCTACACATGAAATATGTCTTTCTTGAATTCAGGAGAGTGCTAAAAACAAAGTCTTCTAACAGGCTTCTGAAAGCCCTCTCCATGTGTGCTTATAGTATGCTCTTTTCGTGTTTGTTAGTCAGATGCCTAAGATGCTTTTTACCCTTTCATTCTGAAGACTCTTCACCAGTGCTTTATCACCTTTCTATCAGTATACTTATACATGGTTGATGGATTCCTTCAGTTGATGATACAACTCCGATAGATGTTCAGTTAATATCCAGAACTTATTATTATTACCATTATTCTTTTTATTTTGTTTTATAATGACAAGTACCCCCATAGGGTACCCTTGAGCTACTCCATTTTCCATCTTTTGTGTAGCTGATTCATGGCAGTTCTTTAAACAAAGTAAATAGGAAGGAGGTAAGGTAGAATAGTACTGTAGCACTGATGCCAACCACAAGGAACACCTTGTGACAGAATGCAACCGAGTGGTCGAATACAGTCAAAATATGCAGAATATGGCCTGGTACCCGGTAAGGAGTAGTTCTTACCTGATACATAGCAGTATTGGCTCTGTGCCTCTGGGGGTTCTGAAACCCAATTGAAAGTCACTCAGTAAGAAAGCAGTTTGATTCCATGTGCAAATAAAGTTGATGGATGACTGCCGTATCATGTGCCTTTGAAACACAGATGGGTCGGTTGTTTGAAAGATTGTCTAGGTCCACCAAGGGTTTCCATACAATACGCGTTACAACAGCATGTTTGAGGTCTTGATTCCATAGAGAGGGAGGTACTGAAAGGTGACGATGCCATGAGTCCCAGGGTAACCACTTTTGCATTACAAACATCCCATGACAAGGAGAATTTTATGAGTGACATCAAGATTTTTCTGATGTCATCATCAGTTACTGATGATAACACATAAAGAGGGGTAGAGCAGGCAAGCACTATTGAATGATTGTCATCAGGCCACTCGTTGGTGAAAGAGATGCTGTGAATTATAGCAGAAAGGTTGGTGGCGAAGGCAAGGAGGTTGTCACACTGCTCATTTGAGGGTACAAGTAGTTTTGTCATTAGGTTATGGGTTAGCATCATCTCATAGCTATGAAAAAGTCCTATTATCTGCCAGGGTAATTTTGGCTTTGAAGTATTCTGTTTTCAAACATGTTGCACGTTGATTTGTTGTCCCTTGGGAGTGCTCTACAAGTGGCACAATTAAATAGTGTTTTTCCAATATCCTTCCAGTGCTCTGCCTTGACGTTTCAATTGGCAAAGGTCATTTGTTAACCATTGTTTGGCCCTCATGGGATTAGGTTTGCAGGTGGACAAGTGGGCATGAGTATGTAATGCACAAGAACATTTTTGAGATGTGGTTGAATTTTCTCAGGTGCCTCTATAAGCCGGTCTGTGAAATCAGGTTACATTGTAAGTTGTTCTGTACTATAGTGTTCTGGGACAGAAGAAAGATTAGGGGACATATGGACTAAAGCATTTTTCCATAGACACAGAATGGGTTAAACCCCTTGATACATCTGGCCCTAGTTTTTTTTACACAGCTCACAGTGTGCAAAGAAATATTCACAAAGTCACACTAGGTATGCATGCTGCTGCTAATCGCCAGCCCACTTGCTGAGTTGTAATCTTTTTAAATGAACTTCGGCGAGAGAGGGTTGCTGGTCTAATTCTAGGAGACATGGGAGGAAAAAGGCATGGCATGTGCCAACCACACATGTGCTCTGCCTTTCCTTTACATAATCTAAAATGGCATCCACCAACCAGACCCACTATTACAAGCAGGGGCGTAACTTCAGGGGGGTCTTTGGGGGGGAACACACCCCTTATAAGTTTGCCCATCAGGGCCCGATCTAACTTGTCGGATTCTTTCTTTGCATCACTGCCCGGCTGTAGTGGGCTGTGCTGAATCATGCCAGTGCTGTCAAGGACAGAATGCAGAGCAAACAAGGCATGTTTTATTCAAAGTTGCACGCCAGCAGTCAGGCCCAGTTATACTGATCCAAAGCCTAACACGAACAGCAAAGGGCGTGCGTCTATTGCTGTTTGGGAGACACTCCAAGGCCGGTGTCCTGGTCAATCCTCGCTGCTCTAGCAGCTTGTGAACATTTGGAGTGACACTAAGTCACGTATCTCCACTACCGAAATGAATTATTTATCTATTTACATCCTGTTCAGTAGTGGTTTGTGAAATGCTTTTGAATTTTTCAGTGGCAAACGTTTAACTCAATAATGCAATATTATTCACATATGAAACAATTCACAAGCGTTTTGCAAACCACTTTTGACCAGAGTATGAAGCACAACTGCAGATGCCTTTTCATTGTCAAGCAGCACAGCTAATGTTGCTTACTTTTGCGCCAAGTTGTATTTATCTAACCTGCAGAGATCTCAAGTTGTTCCTGTCAGGTACAACGCCCTTAGCCAGTCGTGACTACTTACCTAACAGCACATTTCACGCTTTGATAAAACTCCAAGTTTCAGAATGCAATTGATGTTTACAGGGAAATGCTGGCTAACGTATTATATGTGACGTAAGGCCCTGCTGTGATCCTGCCCTGTTCTCCAGACACCATGCCACTCCTCAATCTGTTGGAACTTTATTATTTGTATACACTGAACAAGTCAGTTGACAATGCATGCCTGGTGCTTTTGTCTTGACACATCCTTAGAGCCGGTACTGTCACTAGACTGTCACTATAACAAACTATTGTTACAATTGCAAAGGCATTCAGGCATTACTCATTTAGTGAAAAGGTGAGCTGTTGCTTTTATTGTACAGCCACTACTGCAAAGTGGCCCCATGCTATATGTGCCGATTTTCAGCAAGTACCAAACTCTACGTTCTGGGACATGTAATTTTGCTTTTGCAATTAAACTATGAATTAACAAATAGCAACATGAAAACAGTTATTAGCCAAAACGCCGACAGGATCAGTGGTAAATATTGCATTGTGTAGCTGAGCTGGGTGGGGATGTAAAGAAGCATTGCCTCTGTGGTTGAAAAATGCTGTGAAACAAATTATTTTGCACTAATATTGCTTCATTTAGGGCGGGGCTGGAGTGCTTTAAAAATGTTACCTGTTTATCCTGGTAAAAATTCAATTTTATTTCAATATCTGCAAGGATCAATAATTATTCAACACTGTTCTTTGGTTTATGGTTTAAACACTAGAGGTTCCCTTGTTTGGACTGTGGTTACCATGGTCCAGATCATAAGTAGATTTCCAAAATATGGTCATTATCCTCTGCAAGAATAGCTGTAAGTAGCTCTGTGTTAAGCATGACACCGTTAGCCAGACCTAACCGTTTAACTAACAGCAGTATTGATGATGAAAATATATATTTTTTAAATAGACTACAAATATCAGAATACATTTTTTTGTTGCTAAAGAGTCAGGACTGGACACTTATGTCACATATAACAGTGGAGCCATATGATAGATATCTCAGAGCCTCGGAGAGCCTCAGATATACCCTGGTTCAGTGTTCTCGGCTGGGCCATTCCAGAAACAGACTGGTTTGATTTGGATTCATAGTAGGCAATTCCCCCTGCACAACAGTCATGCAGGGTCTGCATTCGGGGCAAGATGTCAGCTTTCAGCAGGAACTCGTGTGGGTAGGGTGGCAAAGAAGTGTGAGTGTAAGCTATTCTTGCCTCGAAGCTTTAAATATAATTGGGGAAGGAATGGAGGGTGCATTGGAATATGTGCTCAATGAAGGAGGAGCTTCATTGCCCTTGCATCATTCCCATTATTTGAAGTGATGCATTTACATGTGTGTAATGCTGTATTTCAAGGTGTACTTGATGCTTGTATCACACAATAGTTAATGGACTTCCATCACCACCCACTATGGCCATTTGTTTACTTTATTCTGGTCCCTTAATTTATTTCTGTGAGGTCAGATTGTTTAGTCACTGTGCAGTGCAAGGCTTGTAGCCCATCCCTCCCATCTGCCCCTGTCCACCCTCTACCTTTTTAGTTGGGTACACCACATTGAAATCCCCCTAATATTTTTGGCCAAGTGAAGGAAGTGAACCGAATAGGGTCACCCGGGTCACTCGCGACCACCTCTCAGCCTTCCAAACAAATGAAGAGTCGGTCAGACAGTAGAGAATACAAACCAATGTTATTTATTAGTCATACACTCGAGCGGAGTCCAGTCTGACAAGCCTCCTTGGATTGCTGCAGAGGGACTGACCCCCGCCAACATGGAGATACATGATATACATTCCCAGTACTCCTAAAGACACGCCCAGACTGGAATTTTCCAGTTAGTAGCTGGTGAACAAAGGAGACACAGAAGGATGAGCTACAATCCTAAGCCTGGGTACATGCTATCTCAGTTCCAAGGTTATTCTGCCCGTGCCCGCCACTCTAAGGGTGGGAGCAGGCCTATCTAACGAGAAAGGTATGTAATGACAAGACAGTCTATTCATTAGTGCAGCGAAGCTCAACCTTGGAGAAATACAAAAAAAACATTGAGGCTGCGTTCTGCTGAGGCAAACAGAATGAGACAGAAGCTTGGTTTCAGTCATGGTACAAAATGGCGGCTGAATGCAAAATGGTGCCGCAAATGCTAACTTAAATTGTACAATGCAAGGGGAAGTCGACTGAAAACATTTTCCATTCCAACAGACCCTCCTTTTAGCATTTGCTAACATTTTGCCACTGTCTAAAGGTAAATAACTTCTTGTATATCATGAAAACTACTGCTACATGTTAATACACACATTATTAATATTCAAAAATGTCTTCATCTATTGACATTAGGTCATTGATATCCTTCATCATCATCATCACAGCCATTGTCTTAGGATCATGTACTGGAACCTTTGGCTTGGGTGTCAGTGTTTTTACACAATAAGCACAGCAAGCAGGAAGACAGTGTATGCACAAGCAACAGGTGAAGAGTATACAAGCAATTGCAACTAGGAAGATAAGAATCTTCCTACCCCAGGACGTGAATAAACCCCAAAACCATCCTGAGAGAGTCCATGTACCATTTTCTTGGTGGATGTCAGATGCGAGCCTATGCAGCTTCTGAATGGCAGCTTATACATTAGGGGCGTGGTCTGGGAAGTATACACAACAACTGCTGCCAATGACGCGACAGGCCCCTCCCCGGTCAGCAAGGATGACGTCTAACTCCATCCTGTTTTGTAAAGTAACGAGTCTTGTGGCTTGGAGCTCAGCAGTGATATTTGTCATTATACCCGCTGTTGTATTTATAACCCCTTCAACAACTCTTGTGAGCCGACGAATGTTAAGGCTATTGGAAATGGGGCCCCAAAAGGGAATAATACCCTTCATGGCGTCTGTAAACTGCTGCAAAGTGGTGTCTGTCTGATCTATATCTTCTGCGTTAATAACCCTTCTGATTCGGGACAGGTATACACTCCTGCGCTGCAATCGATGGTCCCTATAATAACAGGACGGAGCTATATATACAGGTGGTAAGAGGTAAGAGAGATAACACCTGCCCGACCATCCCTCAGGGAGCCAAACATAATTTTGGGATCCACAGACAAAATAGACATTAGGAGGTGGTATCAGAGGTGGACTATCTGTTGTTCCCAGCTTATATGTGGTGTTGCACCTGCTCTCCCCTACCTCCATCTTCCCACTCCCCTGGGCACAGAAAGGAGCTGTGGTGTTATCCACTGACAGCGGTTTTGGCTTATCTTCAGTTAGATTACGAGCCTGAAAGGACTGGAAATATTCTGACGCATGGAATCCCAGGAAATCATTCATTTCCGTATGAGACCATGTTCCATTTCTCACCCCTTTGTATGCATGCATGAACAATCTACCAAACGACTCTTGACCTGTAGGGGCACCAGGAGGTACTCTATGCAGGAAGTGTACGTTTTGTGTCATAGTGCAGGGACCAATACTTTTTCTTTCAAATGTATCAAACTGGGGAGGTGGGCATACCATACTAAGCAATGCATACCACCCCTCACAGCTGCTAATATAGGACAATGGCATGGACAATAAGTTCTCACTTTTGTGAGTCACTGAGGGAAGTAGTCCACACACCCAACAGTTTGTCATGTGAGACGCATTATGTGTCTGGTGCAACATTTGTAATAAAACATTATCCTTATAAGACTTTCGGTGCTCCCCTTTGTGAGGCACCAAAGTGACAAATATATGCTCAGGGTGAATAGGCGTCGTACCAACCAGGGAATGCACTGGATATTTCTCCTCCAGGAACCATGCTATACTAAGAACTGTTATTAGGGAAATCACAACAATCACGACAAAAACTATTTTACTTTTTGTGGACCAGCTAGACCAACCAGATCCATACCGCTCTAATCGCGGTGCCGCAAGTGGCTGCTCTTCCTCAGTAATGGGTCGACCAACTGGGTACATTTTATTCAGAGGAAGGAAATGCAATAGGGCTGATGACAAAAAGACAAAAAGGGGGGGGCAAATGTTCCCAGTGTCCGTCAGAGCCTCACTGGTAGACTCCTATTGTTCATCAACGTTGGCGCTATTGAGCACCGGCAGTGGAGCTGTCGGACCAGCTCTTGAAAAAATCCCACGTCGCTCAGGATAAGGTGCCCCTCTCCAGGGGAGCACGTTCGGTCTATCCTGTCCAGTGTCCGAACAATGTACCAATCTCGTCTGTCCCTATGCTGCTGTTGCCTGACTTATGAGTCCATCCCAGCTAATCTGGCTTTTCCTTTGGTGCACTGTTCCTCCATCGGGGTCGCAGATTGTACCTAGGTACTCCAGGCACAGTAGGGTCAGGAAAACGGGGCTCAGGGGGGTCAGACACAGAGGGGCTAATAGACTGGGACTCAAGCACAGATGGGCCAGTAGAACGGGGCTCCTGAATGGCCCTGACCTCAGAGGGCACTGCCGCATTCAACACTGCATCATTCTCCTCCTCCGTTTGGGTCCACGTTAGCTGGGCATCCGATAAGGGGACAAAGCGGGGCACCTGCTCCCACTCCAAGTCCCCAATGCCGTCGAGTACCCACTAGTCGTAAGGCAAAGGGAGAGGCACTTTCTGGCAGTGTTGGCAGTGGATCCAATTCTTTCGGCCAGCAACCTTGACCGCTGTTCGTGTGGCAAGGAGCACCTGGACCGGCCCCTTTCACCGCGGCTCCAAACTTCCTTTCCTCTGAAAGTTGCGCGTCAGGATATAATCCCTGGGCCGAATGTTGTGCCCGGGCCCCTTAGGTGCTGGCGTAAGTGTGTCCTGGATCTGTTGGTGAATAGAACGCAGACTTTTAGTTAACTCATGCAAATAATCCACCAACAGAGGGTATTCAATCTCAGAAAATTTCTGAGTACGCGGGACGCCCCAAACATTTGCCGGGTGCCCGAACACGACCTCGAAGGGTGACAATCCTATTCTAGAATGAGCAGTTGTTCTTGTAGACAAGAGGGCTAATGGTAAAGCATCTGGCCACTGCAACCCTGTGCTCTCCTCAATCTTTGCCAATTTCAGTTTGAGAGTACCATTGTACTTCTCAACTAGACCCGCTGACTGGGGGTGATTCGCAGCATGAAACTTTTGTTTGATGTGGAGTCCTTCGCAAACCAACTGTATGACTCTCGCATTGAAGTGGCTTCCGTTATCACTCCAAATCAAACGGCGCAAGCCGAAGCGAGGAAAGAACTCCTTCATGAGTACCTTTGCAGTCGCTATGGCTGTATTTTCTTTAGTGGGGTAAGCCTCAACCCATTTACTGAATACACAAACAACCACCAACACATATTTCAAATGGTTGACTCGATCCATTTCTATGTAGTCTAACTGGAGGACCTCAAAAGGGAAAGTAGAGGGTGCAAAATTGCCAGGTGGTGCAGGGGTACCCTTCCCAGGATTGTGCATCATACACACAATACAATATTTGACCAAATGGGCGGCCGTCTTTGGGATATTGTCATTGTGCAATGCAGGATCTAACAATTTACACATACCTTTCGCACTGATATGGGCTGGACTGTGCGCCATAGGGACTACGGGGAGAACGTATGAATCTGGTAACATCCACCTCTGTTTCCCTGACTTATCCGTCCAACACCCTTCCTCATCCAAACGTGCTGTGCTTTCCTGCCATACTGCTAACTCCTCGATCGTTGCCTCGCTCTGAATCTCCTTGATATTTGCCAACGTATCCTCAAACATGGTAACCTCAGGCACCCACCTAGCTGGACCTGCTACAAACATCCTTTTCATCTTTGTTCGGGCTGTCTCCTTAGCTGTCTGGTCTGCAAATGCATTCCCTCTACCTACATCATCCGTTATTGCCTTGTGGGCGCTACATTTTATTATCGCCAATTTTGTGGGGAGTGTCAGAGCCGACAAAAACCTATGAATAAGAGGGCCAATCTGTATTTTCATCCAATGGGAAGTGAGAAACCCCCTCTCTGCCCAGAGTTGCCCAAAGTTATGGGCGACTCCGAAAGCGTACTGGCTGTCAGTATAAATATTGACAGTCAGTCCTTCACTCAACTCACAGGCTTGTATAAGGGCAACAAGTTCCGCCGCTTGGGCCGACTGATAGGCAACTCGCGACATCTCAACTACCGTGTGCAGTGCTGTGATCGCATATGCAGCAGTTGTAGTGCCATCTGGTAACTTAAAACAAGAGCCATCGACGTATAGTTCCCCTTGGGGGTCAGATAAGGGAACATCAGTCAGGTCTACCCGTCCCTTCGTTTCTTCCTCTGTCCGAAAAATGCAATCATGTATATCAATTTCCTCACTCTCGGAAGGGAGGGGTAGCAACGTGGCTGGGTTTAGAGTGGCACATCGTTTAATCGTGACATGCGGTGCAAAGTGGGTCATTTCATAACCGGTCAGACGTGCACTGGTGAGGTGCTGTGTCTTGGTTTTATTCAAAAGTGGATCCACAGCATGGGGTACCATGACTGTGAGGTCAGTATCAAGTACGAGCCCAGCCGATTGCCTTTTAGAGATGGCCACTGCCGCGACCGCTCTTAGACAGCTCGGGAGGGCTCTTGCGACAGGGTCAAGAAGAGCAGAAAAATAAGCACACTGCAGTTGCTTACCTCCAAAGGCCTGTGTTAAGACAGAAAGCGCACAATCGGCCATCTTGTGTACATACAGCACAAACGGCTTCATGTAGTCAGGCGTACCAAGCACAGGTGCAGAGCAAAACGCAATTTTTAATTGCTCAAAAGACTGCTGACATTCAGGCGTCCAAGGCAGGGGTTCATGCACATCTTTAGTTGTTAGCGCAAGCAGGGGTTTTGTTAGTAGCAAATAATTAGGAATCCAATGGCGACAGTAGGAAGTGATACCAATAAAAGCGCACACATCCCTCTGAGTTTTAAGGGTAGGCATTTTAACAATGGTACTGATGCGCTCAGGGGTCAATCTCCTACCCTCCTTCGACAGTAGGTGACTTAAATAGGTGACCTCCTGTTGACAATATTGAAATTTAGAAAGGGACACTTTATGTCCGTGGTGAGCCAAATGCAGCAACAACTCAACCGTACTGTCTTTGCAACCCTTTTCAGTGTCAGAAGCAATGAGGATATCATCCACATATTGGAGCAATACATTACCTGAGGTAAGAGTGAGGGAATCCAATTGGGCCTTCAAGGCTTGACTATATATGCTAGGGCTCTCAGTATAGCACTGAGGAGCTCGACAGAATCTAAAGCTTCTGCCAGCGAGGGTAAAACCGAACAAGGGCCTGCTGTCGGGATGGATCGGGATACTGAAGAATGCATTTTTCAGGTCAATGACAGAAAAGAATTTAGCAGAGGATGGAATCATCGACAGAAGGGCAGTAACGTCAGGGACCACCGGGAAATGAGGAACCACTATTTTATTAACTGCGCACAAGTCAATCACAAAATGATAGACATCTGGGTGATCATCAGAGGAGTCTGAAGGTGCCCTCTTGAGAACGGGAAGAATAGGGCTATTACACACATTTGCTGTCGTCTCTTCAATGACTCCCGACTCAATCAGATCCTGTATAATCTGCAATGAAGCTCGCTCCCCCGCCTGTGGTATTTTGTACTGGGGAATACGAGGCAAGATGGCATTGTCTTTAACTTTAATGGAAACCGGGGGTATTTGCAATAGTCCTACATCGTGTCACCTGTTGCCCACAATGTGGGCGGCACATCTTTAAATTCAGCAGGGAGGGGTGCATCTTTGGATAGACACTGCTTAGAGCTGACCACATTTGGACCTACTGTCATGTAAACACCGTCCGGAGAACAATAAATTGTCGCATGCAACTTCTTTAATAAATCTAAGCCCATCAAATTCTCTCCGCAATTAGATGTCAACAAAAATGGCCAATCCACAGTAAAAGGACCTATAGTCAATGTGAGTAGTTTGGAAATGGGGCTTACAACCGGTACACCAGAAAACCCTACCGAAACATTATTATGGCCAGACAGCTGCCCTGGGGGCCAGTGAACGGGAAATAGAGCTATTCAATCCACCAAAAATTCCTTAGCTGAGCCATGCAAATCTGCAGTAACGTAAGTACCGCGTTGATCTACAGGTATCTGAACTGGTCCCTCACCATGTCCCTGGCTGTCCTGGCTGTGAGACATCCCTGTCACTTCATCCAGATCATAGTCATCGTGGTAATACTGTTTGCCCCTAGGGTCATCAAAGTAGTTCTGGTCAGTATGACCCTTTGATGTCCCAGCAGCCTGAACCCTATCCTGGCCACCATCTCCACGCCCCCGTCCACAAGATCCTCGTCCCCTCGGGACTGCCACCTTTTGCAAAAGCACAGGACACTCGCTGCGCCAGTGTCCCTCCTCTTTCCAGTATGCACACTGATTCGGTCCTACAGGCGTAGTGTTCCTGCTAGCACGCGGAAGCTGTCGGTCCGGACCACCACGTCCTCTACCATTCCCTCGAGAAGCCTGTTGCAATAACGCCTTAGTCTTCAATTCTTTGTGCTTTTTCTCCACCTTCTCCTTCTCCTTATTTTCCCTGTGTTCATAATACTGTGCCATACTCAATATTACAGAAGGGGAGGAGGTAGTCCAAGTGCTCTCCGAAGCCTGAAACCGAGTCGCGATCTCAGGAAGCAAGTTCGTAACAAATCTATTAATGAACAATCGGACACCTCCCTCCACCGACAGGTCCTGTCCGCTAAAATCCCAAAACACACCTTCAAATTGAGTGAAAAAATCAGACACACTTTCATCTTTCTTCTGACGACATGCCGTTAACTTGTCCCAATCTACCCTTCTTGGTGGAATAAGAGAATGCATATAGGTAATAATCCGGCCAGGCAAAGCTAGTATCTCGGCCTTAGGCTTCTCACCAGGCTTCCTCTCCTGGTCCCACACCTTAATTTGATCCCAAGTACCACCCAATTCTGCAACATGATCCTGTGTGTGGACCTGCCTACAAATACCAACGGGTACCAGTAAACCAAAAAACATTTCAATATCTGCAAGCGTCATCACTGTTGACGAAGCGGCCTCTGTCAATTCCTTATAATATGCAATAGGATTCTTCCTAGGGTCGGGTAACTGAGTCTTAAGGGACAAAACCTCACTCCTCTTCCATGGAGTATAAACCCATTGTTCCTGAAACCGGGCCTCTACCCGGGGTCTAGTAACGAAGTTATGCTGATCTCGTAGCTCTGATATCTCAGGGTGATATATGGGGTGGACTTCCCTCATCGGGAATTGGGACACTGTCTTTGGGCTCTTCTCAAGCAGCCTACCTCGATAAGCAACCAGTGTTGCAACATTACCAAAGACCTGACCAGGTGCCATATCAGCAGCATACACATTGTCCCTAATATCATAAATAATCTGGGTTGCAGCATTGTTAAAACACTGTTCCCACAGTCCAATCAGAGTAGCTGACATCTGCTTAAGGGCATGCTGCTGCACAAACGGCTCATAATCTTTCATCACACTCCACACATCCTCCACGCTGTAAATGGGGTGACGAGCCCACTGAGCGGCCTGATTGGCTAGCACCTTTCTCTCTTCATCCCCCACATCAGATCGTATCAGTATCTGCCCCAGTCGTTCCCTAGCTGTGCCCAATCCCCGCTCCCTAATCCCCGTACAGGCGTTACGCTACTCAGTACCGTCAGGGAATGAGGGTAAAGGGAAGGAGTAGTAACAGAAGGAACGGCCACCAATGTCACCAATGGCTGTGTCGTAGGTGTAAGAGTTGGAGGGAGAGATGCCGAAACAATAGGCATAGCAGGGAGACTTGCGGTCATCGCAGGCGCAGAAGGCGAAGCCACGGAAAGGACAGAAGGCGCATTGGTCAAAGCAGCCAGATCAATGACAGAAGAAACAGAAACAGCAGAAGCAGAAGAGATGGGCTGTTGTGGCAGTGGGATGGCAGGATATATTTTATGCAGGGCGTATGGGGGTGGAGGTCGAGCATCTAACAATTCCTCCACAAATGCATCGTTTTCTTCTCAACCAACATAAGACTTTTCACATTGCAATCGAAATTTCCTATCAGCACACTCTGTCCCTTTCTCTGTTTTCTCTCTATCATACGCTACAGCTTTCTGAGTCACCATCTGCATTTTTCCCTTCCGGGCCTCCTTCTCTGCTTTCATTCGTCTCTGCCTAGCTTCCTTTTGCCATGTTCTGAGAGAATCAAACATCGACTGTCTACTTCTTTTCGCACACAATTTATCCTGCAGGAAATTGATTTTCTGTTCATCGAAAGTGCCCGTCAACGGCCACTGCAACTCGGCATTGTCCGTCGTATATTTGTGCCATAACGAACTAAACATAATAGGGCCAAGGCCATGTTTGACGTACATATCAAAATTAGGGGTGTCTTCTGGTGGCGCTGGCTGACTTTCTTCCAATCGAGCATCAGTAGAACAACGACAGCCCAAACAAAACATTTTACTAACACACGGCATCCTTCAAAACAAAAACAAGTTCACTATTGATGCCGAGCAGATATTTGCAAATATCTTACCAAAACTGGTCCTCAGACCTCATCAGATACAGACCAAAGTGGTACCATGTTCACAAAGAACTCAAACAAATTCAAGCGCTTGTTCAAAAACGGTCCTCAGACCATACCAAACACAAACCAAAATGGCACCATAGCCACAAAGAACCAAAGCAAACTCACCTGGTGCACACAGGCCAAAGTAATTTATTCTCCACTGCCGACTCTTCGGACCAAACGGTCAGATCCAAGGGGTTCGCCGTTCAGGACCCCAGCCGAGATGACCACTGGGCGAGGCACCGCCCTGTCAGACAGGCGGGGCAGCTGTGAGTACCAGACTCTCTTGTGCAGGGATCCCCGGTCCGCCCGTCCGACCCGACCCGACGCGGCCCCGTCCTCCTCACCGGCCTGTGGGCGAGGAAGGGGCACACCTGATGGGGTCCCTGTTCGGGAACCAACTGAACGATGTGACCCGAATAGGGTCACCCGGGTCACTCGCGACCACCTCTCAGCCTTCCAAACAAATGAAGAGTTGGTCAGACAGTAGAGAATACAAACCAAAGTTATTTATTAGTCAAACACTTGAGCGGAGTCCAGTCTGACCAGCCTCCTTGGATTGCTGCAGAGGGACTGACCCCCGCCAACATGGAGATACATGATATACATTTCCAGTACTCCTAAAGACACGCCCAGACTGGAATTTTCCAGTTAGTAGCTGGTGAACAAAGGAGACACAGAAGGATGAGCTACAATCCTAAGACCGGGTACATGCTATCTCAGTTCCAATGTTATTCTGCCCGTGCCCACCACTCTAAGGGTGGGAGCAGGCCTATCTAACGGGAAAGGTATATAATGACAAGACAGTCTATTCATTAGTGCAGCGAAGCTCAACCTTGGAGAAATAAAAAAAAAACCATTGAGGCTGCTTTCTGCTGAGGCATACAGAATAAGACAGAAGCTTGGTTTCAGTCAGGGTACAAAATGGCGGCTGAATGTAAAATGGTGCCGCAAATGCTAACTTAAATCGTACAATGCAAGGGGAAGTTGACTAAAAACATTTTCCATTTCAACACAAGCTATGACCCTGATTACAAGAATATAAACAAAAGTACTTGTCAGGATAGCAGGGCCATGTCGCAGACCGCTCAAGCTTGGAAATATGTATAGGGTGTTTGTCAGGTTTGCCTGGGGCAGAATTGCCACTTTTGCTGTAAGTGAAATCCAGAGATTAAGTTTGCTCACCTGAAAGTGAAATGCCCCTTTAAAGTAGCCCTTTATATTATAAAGGTTGGTGCAAGTATAGAGACACATATCTACCTTAAATTGTGTTTCTACTTACCACGTGGTACCACCGTTGTGAAGTTTAGTATTAATGTTAATGGGAGTAATGATTACCCAGCTCAACAGTGCTTAATGTATCCATCCTAGGAGAATGCAAGGCTATTTGCAGCAGTAAGATTCAAACCTCTCACCTCCCAGTTGACCTCAGTTAACCACAATAGGAACGTTCAGTAACTGCAGTGCAATTGTAACTAATGGTAGGCTGGCCTAAGGGGTCAAGCACCTGCTATGGGTTGACACATCTGATGACCTGTGTATATCTAACAACACTTCATATGATACTTTCCATATATATGTAATCTGTTGCTCGCAAGTTTAGATAGTTATAAAAGGAAGGTTATTCTGCCTTCTTCAAAGTACTGTAATATGTTAACCACATTTTCAACTGCAGAATAAGATGGTGCAGTTACCTAAACAGCTGGGGTGATAGTACCGGTGAAATTGTCAGAGTAGGAGATACTAAATTTAGGGTACAAGATTTAGGGAATGAGGAATGTGTATTGTGGATGTGTAAGAAATTGGGTTACTGGTTGAGAGGGGTAAAACCCTTCTCAAGCATCCACCTCAATTTTGCTCAAGGTGAAGTCTCAAGCAAACCCTAAATTAACCTATGCTCATTACTCGGGCAGCTTGGCATAGAACCATCAGGCTTAACTCAGAGGCAATGTGCAAAGTATTTGTGCAACATTTCAAACAGTAACACAGTGAAAGCACACCATAAAAGGATACCACACTACCTTAGAAATATAGAGCAACATTTAATAAATAAAACAAGACCAAAACAGTAGAAATCCAATCAGTAGAACCGGAGTTATGATTGTTTAAAGATTTTAGTGAAAATAGCACCAAAAACCACAAAGCGCCAACACGGGATATCTGGTCACGCTGGACCGGGTCAAAGTCACACTTTCAGACCAACCGCGATGGAGCGCAGGTCAGCTCCAGTCATCAGGTTAGGCCAGCTGAAGTTTACCTTCTCAAATCTGTGCCAAGACCCCCGTTCACGATCTAGGGGGCCGCAAGGAGCAGAGAGAGCATTGTGGGAGACTGTCGGCATAGCATGAAGAGCAGGCCAGGCATCACGGTTGAGTGTTGCTGTAGCACGGAGAGGCAGCTGCCTGAGCTTCATGTTGAATTGCAGTGTGAGTGGTGAAGTCTTGGTGCAGAGCCTAAAAGCTTGAATTCTGCACCCTGAGCCACACCAAGGATCCAGGACCTGAGGGACACCACTTGGAGGTCAGTAAGTAAAATGTAGTTTATAAAAACCATAAACATAAAAACCAAAGAAACAAGTCGTGCATTTGAGATAACCATTCAATCAAGATTTAAAAACATGAATACATCACGCCTATTACTAGAGGAGCCTCGTCTGGGGCCTCCCCTTGTCTCTATCCCTATAAAAGCCGAGAGTAGACCCAGCATAGCTATGGTCCTGTAAAGAGCAGGGTGCAAAGCAGCGAAGCTCTCCAGAAGGGCCTCACCAAGACCCATCTAGTGTAGTAACGGGGATTTGGGAAACCCCGCAATGTAGGAACTAATAATACGACTCTTAAAAGTTGAGCACCTAACCATCATTTTTACAAAGTGCATAGTGCAAGAAAAGGTGCGAGGTGGGTACTAAAGTGGCAGAGTGCCAAAAGCAGCTACTCCCCCTCCCGGCCTGGGCTCTATTGTCAAGGGTTTAACAACAAATTTAAAGAATACCCAAATCAGCTGGTGGCCAAAGTGCTTTGGGCAGTAAAGTATGTGTAGGTAACAGGCTTTTGACCACAGGGCCTAATCTTAACGGGATAGGGGATAAGAGCATTGTTGTTCTTGCTACACACCTAATGTGGCCCCTAGCAGCCCACCTAGGGCTTGGCGGGTTAGGCGGTATGGCATTATATTTCTTGCAGCGCACCTATTATGCTCCCTAGCAACCCACCTGCAGGGCCCCTCTGTGCACACCCACAGTCTACCATTTGCACTTTCCTGGGTCAGAGTGTCTAAGGCCCTACTGAGCAGAGTCTTTGGCCTTAACTAGTCTTTTAAAAATGTCAATAAAGTGCATCAGCCGAATATTCAGCGTAATGTTTCGAGGATTTAAGGTCTCCATAGCGGCTGATCTGCAAGTTCTTTTTCCTAGGGCTTTAAATTTGTTCCAAAGTAGGGCCCTCCACTGCATAGTTAGGCAGGGGAAGAGACAGAGGAAATGCAGCAATGTTTACTTTGTCTGATGACATAAGCGACACCTCAAATCATCCCGTTGCCCTTCCCCCTGCCACTTGGGCTTAAAGTCTAGGGTGTGGAGTACCCCCAATTTCATTGACATCAGCTTCCTCTTAACATTTACAGAGTAGGTGGCCTCACAGAAGGACTGATCCTTTTGCTCCCCGTACAAGTTTAGCACCAGCCATCCTTGTGCTTGCTTGGTTAGTGTTATTTTGTCTTCCCACCGACTTTTCAGCCTGATGCTTTTATTCACAATTCTCTTAAAGTCATGCTCACTTGTGCCTGACCGCCATAGTTCACTGAGGCCAAGCATCTCAATGCTGTTGTGTAAATACCTTTTGAAGCCACTGTAGTGTAGCTCCTATTTCCCTAATAGGCTCTGCGCATTGGAATAATATATCCTATAGGTTTGACATAGGACTAAGGTCGGTATGTCCCTATCGAGTATATTAAACTTAATTACTTGTGCCAGCTAGCTCAGAGGCCACTAGAAACTCCTTGACAACAAGAAGGGAGTAGTTTCTGGCAGCCGCAAAACATGACCAATATGTTTTCCTTTTAGAATCAGAACGTGTCCCAGAGTCGTGGAAACACTAGATAACTATTTCACTCAGCTCAGTCGTGCATGCTTAGTTTTCCTCAGAGTTACACAGAAATAATAGACGGGCGTTTTCAATAAAAGATTTATTGAACAGTCTTGTTTCTGGTGTAAGTATAATGTGCTGTTACGATCACAAGACAGTATGCGAGATAAATAATGTACAGGGTGAGCAGTAGAAATAAATAATACTGCGATATCATTATTTTATAGTACAAATGCTGTTACATAAATAACACAGACTAAAAATGCGAGTACTCATACGATGCAGTGCTAAGCTAGTTCTACCCCAGTGTACCTAACCTAACCTAGGTGTAGGACAAGGTATGAAGTAGGTGAAGTATTCCTTACTATGGTATACTAAGAGTATGTTAAGTCTAGTATGCCTAGTATGCCAAGAGTCCCTCTAGGTTCTTATCAGCTCCATACCTGAAGAATGAGAGAGGTTGGAATCTCTTTGCCAGACTCGAACTCCAACACCCCGCACGGGAAGTCAGATCACTGGAAGCTGGAAGCTGGGCTCTCTGCGTGCAGGGAATGGCAGCGTCTTCTCAGTGCGTCAGGCTGGGATACGGGCTCCTCTGAAGTCGAGGTCTCCTCTGGTTTACAGGGGCTAGGGAAGGTATATTTATACCTGAGAGTACCTTAGGAATGTTAGCATTGACGTGAATTGGACAACGAAAGACGTCATGAATGAACCCCTAAGGAATAATGGTTCATGCATAATATATGAGTCCTTGAAGAAATCAATAGTCCTGGACTAGGGAAACTCCCGCAGCCTAAGGGTCTGTTCTTCATGAACTCGTTGTGACGTTAGGGTGGACGGATGTCAGAGACCATGCCTGTATTTGGAGTGCACGGTTTAATGCCTAAATAAGGCCTGGGATTCTATGCCTATATAAGGGCAGGGCGAATTGTGCCTATATAAGGACAGGATATTGGAAAGCCCGTTATGGACACCCTAAGAGGAAATACAACACCCACTCCTCTTTCGTGTGTATGATAATACTAAAATGCTAAACATTAAAAATGCTAAACATTAAGAATGCTAAACATTAAAACGGAGTACCGCATATTTCTAAAATTTTTCATAAAACCATTTAAAAAAAAGGCATTTCTTAAAAAAACCTATTAGAATGCAAAAGGTACTGTACATTTGAAGCATTGCTTTTCATTACAGGCATAAAATTCGAAAATAAATGCAATTGAAATGAAATAAGCAGTAATATTTACATTTGACAAAAATTGATCGATAAGTTATTCAAAAATCAAAGTCATTTTCTGTCATGAAAATTAAATGAACTGTTTTTAGACACATAAGATGACTAAATGTCTTTGGAAGGACCGCCAAGTCTGTACTATAAGGCTAGTTCTACTTTAAGCAGATTGAAGTACCATTTTCGTTCGAAAAATGGGAAAAAAGTTCAATTTTGGTAGAGTTCCAAGTTTTTGAAAAATGAAGGCCAAATTGTCGCTGTATTTCTGGAACACTGTATGCTGAATCAGAGTCAGTTTACGGGTCTGGTGTAAACATTAGCTCATCTATTTCTATAGACAAAACATCATCCACTGTAGTTGGTGTGAGTTGGAACACCTCGTGAAGTAGGTTAATTGCACAGAGATGTGAAGCATTGCTTTCAATTGTCGCAATGTTCGCGTCCGTTGTTACCTGTGTGCCTGTAGTTCTTTCTCATACCTCAGCAGCTGCCGGAAGCGTCTGTGAGATCTCAATGAATGCTGTCATCAGGATAGGAAGCCGCTGGGGACAACACATAGCATGGGCCGTTATCTGGTCCAGCAGAGTATCGACGTCCGTTGGCGCATCCGATGGAAATGTTAGACAGGTGTCCAACACGCATTCTACACCGCATAGCAGGCATCGTAGAACAGGTAAGATGCAATCTTGCCAGATTGGTCTAAAGGACAGGAACCATGTGGTATTAAGGTCCCGTAGACGATTTATGCCCAAAAGCTGTACTATTCGTTCACTGCACTTTCGTTCAAGGAGAGCTTTCTCCATGTCGCTCGGAGTGATGTTGGCGAATTGGCTGGCCATAGCGAAATAGCAGGAAGAGAAATAGAATTCCGGCAACGAGTGCTAGAATTAATGGTATGCCACCAAACACCGAATGTGCAAAGTTCGGGATGATTCCGAGTATTGCCTGGAAAGGTGCTAACAGACCCGAGCAGATGCCCTTAAATACATGTACAATTCCTGTTGTATCAGACATGTTGAAAATTCGTCCTATCATTTCCACGAAATGTATAGGGCAGTTTGTACGTATTAAAGTCTGTATCTCAGCCGAAGTCCTTGCAATTTGCAGATCATAGGTTTCTATGGCCGAGGTCAGAGGCACTGTTTGTTGTAAAAGCATGGCTTTCATTCTGCTTAAAGTATCAAATCTTATAAAAGAGACGTTCAGCGAAGGCCATAAAGGCGACTCCCTGACTGTGTCTATTGGGGCAAACAATACTTGCATACAGCAAGTGACCCTGGAGTTGACCGTTACTAGATATGGGATGCCTGGCAGCATGCCACAGCAACTCTGATCATTCAACATGAGGTAACTCCCATTAGAAAGTTGTCCGAACGTCGGATTAATCACAGCAGCTGGTGTACCCTGCTGATGGCAAGACAAATTTGCCACAGAACCATTACAAGCCCCGTGCAAGGAAATGTCCTGACATACTAGTGAACCGCTTAGTGCACGTTTACAGTTTTTACCGCTTAAAAACACTTCACGATCCCCGCTCCAACATCTATATGTATACTGTAAAGCCCAAGATGTCTTAATGTATTCCTTACCCAACCTTTCATATTTGCCTGCTTGCATTTGTCTGAGGCAATACTGAAACTGAAAAGTAGTCACAGGTAGTGTAATTTTGCCATGAATAAGCCATTCTGTAGCCGGTTTTTCTGCCACTGTGAATGGTAACTTTTCCAGTTTTTCAATGCTCAGCACTGTATACTTCGCTCCTCTCTGTGCCATTTCGATCTGTTTATCAGTTAGATTGTATTCTGCAAACAGAGCTGTTGTGTTGATGAAACGCCAAGGCACATAGCCTGCTCGCAATGATTGCAGCGTCCAGCTTAATAACATAATAGAACGTATTTGAGATTGGCCTTGTTGTAACATCGCCAAATCTTGTTCTAGAATGTCGATAGCAGAGGATACAATGCCATCCAATGAATATATTCTGGAGGACAAAGTTGTTAACCCATTGTCGACCACAGAGAGTGTTTTCTCTAAATTAATACGATCAAGTTCACGTATTCGTTCTGCGGCCTCTATCTGTGACACCTTCCAAGCTTCATTATAAGCAGCATAAATGCCGGCATATATGAAACGTTTTTGACGCGGTTTTCTTGGTCCAAGCAAGAAATCCCTAAGATCTGCGTCTTTTGCAAGTAAGGATAAGTGTTGTTTCACATCCTGTAGTGTAGATGTATGCAGCCAATCGAGGCATAATTTCCCTACACTGTATGTTGTTACTACCCCCGGATGTTGTCTTTGGACGTATCTTGGGTCTGGCCTATGAATAGTAAAGCCCTGAGTTTTATTCAGGAATCTTTCCTGACAGTTATTCGTGTCTATGGGCCAGATCAACCATTTTTTCCAATCAGGATTAGATCTGTTGAGTTGTAGTATATTGTCGACTGTCACCACTGCTTGTGTTACATTATTTTTTGCAGGAGTTGGTACAGAAGGTGTGTTCATCTCTTTGATCTTGGCTAATCCAAGACAAGATGTTTGTTGGATAGTTTCATTCAAAAACATTATTTGTTCAGGGATGATGCAGGCTCTGAATAAAGCTTCTATCCCCTGTACTTGCCATTCTTTAGTACCCCACAACGTTTTTGTGTCTATTGTGTCTTTCCAAAAGTCGAAACCCTGTCTAGACAGTTGGGCATTGAATAATGCAGAATAAATCTGTTTTGTATTTGTTAACATAATTTTCAGTCCTGTTTTGTTTACATTTTTATAGTAAAACATTTCTGGATCAGATGTATTGTAACCTGAAAAATATGGAAATTTACTGGCAAATGTTTGTGAACTACCTTTAGGTGGTGTAGGACAATGTTCCCATTGGTTAAACATAAACACATTTCTTGGATATGCAGATTTATGCAAAAAATGATGACCATAGTGATTATAACAATACAGTTCTTCATAGTCTGATGAACCCTCTAAATATTCATTTTTAGAAAATGCAGCAGATTTTTCTAGGTCAAACATAATATCAGTCACAGTCTCAAAGTCCCAATCATCAGAATAGGTACTGGACGTGATTAGATCACTTAGTGAAATTTTAAACAAATGTGGAATGTTCATTTCTTCCATTGGACCGAATATATCAAAATCTGTTTTGTCCCACACTATACCATCGTGTATAGGAACAGCTGTGATGTTCACTGATGACAAGTCTCTTGCTTCACGATGGGAAGATTTATGAGGTTTCAAAAGTACGTTTACGTCTTTTCCTTCAGTGTTCACATGGATGTATCTGCCACTTATAAGCACGCTTACAGTTGTTACCAAAGCTAGCCAGAGCAGGAAAACAAAAAGTCCAGATGTAATCCAGAGTTCAATCCATGGAGAAACCAAATAAGTCTTTTTCAGAAAGTGAAGAAAGTCTTGTATTTGCTGCTTGAATTTCAATGACACTGGCGCCGTTTCAGGTTCACTCGGATCTTCTGAGAACGTATCAAAGTTGATGAAGTAGCCAGAAGCAGTTCTGTCAATTGTTGGAATTGCATCAGGATTTGTTGAAATCACTGGAACCAGTTCATCACTTGTTACGTTGGTGTAGACAGGTGTATTTGGACGAACTGTTACTTGTTCTTCAAGAGGGATGAGTTCCATAGCGTTGTTGCATAGTCCTTCATTTGTTTCAGCTGAATTCTCGATTGTTATCAGTCTTTCAGTATGAACCTCTTGGATAGTAGCGAGAGGAGTGCGTTTGCTACTAGGTCGGAGTCCACGAGGCCTACTATTTAGTATTGGCCACATACTGTGGTTTGATCAGGTCGATGGACACAAATCTTTTCTCCTTTCTTCCAGCATGGGGCGGCAGTAGTACTGTTCTTGTTCCTTGAACTGCTAGGACAGGTACTGGTTGTCTGAAAGAATGTCCAAATTCCTTCTTGTCCGCAATTTTTTCTCTGACTAGATCCCCAACCTTAGGAATCCAGACAGGCCTTGCTGGGACAGCCGGTTGATCCCCAGTGGTGGTTGACTGTAGGAATACGTTGCTTTGTTTCGTTCTTAATTTGTTTAAGTCCTGTAAAACAGCCAAACGATCTTTGATATCAAAGGGTTTATTTTCCACCACTGTGCCTACGTTTTCTAAGTCCGGTACCCACATTCTTGTCCCAAATAGGACCTCATATGGAGTGACCCCCCCTAGAGAACTTCTTGGCAGGTTATTAAGTGCACGTTGAACTCCACTAAGGTGTTTGACCCACCCGTCACCCGAACCTAATACTCTAGCTGTTATAGACTGCTTTATGTCCCGGTTTTTCCTTTCCACAACCGAATTTCCCTCAGGATGGAATGGAGAGGAGTACCGCAATGCAACGCCCAGACTGGCCATGGCGTCTTTGTAAGCCCGAGAGCTAAACGCAGGACCCTGGTCAGAATGTAGCGTGCCTATTGCGTATATGCCGATAAAGACTCGCAAATCTTTTATAACAGTTCGAGCGTCAGCTGAGCGCTGAGGCCATAACCATAGGAACCTAGATTCAGTATTTGCGGGAATGCCTTTGTCCAGTAGGACGCAGGCGCGTAGATAGTCGAATGCTGTCTAACAGTGGTGTCTGTACCGGGCTGCTGCATTTGCAGCATGGTTTCTGGTGGCTCTCTCGCTGTAATTTACAGTCTAAGCAGTTGTTGATGAATATGTGAATTTCTGTATTCATCCCAGGCCACCAGTACATCTCTTTTAAAGTCAAGATAGATTTAGAGATCCCTTGATGTGACAGACCCTCCCCCAAATGTGTTTCATAAATCAAGGCTGCTCTACGTTCCTTGTTTGGTATTACCCTATCCCCCACTCCAGGGATTCGAGCAAAAGGAACGTTGTTCGCATCAATTACATAAGAGTACTTTAGTGGAAACTTTTTGGGTAACGCTGCACTGCTGCCTTTGCTTGAAGCATTGACAGCCAACATTATCTCACCGTCTATTTTTGTTCTTGAACGAGTGATCGCAGCTACGGAAACCGTTTGCACAGCCCCCTTTGCGGCTTCGTCAGCCAATGAATTCCCTGCAACGTGAACGCCATCACGTTGATGACTCAGTGTGTGGATCACGTGAGCCTTTGGTAGTTCGTTTTTCAACTGAACTACTTGTTCCCAAAGCAATTTGTGCTTTATTGTGCCACCTCTCGCATCTTTGAAACCATTTTCAAGCCAGTTTTGTGTATATTCATTATACGACTGCACACAGTAAAAGGAATCGCACACGATTAGTGTGGGGAATTCTCGATCTGTACTTTCAAGTGCCAGTTTGAATGCTTGTAGTTCAGCTCGCTGAGCTGTACAATCTCCTAGAGACTGCGTTTTAGTGACCATAGGTCTGAAGATGCCATTTCGCATGCGACCTTTAACGATAGCACACGCTGCACTGTAAGCTTGCTTACCCCCTATTGCGGGTTGTGCGGATCCGTCAGTGTAAATTATGAATTCGTACTGATCGAGAGGCAGAATTTCAGTAGGCAGGGGACATTCATGTTCGTACTGCAGGAAGGCTTGTGTTTTTAAATCTGGATCAAAAACATATTCAACATCTGTTGCAGCAAGAGAATTGCCTTAGCATTTGGAATGCTTGCTTTTGTAACCGCTTCTAAAGCAGGTACTGGGGTTACGATAATAATGCGTTTCCCTTGGGCTAAGGCTCTTTCTTTTGCTACAGCGGTTTGAACTGCTGTTAGAATTTTTTCAGTAGAACTGAAGCGCATTTCCGCTTGTGTGTACAAGTGTGATTTATATGCTATTGGTATTTTTTCACCCTCATTGAAAGTTAAGTAGGTGAATCCGCATTGACCCGAAATTATTCGGATCACCAAATTTCGTTCACTTACGCGTGTTTGTAAGTGATTTGTTGCTAACATGTTAGCCTAGAGTGAACGCAAAATTTCTGTGTGTTCCTGTGTCCAGTTTTTGATTGAAAAATCAGGTTTGATTAATGCGTAGAGAGGTTTAACCCTTTCTGCATAGTTTATAATGTATGTTCTTCCAAAATTTAAGAAACCCAGGATGGACTGTAAGTTTTTTAGCGTTTTTGGAGGTTGGAGCAGCGCACACTTTTCTAAAAAGTTAGCTGCCAAGCTCTTGCCTTCACTTGAAAGCTCATATCCTAGAAATAGGACATTGAGATGGGCAATTCTGGAATTTTTAAAGTTGAATTTGTAACCCTCAGAGGCGAATCCCAGTATAATGGTGCTCACCCTGTTCAAGTGTTTTACTAGGTCATCGTCTGTCAGATATATGTCATCGACATAGGACAATGCCTCATTGTCATAAATTTGTAGTAACTCCATTACCCTCGCTGAGAATAAACCTGGGCTATTTTTGAACCCTTGTGGGAGTCGACAAAAGTGACGCTGGGTCCCCATTATGGAGAATGCTGTTAAGTACCTGCTTTCAGGTGCTATGTTTTGACAAAAGAAACCATTTGAGATGTCTAATGTTGTTTTATATTTTTTACGCACAATGTTATTCATTAATGCTGTGCTATGTGCATTTTGCACTGCAAAAGTTTTAGAACAAGTATTTAGGTGTCTGTAGTCCAAAACTAGACGATATGTTTTGTCTGGTTTGGAGACAGGAAATAAAGGATTGTTCATTGAGGAGGTGCATGTTTCAATCACCCCTTGGTATTCAAGTTGATGTAAGATCTCCCTGACCTGTTTTTTAGGTTCTTGCTTAATAGGATACTGCCGTTGTGCAGTTGGTTCATGTTTCAGATGTATTTTATGGTGAGGTGAATCCTCATCCCATCCTACATGATTTTTATATAATGCTGGGGCCTGGGCCACTGCCCATTTCCTGGCATATGTATATTTTAGGTGAATTGGAATATGGTTGGAGAAGGCAGGCATAATAATGTCCTCGCCGTGTGGGCACTCCCTGACAAATTGTGGTGGCCAGTCCTTTTCTGCTAGAAGTATGTCATAGCCCTTTGATAGTCTTTCCCAAAAAAGTGCTTTCACCTGTCTAGGTTTGTCTCCCTCCATCCGGAGTGTTATGTCATATAACCTTTGTGGAGTACTAACCCTGGTGTCTACAGTCTCTACTGTGATGTACTCATTCAAGTGCACTATCTCCAGAAGTTCCCTCAGGTTCTGGCGAACTATTGTGACTTCTGCTGCACTGTCCAGCATGGTCTGGGCCCATTCTCCGTTCTTGAGTTGTGATCTCAGTATTCTCGGCATGTCTTATTTTTAGACCTGCTACTTTCTTTTTGGAGAATTGAGGTTTTACTTTAGTTTTTGGAGCGTGTTTGTCGTCTTTCGATGTCACGCGTTCTTCTCTGTGTTCCGTCCGTCCTCTTCTTTCCGAAGTCTGTGGTGAGATCTGAAAGGGACGAGAGGAACGTGTATCAGTATCATGATACCTATCAGGTTTTCTCAAATTATCCCTATTCCTGAGGTTATACCTCCTTTCAGAGGGCTCCTTTTGAGGAGACCTACCTCGGGATTGAGAACGTTTCTCATTTGATTTTTGTTTAGTAGACTCCCACTTCTTTTTAGAAGATGTAGGAGTTTGTTTTATTGAGTCCTTCTCAGGACTTTCAGATAGTTTCGGCTTCAGTGGTCTTCCACCCAAACTATCTCTGCCTAATTCTGCATAAGATTGTTCAATTATTCTGGGTAGCTCAGTTTGATGTTCTGTAACATCGAATTCCCTCAATTTTTGGCAGATCGCCACTGCTGCTGCCTCCCCTTTAATATTAGATAATATTATTGTTGATACCTGCTCGAAATTTTTTAGTAACTTCATACCTAAATTTAGAGCAGGCTCTGCCCCATATTCATTTTGAATTTGTTTTAGGACATCAGGTATTACCGCAATTGACGGAATACCATGTGTTTTAGTATAGATGGCAGCAAAGACTGAGCCCCAAGTGGTGCAGTCTTCCAGTTGTGGTGTGATCCCCACCGGTAAACTGATTGTTAGGATTCTGTGTTTCTCATGTGGGCTAGTATTTGGAAATACTGCTTCGATTTGAGTAATTTTTTGAGCTATCCAAAACGGAATTTGCTCACGTTTTGTGGGCATTTTACCCATGACTGAGTTGAGAGTCTGTGGTGTAATTTTTAGTGTATTCCCCTGTTGGGGAGTTGGATTTGGATATGTCAATGGTGGTCGGACTGTAAAAGTCCGCATGACATATTGGACCAATTGTCTGTATATTTTTATTAACTCTTTTATTTGAGTATGTAATTCCTCATCTGTCATTATATCCAGTTCAGGATGAGGTGTGTAGCCGGCTAAAATCGGCCATGTTGCTCCTGGTCTACCTAGTGGACCGAGCCTGGCAATGTTTTTGTGATGTTTTAGGGCGCCTTTAAACCAGAGCTGATGCTCTTGGTATGTTAATGGAATTTCAATATCCTCGAAAGGAATGTATTCCTCTGGTAGATCATCTTCTTTGTAGAAGTGAAATGTTTGTGATGTTGGATTGCATTCCGGAAGTAGTACCCATGAATAGAATACCTCTGTCTGAAATGATTCATGTGCCTCTATCACGAAAACTGCTCTACCTCCTCTTGGCGATAGGCCATGTTTTATAAGTTTTAGAGTTATGGCTCTTCTTAAGTTTTGAGGGATGTGTACCACACCCTCCTCGGTTTCATTTAAACCTGTAAGGTTAAAAAGTGCTGCTTGGGCTGCATCAGCCGCAGCTCCACCGTTTCCGGCTTCATTGTCACCGTCAGGCATTTTTGTTGTTTGAAAAATGTAGAACAAGTTTCAAGGAAACAAAGATTAGGTGCACAATATTTTGGAACCCTGTATCCTTCAACGTTGAGCAAACCAAACAGCTAATATATAGGGTGCTTCCCTATGTAACCTTGGTGGATACTTAACCCTGCCCACTCCAGACGTCTTTTGGAGTATATGGGTAGGGGTCTTTGAGAGAAAATAGCACGGCTGAGTTACTCAGTATCTAAAGTTGAATTACTGCCTAACCAAACCGTTGGGCGCCATGTAGTGTAGCTCCTATTTCCCTAATAGGCTCTGCGCATTGGAATAATATATCCTATAGGTTTGACATAGGACTAAGGTCGGTATGTCCCTATCGAGTATATTAAACTTAATTACTTGTGCCAGCTAGCTCAGAGGCCACTAGAAACTCCTTGACAACAAGAATGGAGTAGTTTCTGGCAGCCGCAAAACATGACCAATATGTTTTCCTTTTAGAATCAGAACGTGTCCCAGAGTCGTGGAAACACTAGATAACTATTTCACTCAGCTCAGTCGTGCATGCTTAGTTTTCCTCAGAGTTACACAGAAATAATAGACGGACGTTTTCAATAAAAGATTTATTGAACAGTCTTGTTTCTGGTGTAAGTATAATGTGCTCTTACGATCACAAGACAGTATGCGAGATAAATAATGTACAGGGTGAGCAGTAGAAATAAATAATACTGCGATAGCATTATTTTATAGTACAAATGCTGTTACATAAATAACACAGACTAAAAATGCGAGTACTCATACGATGCGGTGCTAAGCTAGTTCTACCCCAGTGTACCTAACCTAACCTAGGTGTAGGACAAGGTATGAAGTAGGTGAAGTATTCCTTACTATGGTATACTAAGAGTATGTTAAGTCTAGTATGCCTAGTATGCCAAGAGTCCCTCTAGGTTCTTATCAGCTCCATACCTGAAGAATGAGAGAGGTTGGAATCTCTTTGCCAGACTCGAACTCCAACACCCCGCAAGGGAAGTCAGATCACTGGAAGCTGGAAGCTGGGCTCTCTGCGTGCAGGGAATGGCAGCGTCTTCTCAGTGCGTCAGGCCGGGATACGGGCTCCTCTGAAGTCGAGGTCTCCTCTGGTTTACAGGGGCTAGGGAAGGTATATTTATACCTGAGAGTACCTTAGGAATGTTAGCATTGACGTGAATTGGACAACGAAAGACGTCATGAATGAACCCCTAAGGAATAATGGTTCATGCATAATATATGAGTCCTTGAAGAAATCAATAGTCCTGGACTAGGGAAACTCCCGCAGCCTAAGGGTCTGTTCTTCATGAACTCGTTGTGACGTTAGGGTGGACGGATGTCAGAGACCATGCCTGTATTTGGAGTGCACGGTTTAATGCCTAAATAAGGCCTGGGATTCTATGCCTATATAAGGGCAGGGCGAATTGTGCCTATATAAGGACAGGAAATTGGAAAGCCCGTTATGGACACCCTAAGAGGAAATACAACACACCTTCCCTCTTTGGAGGTTTACTTTCTGACCAAACATAATGTGCTAGCGAGTCTTTAGCGGCATTCCTCAGTTTGTGACAGCATTTTACAAAGGCCCCTGACCTGGCTAGGGATTGCCTTACCAGTCAAAACTAGAGTCTGACTTGTGCAGGCGATGCCAATCTCGGCAGCTGGAAAATGTTCTTATAGGTCTGTATTACAAGTTTGTCCGGTAGGCTAGCATCTAGACCTAGGATTATTTCACCTCCGTATGATAGGGTCAGGATCAGTGTGACAATTAATTACTGTGACTAGGGGATTAAGATTGTGTCCCCAGTGGGATTTTGCCAGGGTCAAAAATGCAAAGTTTAGGGCCATTGCTATAATAATTTCTGTTTGTGGTGCATAAGTGGCCCTCGAGTCAAGCTTGACCCCCCAAGTTGACATAGGTGGTTGTTTCTTCTACTGGGGATCAGTTGAGGAGCCATTTGTCCTCGTTGAAAATGTACTGGTTTAGTGTGATGCCTTGGTTTTTTAAGGTTGATCTCTAACTGGTTTTCATCTGAGTAAACCGCTAAGGAGGTCAGAAACTCAGTACAGTTGGGTCCAGGGGCTGGTGCAGGTTGTTATGGAGTCTTTTAAGTCCCTGAGACTCAGATCAGGAGGCCAGCGGACTAGCCCTTGGAGTCACTCTGGTGTCCTGTGTTCAAGGGTGAAGTTGCAGGTCCAGTTCTCTTCTCAGCCAGGCAAGGGGGCAGCAGGTCAGCACAGCAGGGCAGCAGTTCCCTTCAGAGCAGCAGTCCAGCAGAGCTGCAGTCCTTTCAGCAGCACAGCAGTCTTTTTCCTGGCAGACTATCCACAGGTCCGGAAGTGTACTGAAGAGTTGGTGTCTGAGGTCCAGTATTTATACCCAGTTGTGCCTTTGAAGTGGAAGAGAAGCTTCTAGAGGTTTCCCTTTGAAGTCCCCAGGCATCTTGCCTTCCCTTCCCTGGCTCCAAACTAACTACAGGGGTTATGCAGCTCTTTGTGTGGAGGCAGGACATAGCATATTCAAGTGTAAGTAGGACTGGGTCTAGCTCTCCCATCCCATCTTGCCAGTGATGGCCCATCCAGGCACACTTAAGCTCTCTATTGTGTGCGGCTTTCTAGGAGGAATACACAAAGCCCAACTGTCAGCTACAGGCACTAAATGGAAGATGTCTTCGTTCTAAGAGTGGCATTTTCAAAATTGTAATTTAAAATCCTATTTCACCATGAGTTGGGATTTCTCACTACAATTCCAAAGACACCAAACATGAAGGGGCTACCTCTTACCATTTGGAAATTACAGCTTTTTATATGTAATAAGGTAACTTCAATGTTACCCTACAGGAGTTGTAGGTCTTGCAATAGTGAAAAACGAATTTAAGAATTTTTCACTACCAGACTATGCAAAACTTAAAAGTACAAGTCCACCTTTTTAAATACACTGCACCCTGCCCTCTGGGCTGTGTAGAGCCTACCCTAGGGATGACTTATATGTATGAAAACAGAAGGTTTGAGCATGCCAACAGTTTTTTTTTTTTGCCAGGTCGAAATGGCAGTTTTAAAACTGCCCAGACAGGATGTAATGGCAGGCCTGAGACATATTGGAAGAGCTACTTAAGTGGGTGAGAACAAACAGGGCTGCAGGCCCACTAGTAGCATTTACTTTACAGGCCCTGGGCGCATGTAGCACTACTTTACAAGGTTCTTATAAGTAAATCAAATATGCCGATAAGACAATTGTAACATGTTTTAAGAAGGGAGTACATGCACTGTAAAACTGGTTAGCAGTGGTAAAGTCTGGAGAGTCCTTGGGCCAGCAAAAACAAATTCAGCATAAATTGGAGGGTAAAGGCAAAAAGGTTGGGGGTGACCCTGCAAAGAGGGTCAAGTCCAACAGGATGCGACTATGTCACTGAAGGCAACTTCAAAGGACTAATATGACTTTGCAAATAAGAGAACAGGGATGTGTCCATTTTTTTAATCATTTTGATAGGAAAAGAACACCGTGAATTTCACTGCTGCATTTTCCAACATTACTACACAGATACCTGCAGCAAGCATAAATGCTTGGGGTTCCCCACCCCTTAGACACCATCTATTTAGCAGGTCTTAAATGTTTAGAATTGCTCGATTTATAAATGTGTACCACTTTTTTACTACACAATTTGCAAATACGGCCACTTTCATTTTGGTGCTTGAGACAATATTTTCCTCAGTCCGACAATGTGTGCTGCTGGTACTATGGCAATCCCAGACTGGCACGGGAGCCATAGTTAGTTCTAGTAAAACATTTAATGGCAGACTTGAATTGCACCAATCAGGTGCAGCAGATGAGCCTAGTACTCTTGTGAAAACATAATTATAGATTCATATATACCACAGGGTTATTATGTGTTATATATACACCAGCGCTAGCCTTTAGGAGAATGACATTACAGATGCCTTCAACCTCCATATCATTATAGCACCATGTATGCAGTCATTGGTCAGCACTGAGATTACAGTAATATGACACTGCAGTAAAGCAATGACACTGCAGTAAAAGTGCCACATCATGTTGTAAAGTGCTTATCTGAACGAATACCACTGTAGAAAGACTACTGCTTACTCACCATGTATATATAGATCACCTTCACTTGCAGTGCACTATGTGAACAAGGCTGCATGTCTGGCGGCCGAAACGCGTCTTTGGACAATGATGGTTAATTAATAAACACCTTGCCACTTCAATTGCTGTGGAGTCTGTGTCCTTGTGTAGTGCCGGTGTGACTGGACACTCTTGGATTTTCATGTGGATATATATATATATATTTTATATATATATATATATATATATATATATATATATATATATATATATGTGTATATCTGCACAACACAGTATGTAGCAATATATTTTATAATCGAATATGGATGTTGTCATTGAATTGAAGTATCCTTTAGCTTCAAATATGCTTGCTAAGTTTCATCGCTCTAGTAGGCCCTGAAGACATTTTAATTAGAGTAGTACATTTGTGCATTTCTGCAAAGCGTAGCCTTTTTCCAGTAGTGGCAACTGGAAGCTGGATTTTGGGAGAATAATGAGCCAGTATTGTATTCATTAATGATGTCTTCTCAAGGACGTCTTATGCTTCCTTTAGGAGGAGATCCTGTCACCTGCTCATTAGATATATTTATAAAAAATAATGTTTCTTTCACACTATTAGGTTCCATAGACTTGTATTGAGAAAAAACATATAAAAACTGTATTTTAGCATTAAATTCCAACTGACCTTTTTCTAGTGGGAGTTCTGATCAGTTGAAATGGCAATTGCTGTAAATTATTTTTCTGCTTGCTTGCTAGTTTGCATTAAACACAAGTTAGACTTTCGGGTTCCCAATGTGTTTTTAACACTCTTTGGGTTATTTTAGAAGGAGGTGGATGCGTTCCCCTTAAATATTTCTACTCACAATTGGGCAAAGCAGTTCAAGAACACAGATTTCCAAATATACTGGTAAACGGTCTAGGTTTCAGAAACAATTCTGAAGAACTAAGAAGAAGTAATAGAATGTTCCAATACTCTAGAGCCTACTATATTATTTAGTACCACAATTTTTCCATTGTTCCAAATCATTTCTGAGCCAATAAAAAACGTATGTGTCTGATCTAAAATACTTAGGGGCAGATTTACAAGCCCCTTGCGCCACTTTTGCGCCACTTTTCCCATGTTAAAAGTGACGCAAAAGTGGCGCAAGGGGCTTGTAAATCTGCCCCTTAATGCATAGAACCCCAAATCATTGCGCCACAAAAGAATCAGTGCGTACACCAGGCTGCTCCCAGAAACTACATTGGTTTCATACACAGATCAATGGAGGGAAATAATAACTACCAGGACATCGAAAGCAGAGCAAAAAAGGTGGCAGGGAGAACAATTCACATACCCACAGGATCACTAAATATCCACATACACCTGAGGCCAAAAAAAGAATTCCAACATTTGGAAAACTGTTTCCTTGGGAAGATATCACATGTATTGACAATTACACACACACACACATGCACGCACGCATGCATGCACGCACGCACACACATGCATGCACACACGCACGCATGCACGCACGCACACACACACCTGAATGCTGTTAAACATATAACGCTAAGTAAAAATCAATGAAATAAGCACATCTCAAGATAAATACATTCCTGATAATGCAAGGTACATTATTGATAATACCTCTACCACCTTCCACAACTGCACCTCATCAAGCCACCAACTATTCTCACAGAGGTCAGCATCAACACATAAGGCAGCCGCTGGTATAACTACTTTTCTGCAATGTTGGCATCAGTGTTTCTTGTACTGCCTCTCAACCTAAGTAATAACTATTTGAGGAAGAGACAGAGACTCTACAGAGACACCATCGCACACTTTGAGGAAGACATACTGGGCATAGGTCACTTCACTCTCTATTGATTCTGGACATAGTTGCATAATAGGAGAAGGAGCTAAATAGCAGCACCCATGCTAACCCTCCTGCCCAGGCTATCTATCTACCTAGAGTATTTGTAAAGCACATTCACCCAATTGTCCTCTTGGCGCTTAGAGTAAGGTTTGTTGGAAGCTAGAAGGAGAAAGTGAAAAATTATAGCTGTTTATCGAAGACCCGGATATTCAGTTTTTTCCTGAAAGGTACGTGACTGGTCTTGGCTTTAAGATGGAGAGATAGAGAGTTCCAGAGTTTGCTTCCTGGAACCCTAAAGGCGTTGCCATTCCACTGACCTGAACCTAGGCATTGAGAAAGGTGGTTGGCAGAAGAACGTAAGCTGAGTGCCAGCTGGTAAGGAGCCATTTTACATGTTAAAACATTGGGACTGGGTGTGTGATCGATACCATGCATAACGTCTAGTGGTTTAAAAATTATTCTCTTTCTTATAGGAAACCAAAGAATTTGTCTAATACAGTTCGAGACAGAGCCACATATCTTGATGCCAAACAGCATTCTAGCAGTGGATTGTTTAACATGTTGTAGCTTATCTGAGACTTAGGCTAGAAACCCGCCCGAAAGCATTAAGGATCAGATATGTATGTATGTTATGCATGTTAGGAAGGTAAAGATCCTATATAGGAGTGTCAAGTAAAAACAACAGCATTTAGAAAGGGCTGCACGCTAGTGTAGTACCCATGTCCACCAAGATTCCAAAATTTCTAAAAGCATTAGGCAGGGGGCATGGCCCCATAGAGATCTGGCCAAAGCCATCCATCTTAAATATTGAAGTACTTTTGTGTAATCAGGATGCTTACATTCAAGGGGTCCAGTATGAGGCTGTTGAAATCCATCCACCAATGCATAGAGTCCAGGACATGAAGAAGGTTCCCCAATGAGGAGTCCACCTCTCCCTGATGACTAGAAACGTCTGGTTGGCATCCTGAGATTTCTCAGAAAGGCCATGATCCACAGAGGCGTAATAGACACCCACCGTAGCCCTCGTAGTGCAGCAGGCCCCCAGCTTTCCAAATATGATGGGGGCCCCCTCAGCAGAGTCAGACTGACCTATAGTGCTATCAGGTAGTGCATGATGGGCTGATCTGACAGATGAGTATGTGGGACTTTTTTTTAGCAGTTTGTGGGCCTGCTGTATGTTAAGGTGGGCCGCTTTTTACTGTTGATTTCCCTGATATTACCTGTAGCAAATACAATTGCATGCAGTCCCCCATAAGTTGCAAAATACCAATACAGCGTGTCTTTATAAGTCCAAAACTGGCCTGATTTGCAAATGTGGAGCACTTTTTAAACTATCTTGTTCGCTAATGTGGGCCACTTTTGATATGGTGCCCGGGCCTATTTTTTGTCCCAGTCCGACCCTGACTGGAGGCTTTCTGTCCTTAGCTTGTTTTCTACAGTGTGTGTTTAAATTTGCTTCACGCCGTGCTGCATGCTGATGAAAAACTGGTTTGACATTCAGTGTATAAGCTGGTGTTTTGTCTGTTTTGTGGGCCTGTTTTGTGGCTGGTTGGTGGTTTTTATTGACGATTTCTCAATATTGAAATAAAATATTGCCTGCTGCAAGCTCAACTGCATTTAGTGGCATAGCAATGGTGTCATGGGTCCTGGTGCAAATAGGCATGTGGGCTCAGTGAAATACAGAACAGCTGCTTCAAAGCTGCTCCATGTTTCTCTGTGCAAGAGGCAACCAGCCTGCACTTCAAACAAGGGTTAGAAATCCCCCTGCAGACGGGTGTCATGCATGATGACACTCGCCTGCAGGGCAATGTCTGGGGGGGTCCATGGGACCTAATTTCCCCCCTCCAGTGGGCTGCCTTCAGGGGGTGCACTGATAGTTCACCACCTTTTTGTAGCACTTAGGAGTGCTTCCTAAGGGCATGTTTCCATCTGTGCCTGCATCTGTAATATGGTACAGGGGCAAAGTGATTCCGTCCTTTGCATGGGGCCATGCCCCCTGGAAATGAGGGTGCACCCTCCCTCTGAAGATAGAGCTAGTGCTACATGTGCAGCGCTATCAGTACCCCAGAAGGGGCCACAGAAGCGTCTGCGGTCCCTTCTGTAATATCATAGTGCCCCGGGGGTGGAAAAAGTGGGCGCAAATGCCCTTTGAACCGTTGGGCCATTATGTGTAATATGACCCCTCATGCACTCTGAGTCACAGTTTAATTTTATCACCTTGGAAGATAAATGTCTGTTCACAGACACACACATTCTGTCTGTCTCTCTCCCTTGCACCATGTCAAATGAGACATTTTGTGATATTCCTAGCTCCTCAACAACAATCACTGTGCATCTTGGGACTTGTGGATTCATAGTCAGCTGCATAAGTATGTGTTTAAAAACTCGAGATTGTTAAGCCATCTTGGGAAAACCCAGAACTGTATAATCGTGACATAATGACATGGTCTGACTGCTCTGCACACATGTCCTCTCATAGATGCCCATGTGGGTCATGGCGATGTGGTAATTTAGAACCACTGTTTGTTATTAAGGTCTACACGTCTATTCCTCATTCTTTATTAGTTGTGTGTGGATAAGGCATGAAGTACCTGCTTAGAGAGGGGACCCCATAGCTACCCCCATCCTTTCATATTTTGTCTCGGGGTGGCTTGTACAGCACCTTCTCCTGGCTGTACCGAAGTTCTCAAGAAGGCGTTCACTGCTTCTTAGCATGTTGTACCTGTTTTGTGCAAGGAAGGCCTGCACAAGTCCTTCCAGCTCTCTATCTGGTTTGTGTCTGAGGATTTTTCACAGTTGATTCCTCTGTTGTGCTTTTTCTGTGTGATAAAAATGTCTGGTAAGGAACATTGCACAGCTTCTAGAAATGCTGTGCTTGCTTTTGTGCAGTTCTTCTGTGCTGAACATGCTCTGTGTGACGGAAGCTTGCACTGCTTATGTCCATGCTGAACTTCTTCTTTGTGAAAGACGGTTGCACTTCCGCAACCTGTTCTTTGTTTGTGAAAATCTTACACTCCTGTCTATGCTGTACCTGTTTGTGTGAAGCTTGCAAGCAATGCTGTTATTGATGCAGCACATTTAGTGAGGTTGAGTGAAGCTTGTACTGCTGGGCTGTGTGCTGTGTTTGTTCCTTGAGATATATCCGCTCTCGCTGTCTTTGTTGTAACCCTGGGCGGAGTTCGCGGAGTTTCACTACGCGGAACACAGCAAAGTGCAAAAGAAACTCAGTCGCACTACGCAGAGCTGCGCGAGCGGCGTAGTATAATAGAACAATGCTGTTCGCGGTGATTGCACAGTGCTGGATGCTTGTCCGCACTGTGCAATCATTGTGAACGGCACCATGCACAACGCAAGCTTTCCTTTTCTGCCGCTCGAGTAGATTTTTACTCGAGCGGCAGCTTTTTCAACGCGAACGGGCAGTTTCTCAACGCGAGCGGTCTCGAGCATACGCGACCACTCGCAATGAGAAACCTGACCCTCCCGGGTTGAGAAATCTCACTGGGATGTTGATTTTCCACATTCGCGCTCGCCAACTTGATGTTGACGATCGCGAACGAGGAAAAATCTCGCTGGGAGGTTGATTTTCCTCGCTCGCGGTCGCCAACTTGACTTTGACAAACACGAGCGAGGAAAACAACTCCACTCTGCAACGCGAAGCAGAGTTTTTCGGAACTCCGCGATCTCCGCGTAACGCGGAGTGCAGAAAACTCTGCAAACTCCGTGAGAGGAGCAGAGTTCACCGCCCAGGCCTACTTTGTTGTGCATCCAGTTGAAGTGATCTCCATGCCCCCTCCACCCTGATCTCAGTCCTCAAGAAGGTCTTAATATACGTGAAGAACGAACAGCGGAGTTCTGGTGGGTGAATAGGAGCAAAGGACTCTACATGGTGACAGAGAATGACCAGAAAGCACATAAGAGACAAAAAAGTGTGAGTAAGGCAAAAGGGCGATACAGAATTGATGAAAAGGTGAGCATGAGTAGCAAGGAAACTGAGAGAAAAAGAAATGGGGAAAACATGTCAGAGAAAAGAGAATAAAGGTGAGAAAGGAAGGAAACTTTGAGGGCGAAGATAAGAGGGATGGTGAGAACCAACATAAGAAAGTAACTGGTAGACTGCATGAAAAAATAGATGTCACAGCAAGAGGAAAGAGAAAGAAAAAAAAACAGAGGTGTCAAAATGGAGCAAAGGCGCATAAAATGTGGAAAATACAAAAAATGGGCAAGTATATACGTAAAAATTAAAGAAGTAACAAAATAAAGGAAATGGAAAGAGAAAGGAACCAATCGACCGAAAAATATGAGACAGTAAGTAAGAAATTTTGAGGATTAGAGAAAAAGCACAACTTGGAGACCAGGAGAGGGAGGCCAAACGAGAACAGGAGGTAAGGAGGGAGGATGAAGCCATCCATTGCGAGGTGGATAAGGAGGAGAGAGGGTGTCTCGGCTTATAAAAGGTGGAAAGATGGGGTGTGGGATAGCTGTAGAACATGGAAATAGAAAAGGAGCATGGTAAGAAACAGGAACTTGAGAGAACGGAAAGCAATACTGGGCTAGATACAGGCATGAGAGAACAGGGAAATATTGAGGTGACAACTCCATGCAAGAAGCAAGAAGATGCATGCGAGAGATGGAAAGGTAGAGATGATCAAAGAAAAGTAATAAGGTAGAGGTAGATTGAAAATAGGAGTGGTACAATAGGTAGAAGATTAAAGAGATCGAGGTCAAAGCAACACCGAGTGATGATGGCAAGTGAATGAATGGAAGGGACAGAACGAAGAGAATTTTGGGTCTTGAATTGAATTAAATAGGATGATGGTAGTGAGAATACCTCGTCCTTCATGTGTCCAAGTATTCGTCAAATACAACTTTCACATTCACAGGAATGAGTAACCCCAAACATTACACACTACACAGATTTTACAGGGCAGAGCACTGGGGTGTAGATAAAGTTCAGCACTCAGTGATTTTCAGGGGTCTGTTGCCATTAGTCATGTGACGGCCAGATCACGAAGAAGCTAGCTATCTGTTAAAAAGAGAACCACGATGGCCGTCATAAGGGGAGGGCAGCCGGGGCTCTTTGCCTCAGACCCGGCTTTTTTTGGGAGGCGTCCTCCTGTTACAACATGTATTTATGTAAGAAGACGCAGGACTGACCTGTTACTTTGTGAACAGTTAGCACAGCTAAACCACAAGGCAGCAGCAAGTGTTCCCTTTCCCAAGCATATGTTTCCCTACTTAAGAGCTGCTCCTTGGATTGGAAACCAAACAGAGGCCAGCTAAAATGTTCACCCATGGTCCCACAAAAGCTTCTGATACTAAATTGTATTGTAATTGCATTTATGTGCACTTACTGGCTCTGGCGAGGCATTGAAGTGCTTTAGGTCGGGCAGAATGCTGCTCCATAATCCAAGGTTAGTGGTTAATTCAGCAGTTATTGGTATTTGTATTGTGCTCTGAAGAAAACCATTCCATGCATTTACTCCAGTTTCTTTGTGGTGGATTAATTTAATAGGAGCTACTGAGGGGGCTATGTAAGCTTGTATGTATGGAAATGTATTGTCAAGTAGTAGGAAAAATAGTGTGTTAACATGATGATGATGTGGTAAGTAAGATGATACAAAACGTAATGTCCCACACTTTCCTTGGAACAATAAAATGTCAGTCACGTAGAGGTGGAAAGCAAGATTATTATTAAACATTCTCTAGATTCAGCATAGTTACTATTCTCTTTTGCTGGGCTTAGAGTAGCAATAAAAAAACAAGCAATAGCAAAGCCAATAGTTCTGGGTTTAATGTGCTACCGGATGCAACTTTAGCACATTAGACCATGGCACACAGGAGACAGCCAGCATGAGCTGATAGAGAGCACTACAATTGTAAAGTAGTCCCTGATGCACTTTGATGGAAGTGCTCAAGAGGAGATGGAAGGATACACTCAGCCAGTAGCATTAGGTGAGAGATGAATATTTGACTAGGTTTACCCGAGACGTGATCGACAGTCTCAAGCCGGCTGATAAAGTCTGGTCAAAGAAAGCCTGTGGTAGAAAGGAGTGGATCGAAAACCCACTCTTTGAATTTGGTAGTTCAGCTGTCAAGACCTAAAAAACATGGCCTAGATTTACGAATGTTTCAGGCAACGCAAGTCAGCAAGCAAAGTTGCTGCGCTGCATGATCATATCTACTGAAATATGACATACTTCTGCTCCCTCCTAGTGCTGACACACTGTGTGCTGCCTAGCGCCAATGAAAGCACCCTTGTGCCATGCTGCATGGGTGCCTGCGTTATGGGCAGGGGTACCTTCCTGCGCAAAACAATCCTTAGAGCTTTTTCCTCTTTATGTGTGTGCTGCAGAATGCTGTTGTGTGCAATCCCTGTTTGGCAAAGCCTCAAATTCTAAATACAATAAATGTAATAAGTGAAGTGTACTTCTGGATTACTTTATCAAGAGATTACAGTTTATATAGAATGAGGCAGCTAGGTTGATTTTTGGGGGAGTAAGTTTGACAGCATCTCATCTTTACTTGGTCAGTTACACTGGCTCCTTGTTCATATGGGATGCCGGTTTATGGGCCTAAGTATGATTTATAAGGCCCTTTACCCAGTAGCACGGTCTTTGTATATATCTGATATGTTTATACAATATATTCCTCCCAAACTGCTTTGCTCCACCTCTGCCTGTCTGTTCACTGTACCTAAATACCGAAAAGCAAGTTTGGGAAGACGGGCTTTTTCTGTGGCTACACCTCAGGCATGGAACAGACTGCTGCCCGAGTTATGCCTAGAGCCGAATCATGTTAAAATTTCACATGGCTCTAAAAACCCATTTGTTTACATAGGCTTTGCCTGGAGCCATTGAGTTTGCAAGTCGCTGTATAGAGTGTATTTGTTTGCTAGCGCCAGGACACCCTCTGGTAATTGCGCGCTCTAAAAAACGAATAAATAAATAAATAAATGTACTATAAGAGCTAATGTACAGTCAATTTATTCCATTACCAATCAACTACATAAACTCTCTATGTAGTTAATTTTTTTTTCAATGTGCTGAGTTTCTGAGAGAAATGTTTGATTCATAAATAAATTTTTGTAAATTGTTACTGGCAAAAAGATGGAAACAAAAGAGATGATATACACCAGGGTTTATGTCCCTCAAGGCTTGCTTCAAAGCATCTAGTGCCAGTCATCCCAGGCAGTGAGTGCAAGTTTAAATCATGGCCGGACACCCCAGGAGCAGCGTACAAAAGGAGTTAGGAGCCACGCATATGGTCTGTAGTTCTACTAGGTAACCTGTAACTTCAAGATATGATCTGAAGGGAGGATCAAAGCCCTGAGGGGTGATTATCATCAGAAGCATGGACTATTGAAGCACAAAAGGCACTGCTAACACCACATTATTTCCAATGCCCTTCAGCATGAAGGATTTCAGATTGAATTCTCATTCTGCATCTTAGGGAACCCAGGCCAATGGACAAATCCCTACAGCTCAACAGCATCTAGGCTCCGCTGGGGATCACCAAAATCCATCTTCCACACCAGCCATGAGTTTCTTGACCTAGGTCACCTGAGCAGACACTTATAACAGGTCAGAGCTTTGATATGAGGAGCAAGATGGCACATTATTATGGCACCAGTGATATAACAGATGTAGAAATAGCGCTGAAAGAGTGAGAGACAGACAGAGTTGAGAGGAAGACTGGGAGAATTGGAAGCAAAAAACGAGAGAGATAAAGACACCTGTCAAAAGGTGAATGTGTATTGACTATGTACTCTGTAATTTCATACGGTCAGCAGCGATGGTGGTCAAGCAATAGGCACATATATTGGAAGTGCTCTTGTATAAGATGCCTGTTTGCTTAGGTTAAATCCTGTCTACAGTAACAGAAATTCTGGCGGAATTTTGTTTTCTACCACATGCATTTCTATGGTCTGGTAACTGACATGGAAAGAATAATAGCCTCATTTCATCAGGCATTGGTTCTCAGGTGGCACAGTTATTTTTCTTTTCCTCATTGTTTCTGTTGGTGAAACTCTTTCTGGATGGCACATACATGAGGTGTTGAAGCAGAGAAATAGTGCATTTTGTGTACTGTGGCACACCTGCAAGAATGGAAATGTCCCAGGAGTTTTCCTTCAGAATGTTATTTAAAACCTATGTATTACTAAATGATTTATTTGGAAACTGTTACAAAACACAGTGCAGTCTCATTTTCTCCACAATTGTAGAAGGAGGAGGCACCCTCACCCCCACATCTCTTTAAAATAATCCGGTTAGCCTGATCTCTGCAATGTGGGGGTTGTATTTTTGACCTACTAACGTCCTCAACTACAAACTCAGTCATCTCTATACAGTCTCAGTTATAGCAGGCAATGAAGCCAAGGAATAGGTAGCAATACTGACTTGAGGAGCACATAATCTGGTGAAAGGGGAAGCAGGAGTTGAACCCAGGCCACTTAGCTACTAAGAGTTATCTAATCCCAGTCAGACGGTGTTTTCTTTTTTCAGTGGTGAAAGGATGGCACCACCCTAGGTAAACTACTGTTTGAAAAAAGAAAAATACAGGTCGAGAAAAATGTTCAAGGAGGAAAAAACCCAGTTTTAATCCAGTGATAAAGGTAGTGATGATAAAACTTTACTTCTTGTCGAATTAACTCATTTGCATTTGCCCATCCCTTACACAGAAGACATCTAAAGATCATTTTCCTAATGGCTACATTGATTTAAGTTATTTTTTGAGTCCACAACATACTCCACCAGCCCTTAAGCCTCATTTTGTAAATCAATAACACCAAACAGTTTTAATGCAGCTTCTACTGTTCCACTGTGTACAACTCTTCCTTCTCTGGCCCTATTGGCATCTACATGTCTCTCTGGGTGATTTGTGCACGCCCTTGGCTTTAGGTGGTCTTTCCCCTTGGGTGAATGTCTCTCGTTGCTCCCCTCAAGACATGTTCGGGTCTTCCTCCTCGCAGAAGAGAAGGGATGTTCATGCTCACTAAAACTGTCACTCTGATTGCTGAAAATGGGGATCTGTTTGGATCTATTTGTGGCACTGAAACCACGTTTACTATTGTGGGGCCCGCTGCTGTGGTGAGGGGCTTGAATATGAGGGGAACTGAGTGGCAGGTGAATGTAGGGGGGCTCCTCAGGGTACCTTGCAGGAGGTCCCCCTGAGATTTCTTTGTGCCACTGTTGGCCCACTGTAAATCTATTCCCCCCAACATCTACCTCAGCCAGGCGATGTGTGAGGATCGGATCATTGGTGTTTCTTCTGATAAATCCAAGATGATCTGAGCCATTGTCCAGGTACTGACTGCACTCTACTTCTGGCCACTCGTTCATTCCAGAGGACTAGTGGGACCATGGCTGACATCTCACAGTCAGCTAATCCCAGTGCTTGCAACAGATGTTGGCATGCATCACTGTGGAATGCAGCAGTACATCACCATGCCACAGTCACTGCATAACAGGCAATGGGTGTCATGTGAATTTTGTACCATAGCTCATTTCCCCTGTGTGCTATGAGCCATTTATTGCAGACATGCAGCTCCTTAGCCATCCACAGGGCACACCATTATTATAATACCACTGGCACTCCATCAAAATGCAGGCAGTCTGCAATGCCAGGGCTGCTTTATTCACATATACACATAGGCTGTCTCCTTTGGAGCAACACATAACAGCACCGACCGCCATCAACTGCACATCGATTTTCTATGGTTTACAGGGACGTGGTTGCTGGTGCATACAGCAAATACACAAAGAGAATGCATATGCACTTGGAAAGTGACATCAAAGTGATTGCCACATTTGTTAAACCTGTTTTATACATGACCAGTTTTGAAGTTGTGAATTCATGCATGAATGAAATGTGAAGTTAAGTGAATGTAAAGCTATTTTAATCCACGTATCTCCGTTTTCTTTGCAGGTGATGATGTGTAAGGCCTCACTCTCCAGCTCCTCCCCACTTTCAAATTTCCATGCACAGCGCCTACATAAAGGTATAGCACAGTACATACACTGAACTAAGCCATGTTAAGTGCATGCTCAAGTCACCCTTCAGAAATATTGATCGCACCGGGTGTGGTACTGTGCTCTCCTGAAGTAGCGTTCAAAATCATTCTTCGATATTAAGTGTCTGCAGTAACAAGAAGCTTGAGGGCGCATTGCCCTATCAGGCGGCGTGTTGCAGGATGTAGCTTCCAGCACATAGCTGGGTGTTCATGATGGGTCATGCTGATGGTTCTGTGAACGTTCTGTGATCGTTGTCACCCATAGTGGTCTTCTGTGATCACATGGAGGCATTAGGTGGTGTAGTTGACGGCGGATCTGTATTATGTCAAATTTGGACTTGGTCATCCTTAGCTGAAGCCATGCTTCTCAGGGAAAAGGCATGATAAAGCCATTGCCAGAAAAATCTTTTGGATTGTCCAAAGAACTCTATTGGAGGACCCAATCCAAGTAGAAGCAAGAGTCTTTCCTGTGATGCCAGTTCATGTTTGAGTCATATTTAAAGGAGGCAATCGCAAGAGGAATATGTGTCGCAATATATTTGCTCCTCATTTTACATTGCCAGTTGGTTGTCTATTTTGTCCATTATTTTTGATTATCGCATCTGGATTACATTTGGATTCTTTTTATGGATTCTTTGGCTAAACTCTTCTCTCTTCATGATGATTGGGGGAGTTTGGTACTTGCCTCATCTACTGCACCATTAATTTCCATCTTCATTCAAGCACTATCAGATTTCTAAGGAGGACCTTAGTGTTTTCCTCCTAACTGGGACCCCACTACATCTTTCACATGTGCAGTATGACACTGTGGCTAATTGGAGGAGTGACATTTCCTTCGGCAATAAAGAAGGAACCTGAATGGACATTCACCGAGTCCAGTTTTTGACACATAAATATAGACAAACAACTAGCACAATAGTCCCATCTATGACTCTGAGCTGTCCCAGGCCCCAGAGGTCAAGGTTTGCATGTGCACAACCAGTATGTGGCCTTACACTTCATCTGAGCTGCATGTTTTGTTGTTGCATCACACTGGTAGGTCAGTATGAAGTCACTGTTGAATGTGGAGCTTGTCCTTGCCACCACTTAGCAGTCTGAGACACTATGGATACTTATAACTGTGAACACACAAGATAATTGATTATGTGCGACATACAGAATATATCTCATGTGTCATGATGAATGTAGCTATGTCCATAAACAATAAAGGTAGGTGGAACTCGCAGAGTTTCACTCCGTAGAATTCTGCAGAGTTACAGAAAAACTCTGCGAAATTCCGCAGAATTCCGGCAACGGGTGGAAAATATGCAGCTTGCACTGCAATTTAGTGCCAGCAGTGTGGGCAGTGCTGAAAATCAGTGCAAGGGGTACAATGCACTGCCCAATAGTGTGCGGCCATTTAAGTTGACTTTGCTTCCGCTCCAGTAGAAAATCTACTCGAGCAGCAGCAAATCTAGTTGAATGGCAGCCCTCTGACCGTGACCACTCACGAACGCCGGTGACTGCCCGCATTAGAAAATCGCACTAGGGGATGCCAAATCTTGCTTGTGCTAACCAGCTCACATATTTTGGAGTCTTGTGGAAGAAAGTTTCCCGCCATGCGGCGATTGGTGGAATTTGGCCAGAACTCCGCATTAAAGAGTAAAGCGGAGTGGCTATAATTCCGCCAAGTCTGCGGGCGGAGCGGAATATTTTGCCCGCCCCTAATAAACAATAGCCAAATATTTGTTCTCCCCATTAATTGTGTGTAAAACAGTAAGCTGTCTGCATGTATAGATGTGCCTACTCATTTTCAATCCAACCTCTGTAAACATGTGAAACACACATTACGTGAGGAAACTGCTTATTGTATGGAATTCCTATCGACTCCTCTATGCATTTAGCATTTTTATCACTTCTCTGTCCATCCTATCACCCGTTCCTTCTGCTTTTCAGAACACATGCTTTATATTTAAATGCAACAGTAATATTAGTCCACCAAGTGCACATACCCTGAAGTAAATGAAACAGAAGTGCAACATTGGACATACCTAAGCCATCCACTGATCTGAACTGAATCACTTTCATCATGCTGCTCTTCACAATAAAAGCACCCCTAAAACGGCTGAGGAGAGGATTAAGAGGTCCCCCAACTTCATTCAGAAAAACATAGAGATAATTTTTAAGGGGTAATTTAAATCAGTGGCATAGCATGAGTAACTAAGGAGGGTAATGCAAGGAAAAAATATGGACCCCAGGCCTCCATTGTTGGTTAGTAGAAAATAGACATAACTTAAGTGTTATGTACCACTCACATCCTCGGAATCCAGAGACATTTCATTTGTGGCACTAATCACAGCTACATCGGTGAGTACTACCTGTGGGGCCTTATTCTGGAAAGTTTATAAGAAAGTTTAAAGTATCTTTACAAGGGTAATCGGGAAAATCCACCTAAATTTTTTTAATGGAAATGCTTCCTTTTAAGGCACAGTAATAAGATATCCCACTCCAGGGGAAACAGACAGGGACAACAACAAACAGCCCGCACTTGAGTTTTGAGGCCGCCCTTTTGGCACTGCCCTATTGCCAGTCACGTGTTGAGGGAAGGGAGCGGTGATTGGTTGATTTTTATGTCTGCACCACCACTTGCCGTCCAATAAGAACTCAGTCTGTCCAGATTGAGATATTCAGTCAGGGTGGTTTTTTTATATACCAGATGTTTTATCATGTGGTTTTGAGCTTGGGGTGCTAGTGACAGGACACACGGAGCCCTACAGATTACTGAAAGATGTGGAACACCACCACTTAAATCTCCATCCAATGGTGCTCCCTAGTCCCTGAAGTCATGATCCTTGCTCTCTGAGGGCACGGTGTGGGGATCAGCAGTAGTTCCATGTACACTCTTTTGGGTCTTACTACAATGTTCCAGTGAAGCCCTGCTTTTAAGATCATTCATCAGGATAACATTCCTTTCATCTCTCTTCTCATTGCACAATGATGTTCACAACTGGCACAAGTGAAAGACTAGCTATTTGACTGGGCTTATAGTTCTGGGGGCAAATAAGTATGTGGCTTGAGTGATGCTGGTGCCTTTTGAGCACTTGAAAGCATCTGCTATGTTTTAATCAGTTGTTTTGTAGTTATGGGAGTGTTCCAACGATCTACGGATCAGTAGCCCTGTCAGATCTGCAAGTCCCTTAGAGGTCTCAGATTGGTGGTCTTTCAGCAGAAAATATCCCTCTGTAGGTCATGTGCCTCTGCGGAACTTCAACCTAAGCTCCAATGCCAAGTGAATGTTTCTTAATAAGGACCTGATTTAGGGTTTGGCGGACGAGTACTACATCACAAACGTGATGGATATCTCTTCTGCCTCATTACATATGCCACAAAATATAATGCACGTGTAATATGGCCCTTCATACAATTCTAAATATGGTGCTAAGTGTCACTATTGTGTGTGAGATGCAAAGATGGGTACACACAGGTAACGTATGTTCCATAGAAATTCTATGGCAGGTGTTTAATACACATGGAATGTTTAACACACATGCCCTGGTTCTATGGGAATTTGGAAGTCTTTCCAATGCAGAAGGAATATATGAAAGAGGAAGGTCGTTCACTTCTGTTACATGACCCACAGCAACAAAACACAGAAATATTTCAGGCATTGCCAACCTCATCCACAGATCTTAACTCACAATGATCCCACTCAGGACTCTGGCAACTGCTGCTTACTTTGTGTCTGTAGCCTTGATACCCAAAGCTTTCAAAATGGGGTGATGTGGTTAAATCACGTTGCAGGACAATGCAGGGCATATGGCTATACTACACATGAGTCTCCAGTCAATCTTAAACCGGCCTACCATTTGACAGAATGAATGGCCCCGGGGGGAGCATCAGGCGAAGCCGGTCTCCCCTGGGCTACTTTGTGGAATGGAGCAGGCAGGGACAGGGGATAGGCTAATTGTAGGGAAGGGGGCAGAGGATATGGAAAGTATTTAGGGGGAAGAAAGATGAAGGGTCAGCCTCTCGGCGACTTCACCTTTTGAGCAGTCAGGGAAGTTTCATTGAGGGCTGGAGTTTTATGTGCATGTGTGATGGAGAATAGTAAAGTGATAAGGGCAGCCCTGCACACTCTCTGCGCAGTGGGCTGCAACGATTTACTCAAGCCTGGGGTTCTCTACCAGGTTTGGGTCGGAATGGTCCACCCAGCGTGTCGGCTTCGGGCGGTGTAGCTGTGGCAGTTGCAGCTTATTCACCGCCTGTGAGAAAGTGCCCTCTTTCTGCATGGTTGCACCCACTTTTTGCTGAATTGCTGATGTACTTTGACTGAGTGTGCCCTGGGCTCCTGCTAATCAGGTACCCAGGGCCTATGTTCTTTCCCTAAAACTGCATTAAAGCCTAAACCCAATTGGCATCTCTGGCCACATGTCAGTCCCTGGTAAATGGTACCATAGGTACCCTGGGCACTGTGACCAGAGAAGGCCTCTAAGGGCTGCAGCACTTATTGTGCCACCCTTAGAGGCCCTGTACCACTACACTCACACACTGCCTTTGAAAGCTGCGTGTTTTGGTGCAGAACAAAGTGAAGAGTCGACATGGCACACATCCCTGTGTGCCATGCCTACAACCCACTGCCCTGGCATAGATCAGTCACCCCTCTAGCTGGGTGCCCTATACCTCTTGTGAGGGTACAGGTGCATGAGCCCTGTACCCCTACAGTGTCTAAGTCCATTCTTAGACATTGTAAGTGCAGTGCTGCCATTAAGAGTATATGGTGCTGGGAGTTTGTCATTACGAACTCCACAGCACCATAATGGCTACACTGAAAACTGAGAAGTTTGGTATCAAACTTCTCAGCACATTAAACCCACACTGATGCCAGTGTGGGATTTAATGAAAAATACACACAGAGGGCATCTTAGAGATGCGCCCTGAAAACTAACCCACCTCTAGTGTCCTGGCTGAGTGGCTGCCTTCAGCTACCACCACCAGACATGTTTCTGGACCCCTGGGTCGAGAGCCTGCTGCTCTCTGGGGCCTGAAACCATGCACATCCTGGGATGAGGTGCCAAGCCTCGTCCCCCAGGATGGGCAGGGTTCACGAAGGAGAAGCTTCAAAGGCTTGCTGCCTTTGTGAGCTTCCCCAGGCCACTTGCTGCTTTCAGCAACTGGTCCCCACTGGTTCTGACCCCCACTTTGGGCGGGATAATCAGCGGGAAAAACAAGTGAGGAAGAGAGGTGTGCCCACCTCTGCCAACTCCACCCCTCAGGTGGGGGAGGCGAGGTGAAGCACAACTCTCAGTCCACGCCATCTTGAAGATGGGGGGACTCAGCCAACCAGGGACAGGCACATGCCCCCCTCCCACTGGAGGGTGGCATAATAGGGGGTGTACCCACCCCAAGAAAGGGACCCATTGGTCCCTGCCTTTACCTACCTGTAACGCCCCTAAATCTAGTATTTAGGGGCACCCCTGAACCTTACTTCCTCAGATCCAGACAAGAAACAATAAGAAAAGAAGAAGAAGGACCGAACAGTCGTGCAGCAGCTAACAAGAGGAAGATGCCCACTGACTTGGCCTCAGCCCTACTGGCCTGTCTCCCCCTCGAACTTGCTCCTGTGAAACCCCGGTGTGTCCTGCAGCCAGCAACCTCAAAAACCCCGGAGGACCTGCCTGCCTTCACTTCCAAAGCCTGCTTCTCCCGTGAACACCGGATTTGTTCAACTACAACCTCTGGCAGCAGCCGGAGACCGCGGATTCGCCCCACTCTGCACCCGCTGTCCACGGCCAGAGCTCGAGTGAGCAAACACCACGAGGAGGTCCCCCTGGCGATCCTGAACAGAGATCCGTCGACCCCTGACCTACCTCAAGCCTCCAGCCGACGCCTGCAGCCTAAATCCAGAAGGCCCCCCCTAACCAAAACCAGGAGCTGGTAAGAAGATCCGACCCCAAAAGGCACCCCTGCACCCGACGTCCCAAGGCCTTGTGTGCCCAAACCGACGGTGCCTAACCAACCCCTAACTTCCCAACTTACCTCTCAAAGTGGTGGTCGCACCCAGAAGTCCTTCGTCTCCCTACCTGCAGTGCTTTTGCGAACCGGAGACTCTCCATTAGAAACAACAGGGCATCCGACGTCGAAATAGCACCCAGCACCCGGCTGCCCTAGTGCCGCTGAGGGTGCCCCTTTGGTGCTAATTTGTTTCCCCATTTGCCCTGAGCTAAAGTCCAGGAGCTTTGCTCCCACAACCCAGTGGCCTGCTTGCCGGCAGCCACCAACCGGAGGCCCCTATCCCCATTGGATAACATTGGCCCTCAACACTCTGCACCCGGCCGCCCTAGTGCCGCTGAGGGTGTAACAAGAGTGCATCACTGACCCTGGGGGACCCCTGAGTCTACCCCCAGAACCTCAACTCCCACTACCGAATACTTACCTAAAAACCGATAACCATATTTTCCTCCATAGGATAACATTGACACTTTTTCCTAAAAAAGTTTTTAAGTGTGGAGTTTTGAAACCTAAAGAAATTCTTTAAAATTGTACGATTTAACAAAAAACGCTTTTACTTACCTGTTTACAGGAAATGTCCCAGTGCTGCATCTAGGCATACAGCACTGAGTAAGAAAAGTAATCCAAAAGTAACTTACCTGCTATTTTACTGAAAATCCCATTCAAGTCAATGTACTGTATTTACAAGTGATTGCATTTCTCTGAAACAATACTGTAAGTCAAACCATAGTACATTTACAATTGCAATTGAACTGTTTTCCAATCAGCATTTACTACTGTAAAGTATTTATTGCTTACCTGTGCCAGGCTTGCTTGGTTCTAGAAATAAAATAACTAAAAGAATATTTTTATACAAAAACAATTGGTCTGAAGTTCAGTCTTTGAGTGTGTGAATTGATTTGCTGACTGAGGGGCATATTATCAAGAACGGCGTTATAATTATCGCTGCTTTAGCGGCAGAAAACTGCCGCTAAAGCGGCGATAATGGGCTTGATAATATGAACTTGAGAATTCCAATAGAAGCCCATGTTGACACCAGAACATGGGCTTCTATTGGAATTCTCAAGGGCATATTATCAAGCCCATTATCGCCGCTTTAGCGGCAGTTTTCTGCCGGTAAAGCGGCGATAATTTTAACGCCGTTGCTTGATAATATGCCCCCGAGTGTGTACAACAAATGGTTAACACTGTCCTCTGATACTGCCTTACTGCTCGACCACACTACCACAAATAGAGAGTAAGGATCTATCTAACTTTGCCTCTGCCTACCTTTGGGTTCCACTGGACTCTGTGCACACTCTACCTCACTTTGGTACAGTACATACAGAGCCAGCTTCCTACACCGCCTCATGGCCATTTGCATGGGAGGCAGGGTGGGGGGGGGCAGTGAAAGGGGTGATGCCGCCAGCGGCGGTTCTCACCATGGCCTCTCATAGGAGGCTGAGTTTACCAGCGGTGGCCTGGAGCTCTGGGGCAGATCTGGCCACGAGGGATGTGAGGCCCATAGAAGTGGAGCTTAGGTCAGGGCCCACAGTGATGGTGTGGGCGGTGGCGCCAGCGGGCGGTTCCGACGATGTAGGCCAGGAAAATGGGGAGGATGAGGAGCAGCGGGGGAGGCTCGACATGGCATACAGGTGAGCAACAATGAAGAGCAAGGGAAAGACCCAGGGAAATCTGGTCACCCTGGGCCTAAGAAAAAGAATAGAGGGGAGTCCCAAGTTCATGAGGTGGGCAGCGGCATGGGCATGATGGGATAGACAGGCCCCATAGGGGTTGCAGCAGGTGATTCACAGGGGCTGGCAGGGTTGGGACAGGGCCAACACTTCCAATGGCAGGCTGTTGACATTGAGGTGAAGATCCGGGGGTAGCGGAGGATCCTGCGAGACACAGAGAAACACTGGGAGCAGTTGTGCAGGGAGATGGAAGTGGCGCAGGAACAGGGTCACCATGAAAAGAAGGTCAGGGACATGCACCCTTGGGAGGCTGTAGTGTCAGCCGGTGCTGAGGAGGCTCGGTCAGGTGGGGGTCATTGGCTCTGGGTGCCGGATGCAAGTGAGGGTGCAGTGGGGCCAGAGAGAGCTGAGACAGCTCATGGGGCCAAAGGTGAAGGAGGCCCTACAGGTTGGTGCAGCCTGGAGGGGAGACAGTCGACGATGCCAATGGGAGAGGTTAGTGAAAGGTTGGCAAAGCCAATGGGGTACGCTGCAGCCCCAGGGCGTCGGCCTGAAGGGGTGGGAGGGTCTCCGGAGGCCCTCTCCATGCCATGAGCTCACTCCCATCTGGCCCCCGTGCCACACCATGAGCCATGTGTACAGGATGCACTCTTGCCATGGGGCAGTGTGAGGGACGGTGTGGGGATATATGAGTGGGACGCGGAAGGAGCGGATGAGTTGGTGCTTGACTATGAGGATGATGGTGCTGAGTGGAAGGAAGGTGAGTTGAGAGGTGATTATGGAGGAGAAGCAGGGCCTCACCAGGGGCAGTTGACCAGTGTGGGTATCATGGCCACGGAGGGCGTTCTTGGTGTTATACAGAGGTCAAGTGCAGACGGAGGAAACACCAGAGGTCGGCAGCCCGGAGTTGGTGGGGAACGCCACAAGAAGACTAGCAATGGTGGCAGATTACCTAAAAGTATGAGAGACTGGTGGTCAGTTTGGGATAAAGAGGATGTGGCGAGTGCCACGATGGCCTGCAAATCTGTGGGCGTGGAGTGGTCAATGGGCCTGGAGAATCAGTGAAGGAGACGTGGTCTGTGTGGTTGGCGAAGCGCGAGCAAGGAAAATCAAGCGCGTAGAGCAGTAAGAAGTCAGGGACAGGGGACGACAATGCAGTGACAGACAAGGATGGGGAGGAGAGCAAGGATGGGACACAGCATAAGAAAAAGCTCTCATATGTGGGGTGGGCGATGCCCCTGGGGTCACATATATCAGACAAGACAAAAAACTGGATCTGGAAACATGAATATGTTGAGGTATTTAAGTTGCTCCTTAGGGATATTCAGGTGAAGGAAGGGTCTAAGGAGGAGGAATGAAAACTGGCCCGATGGCCCAGGTCGCCCATCAAAATGGAGAACTGGATGACTGCATTCTTAATATACGCCAGTATCTATTGTCAAAACATTTCGATCAGGAAATAGCCCTTTTTAAATACATGGATATTATCAGGAAAGCACAGATGCATTTTGGGTGGTGTACATGGCTTAGCTATGATGAAGAGTTCAGGGCCAGAGTGAGTATAACCCCGGAAAAGCCATGGGTGGGATGTAGATTCAGAACTGTGGTTGCAGTGGATGTCTTCAACTCATCCGCCTTCTATGACACACATGGCCAGTGGCTTGCCCGTCACTTATTATTTTAAAAAAAAATCTTTTTATTGAACAAATAATGCCCATCACTTATAGGTCTTTTCAACACCATCCTGCACAACCAAGGGCAGGGTATAGTCAAAAAAGTGCAGGATCCAAAGTGGGGGCTTGCTAGAACTTTAAAAAGGGTTTCTGCTCCCTGCAGCTTTGTAAGTTCAAGCATGAGTGTTCTGAGTGTGCGGGGTAGCACCCCATCACCCAGCGGTTCACGCTGGCCACCCCTGCGGAACAATGGATGGCACCCAGAGGGAGGGGACATCAGGTCCCGCCTGGCCACAAGGGCTTCTACACCAGTTGGGGTCGAGAAGCTGACCCCGTGGCTTCAGCTATTCCCGGACAGGGAAACTTTTTGAGGATGGAGTAGGGTTTCGCAAAGGGTTTTCGCTTAGTTTATCAAGGGCCATGAGGGCACAGGTGGGCAGACAATTTGCAGTTGGTGAAGGCTTTGCTGCAGGTGGTAGCAGCTATGTTGGAGAAAGAGATGGCTGAAGAGAGGGTGATGGGCCCCTTCCACGACTGGCCTATGCCGGATTTGATTGTTTCTCCCTTGCGGGTGGTCCCCAAGAAGGCAGAGGGATAGTTCAAGATGATTCATCACTTTTCTCGGCCTGAAGGGGGGTCCGTGAATGATTTAATTGCCACTGAAGACACATGGGTGGTGTACACCTCGGTGGATGATACTGTGTTTGGTGCACCTGTGTGGGTGTGGGGCTAAGTTAGTGAAATATGACATCAGATCTGTCTTTCGGCTTTTACCTAGTCATCCAGCGGATTTCACCTTGTTGGGCATGCAATTTGATGTGAAATCTACGTGGAAAGGGTCCTGCCCATGGGCTTTGCGAAATCCTGCAAGCTCTTTGAGGCTTTCAGTACCTTTTTGCAGTGTTTTTTTTCCAGGAGAAGTGATCACAGAGAGGTGTCTCAGTATTTGGATAATTTTTTTTTTGTGGGTCAAAAGGACTTGGGGGAGTGTCTGTGAGCTTTGTGAAGATAATGAATGAATTTGGTGTCCCTTTGGTAGCAGAGAAGACTGAGGGGCCTAGCACAGTTTTGACTTTTCTGAGAATTGAGTTGGATGCGCAGGAACTGGTGGTGCACTTGGGCAAGGTCAGGGAGATCCAGTTTTTGAATGAGGTGATCGGGCTGAGACATTTGGAGTTGAGGAAGATGCAAAAGCTGCTGGGTTTCTTAAATTTCGCATGCAGAGTGGTGAGGGGTGGTAGGATGTTTTTTAGACAACTGGGTTTGGCCATGTCTGGGGCATGTTTGCCTCATCACCAAGTGAGGCTTTTGTTGGCTGTGCGGGCAGGTTTGTGCATTTGTAGGATTTTTCTGGAGGATTTCAATTGCGTGTCCATGTTGTTCTTGGAAAACAACACGATTTGGCATGGTCAAATTTTTTCTGCTGTGGCTGAGCGAGTGGTTTTGACCTATTCTGGGAAGAGAGGTGGTGTATGGAACAGTGGCCCGAACATTGGTTGCTTCAGGGGAGAAGCATTACATTCTTGGACTTCTTTCCCTTGCTGGTGGCTCTGGTGGTGTGGGGGGGGGGGTGTTGTTGGCTAACAGAATGATGATGTTTAATGTGGACAACATGACTGTGGTGGAACTGGAAAACAGGTGTGAGGCTTGTGACCTCAGGGTGCTGTGCCTGTTGCGGCAGTTTATGTTGAAATGCTTGTGGCTCAACATTGTTTTCCAGGCGAGGCATGTGCCAGGGGTAAACAATGATATAGCAGACTCCTTATCTCATTCACAGTGGCAGAGGTTTCGGCAGCTGGCTCCGGGAACGGAAGACAGGAAGATGGACCACCTGCATTACTTTTGGGCATGGGGAGAGTGAGAGTGATTGAATTGGCGGACAAGTCTTTTAGTGAATTCAACAAGAAGGAATTATCAGCTGGCATGGAGGGAGTTTAAGAGTTTTGAGCAGAGTTTGCAGATGCAGTCGGCGCAGGAACAAGGCAGCAGGGACGGGAGAGTGATCGCTTTTGTTCTGTTTTTGATTGACAGGGGTCTATCTCCTACACCATATCAGGGAAAACTGGCTGGTATTTATTTTTATGGCAGGTTGTACTGGGGAGTGGACTTTGAGCAGGGTGAGCTTTTGGGGAGTGTAGGAAGGTGGAATCTGACTGCATGGTTACCCCCACTTTTTTCCTGCTGTTTTGCTGTTTTTTTCGACTTAGTCTGACTGGGATCCTGCTATTCAGGACCGCAGTCTATCTGCTTTCTCCCTAAATTGGTTGTTCATGTACTTTAGGTACACTCCAGATTGGATTCTGGGGTACCCTTATAAGTCTCTAGTATATGGTATACTATGTACCCAGGGCATAGGTACCCCAGAGGCCTCCCAGGGGCTGCAGCATGTATTATGCCACCCCTGAGAGACCATTTAAAATGACACAACAGGTCTGCTACAGCAGCCTGTGTAAGGTGGTGCATGCACCCCTTACTTAGATATAGGTTCACTTTATCTATCCTAATCACTGCACATATAAACCTATCAGTCACCCCTATGGCAGGCCTTATCAATCCTGAAGGCAGGGTGCTGGGTTTTATGTGAGAGGGTGCCCATGCATGAGCAGAGCCCCTCTGCAGCCTTCGGAACCTATTCTCCGGGGTTGTTTGTGATGCAGCCAACCATATATACTTAAGTGCATTATAACCTCGCGGTAAATGCTAACTTTAAAACGGCTGCATGGAAACATGTCGTGTTTGGTGTCCAACACCTTGGAATCATACCTCCACACCAGTAACTGGTGTGGGAGGTATGATTCCACCCTCCTAGAGGGAGAAATATGACAACACCGGTACACCCGGTACCAGCTTTCTTGACCCTGGCATCACAAAATGGATGCTGCCAGTCACAGACACGAGTCTGCCCTCCTGCTGCTGGACGAAACTCTGGCAGGGGAAGGTTTGACAATAGGTTTCCTGTCACAGGGAGGTGTGACCACCTCCCAGACAGGCTTTAGTGTATTGGGGCTGGGTGGGTGCACTCTCAGAGTGCTTTGATGTCTGCACTGGGGGCACATTTGGTGTCCCTGTGCATAGTCCCGCTCAAACCGGTTGCAGGAGCCATTTGCTCCTGCTCTGGCGCGAAACTGGACAAAGGACATGGGTGTAGCCACCCCTCTGTCCTGACCCTCCCATAGGTGGGTCCCCAGAGTTTGTCCCACCCCTTCCTTGGGTAAAAAGTAGGAACCACTGACTACAGGACTTGGGATTTACCTGGACTAAACTCTGCTACAGAAACTAAGTATTTCGACTATCTGCATGACGCTGGATGACTGAAGAATCTCCCTTGGAGTAAAGGAGTTACTCCCCTGCTGAGCAGGCACCTAAAATGCATCTGACCGGTTTGCATCTACGAAGCTCCTGAAGGACTCCGAAGATTTCTGCAATACAGGAGGTGGGTTCCCGTGGTCTCTTAGGTTGATCTGCGCTCTCAGCAAATCTGAGGCCCGTATCCCTCGTGGGGACCGTGCAACCCGAACCCCTGGGCACTGTGTACATTTGCAGCAGCATATGCTTTTTGGCAACCCCTGAGGCTGTGCTTTGGGCTACTTGTAGTCCTGACCCCAAGCAATAATTACACTGAAGATTTCCGGCCTACACTCCACGAGTGTTCTGTGGGCTGGTATTTAGTGAGTCAGCTCGAGGTCCCTTCGCGATCCCTGGTCCGTTGGCCTGTGGGTCCCTGTGAAAGCAACTTTAACTTTCAGTGGACTTCCCTGATTGCTCTAGATGTGCCCTGACTCTCCATTGCTTGGAGAGTCCCCAGGACCTTGCTGGTCCTCACAGAAGCATCTTTCCTCTGACCGCGTGGGTTGCCATTGCCAAGGCTTGTTGGTGTTCAATCCGGACACTGACCCCCCAGCACTCGACATCCTTTGTGGGAAAGCTCACCTCCGGACTTTGGTCATCGTCAGCGCTTCCTGGTCCCCGTGGCTGCAGAGTCAAGCTTCACCTCTTCTCACCTGAAGCACCCAACATCGGTGGGCATTCGATTGCTCCACTCCTGGTCACGTGAAGTGACCCAGACTTTGTCCCCTCTGCTTTCAGATTCTTCTCATCTCCGATCCAGGCTTGGATCACACCGGACACTTTTCTTCTCCACGGCAGCAGTACTTTTTCGCATCACGCCATTGAAAACGACGAGGTTTTCCGGCACCACTTGACCCCTATGCACCTGGCTCCTCTGGGATAGGTAACACGGGTTCCTCGGTACTCTCAAGGGTGCTGGCCTTAGAACCTTCTATGTTTAGCTGGGTTTGCTTAAAGTCCTCTCCTAAGTGTCCTTAATCTTTAAATTTCCAACCGCAACTTTCCCATAGAGTTGTACGGAGCTCGCGCCTGTGTTCACACACTGCACCCGTCCTCCGTGGGTCCCCCGTGTCACTACCTTGGGTGGTTCCTTGGGGTCCCAGTGATTCTACGTGCTCTAGGCACTGTGTCTAGTCAAGTCGTGGTTGTTATACCACTTTCTTAGTATATGGTTTGGTCTCCCCCTGGAGCCCACTGTGTATTGTGCTATTTACTGTCGTTCTAGTGATTTAATGTTGTGTGCCTTGTTCTCTAATCTCATAAAGAGGTTAGTAGAGAGTGTTTAGTAATAAATACATATATTTTATATGTACCTGGTGTGGTTCTCCTTTCATTTGGTCATTCAGGAGGTTATATACTGGTAAAACAAGCTGCTTTACATTCCTCCGAGACTTAGCCTCAAGGCTGCTCTCCATAGCTACCAGTAGGATAGCTTTCAATAAAGGTCGTCTTTAACCTAATCATCAATAAAGGTCGTTTGGACTGGTGCAAGGTGCCCACTTTAATTAGTGGACAGCATATACCAGGCCAACTTCTCACATTGATGTGCAGCGGTTGGGATTCAAGCTTGCTATTGTTTTACAAGATAATCTCATTGAGTGACTAACTGAAAACCACTAAAGGTACTTAGGTACATATAAATCAAGACTAGAATAAAGTAAGTTCTACTGAACTTAGAGTTGGGTAAGTCAAGGGCCTAGCACACCCTTTCTCCAACTCAAGAGAGTTTCAGTTCCCACTAGGTTAGGTAGGTGCATACACCACACCACACTAGTATGTCTTCTAGGCCAGACGCCAGTGGGCCTCTGCCAACTAAGTATGACCACATCTCATTTTAGGAATTGAGAACCATGTGTACATCTAGAAGACTGAAGACAGGGAAAAACCCCAACACTCAACGCCTCATAGAGGCTTTGCTTTTAGATGACCTCAGAAAGACCCCAGGGTCTGATGAGGCAGGCAAGTTGGGTGGGACAGCAGAAGAGGACAGGCCAGGAAGTGAAAACTTCTATGACCTGGACTCTGATGCTGGCCAGGAGGATCAAAATGATCCTAACCTGGACAATCCAATTCTTCCTGGAGGTGAGGAAGAAGGCCTCAGTGGCCCTCTCTTTACCCCACCTGGAAGGGTTAACAGTTTACCAAGAAGATCAAGATCTCCTTCTCAGGAATCTAATCATTCTGGTACTTCTGTAGGGAGCTCTGTTTCTCATAGGACCTCTGCTTCTCATAAAAGGGAGTCCTCTTATGAGAAGAAGTGCCAACTGCTTGAGTTTGAGAGAGCTAAGCTCAGAATCAAGAGAGAGCAATTGGCCTTAGATAGGGAATCCCTGGAGCTTCAGAGAGCTTCTCAGAAGTTGGGGCTAGAGCCCCATGGTGGCAGCAACAGTGTCCCTAGAGGTAGAGAACATACTCATGACCATAGGAACCTGAACAAGATTGTCTCTCCCTACCAGCGTGGGGATGACATCCACAAATGGATAACTGCACTGGAGAGGGCCTGTAAAGTACAGAGGGTTCCTCAGGAGCAGTGGGCAGCAATCTTGTGGCTCTCCTTTGCAGACAAAGGTAGAGACAAGCTCCTCACTGTTAGAGAAGAGGATGCTGATAATTACAAAGTCTTGAAGAGTGCTCTGATTGATGGGTTTGGCTTAACCACTGAAAAATACAGGTTTAAGTTCAGAGACACCCAAAAGGCACAGACTCAGGACTGGGTTGACTTTGTAGATTGTGCTACTAAGGCTCTGGAAGGTTGGATACATGGCAGCAAGGTGCATGACTTTTTAGGATTGTACAATTTGATTATGAGGGAGCAGATACTTAATAATTGTCAAAACCAGCTTTTACACCAGTACCTTGTGGACTCTGATCTGACCTCTCCCCAAGAATTGGGAAAGAAGGAAGACAAATGGGTCAGAACCAGGGTAAAGCCAAAGAACCAGGGTGGTGACCAGAAGAAAGATTCTTCCAAAAACCAAGAGAAAGGTGGGGATAAATCAAAAGATAAATCCACTACAGGGCCCCAAAAGTCCTCTTCTGGGGGTGAGTCCCAAACTCCTTCCTCCCCTGAAAAGAAACCTTATTGCCATATATGTAAGAATCCTGGCCACTGGAAAAATGACCCCAGTTGCCCTAAGGCCAGCAATAAGGAAAATGTTCCTCCCAGCAATACTACCACTCCTCCTGGTACTACAAGTAGTAATCCCCCAGGTGGTAGTAATGCACCCAAAAAGTTAGGTGGGTTCTTATGGGGGACTGAGGTGGACCATAATTTAGAAAGGTCCCCCTCACAGGCCTCCTCAGTCTGTGATGGTGGCATGGGATTTGCCACTTTTACTGTCAGTCCTAATTCTTTGGGCAAGTACAGACAGGAGCCACTGATAAATGGTCAGAAAGCTTTGGCATTCAGAGACACAGGGGCTAGTGTCACTATGGTGACAGGGAAACTAGTCCCCCCTCAACAGCTTTTACCTGTGTTTAAGTACCAGGTGACCAACATTGATGGTATTAGAACAGATCATCCCATGGCCATAGTCAATCTCAGCTGGGGGGGGGGTGGGGTCACTGGCCCAAAGAGAGTGGCAGTGTCCCCAAACTTGCCTGTAGATTGCCTGTTGGGCAATGATCTGGAAATTTCAGCCTGGGCTGAAGTTGAATACCAGGCCCATTTAAGAATGTTAGGCCTCCCTGAGAAAGTTGGTGGGGCTCTTAGGGCCTCAGCCCCATCCCAGGGAAATTTTGGAGAGGTGGGGCCTGAAAGAATGGACCACTCTACTCCACAAGAGAGCAGAAGGGTTGAAGAAAAGTCTTCCTCCCCCCAGACTATAGGTAAGGGTCAGCTTCCTCAGGGAACTGATCCTACCCCTAGTGAAGGAACTGCCCCAGAGGTGGTCAGGCCTGGCCTGGCAACCCCCCTGATGGCAGGGGACCCTTCCAAGGTGGTACCCAGTCTGGAGCAGGTATCCTGCCCCTCTCTACCCTACCTCAATCAGCCTAGGGCTGCAGAGGTCAGAGAGGTCATTGGACCCCTAAAGGCCCACTGCCCAGAGGAACCCCCCCATCAACAGATTAGGGGCACCCAGTCTAGTAGCCCTAGCCAGGTGAAAATTCCTCAACCCACTGAGGGATCCCTCTTACCATTGAATAGGGACCACCCCCAGATGGACTCTATTGGGCAAGGGCAAACCTGGGACCAGATGGTTCCAAACCTACCCTTTCCCTCTAGTGTTCCAACCAAAGGGACCCAACCCCCAGATGTAGGCAGCCAGAGGTTGACCCTTAGGGCCAGATACAACTCAGTCATGGAAAGAAAGGCCTCCATGGTGACCAGTGCTCTGAGGAAGATGAGACCAACTTTATTAGGGCCTCACTTCTCTACTCAGACACCCCACCAGCCTTTTACTTTGCCAAAACACCCTTCAGGTAGAAATCCCAACTTTTGGAGACCATCCCATACCCTTAGGGGTAGGGACTGCTTAGTGGACCATAAGACAGGGGGTATCCATGCTAGTGCAGGATCTTCCTTATATGGCCACTTAGTCAGTAAAGGCTCAACTGGACAAGGTTAGCCTTATCTCCTTTCATTTGGGGGGGCGGTTATGTAGGAAGGTGGAATCTGACTGCATGGTTACCACCACTTTCTTCCTGGTGTTTTGCTGGTTTTCGACTTAGTCTGACTGGGATCCTGCTATTCAGGACCCCAGTCTATCTGCTTTATCCCTAAATTTGTTGTTCATGTACTTTAGGTACACTCCAGATTGGATTCTGGGGTACCCTTATAAGTCCCTAGTATATGGTATACTATGTACCCAGGGCATAGGTACCTCAGAGGCCTCCCAGGGGCTGCAGCATGTATTATGCCACCCCTGAGAGACCATTTAAAATGACACAGCAGGTCTGCTACAGCAGCCTGTGTAAGGTGGTGCATGCACCCCTTACTTAGATGTAGGTTCACTATATCTATCCTAATCACTGCACATATAAACCTATCAGTCACCCCTATGGCAGGCCTTATCAATCCTGAAGGCAGGGTGCTGGGTTTTATGCGACAGGGTGCCCATGCATGAGCAGAGCACCTCTGCAGCCTTCGGAACCTATTCTCGGGGGTTGTTTGTGATGCAGCCAACCATATATACTTAAGTGCATTATAACCTCGCGGTAAATGCTAACTTTAAAACGGCTGCATGGAAACATGTCGTGTTTGGTGTCAAACACCTTGGAATCATACCTCCACACCAGTAACTGGTGTGGGAGGTATGATTCCACCCTTCTAGAGGGAGAAATATGACAACACCGGTACACCCGGTACCATCTTTCTTGACCCTGGCATCACAAAATGGATGCTGCCAGCCACAGACACGAGTCTGCCCTCCTGCTGCTGGACAAAACCCCGGCAGGGGAAGGTTTGACAATAGGTTTCCTGTCACAGGGAGGTGTGACCACCTCCCAGACAGGCTTTAGTGTATTGGGGCTGGGTGGGTGCACTCTCAGAGTGCTTTGATGTCTGCACTGGGGGCACATTTGGTGTCCCTGTGCATAGTCCAGCTCAAACCGGTTGCAGGAGCCATTTGCTCCTGCTCTGGTGCGAAACTGGACAAAGGACATGGGTGTAGCCACCCCTCTATCCTGACCCTCCCATAGGTGGGTCCCCAGAGTTTGTCCCACCCCTTCCTTGGGTATAAAGTAGGAACCCCTGACTACAGGACTTGGGATTTACCTGGACTAAACTCTGCTACAGAAACCAAGTACTTCGACTATCTGCACGACGCTGGATGACTGAAGAATCTCCCTTGGAGTAAAGGAGTTACTCCCCTGCTGAGCAGGCACCTAAAACGCATCTGACCGGTTTGCATCTACGAAGCTCCTGAAGGACTCCGAAGATTTCTGCAATACAGGAGGTGGGTTCCCATGGTCTCTGAGGTTGATCTGCGCTCTCAGCAAATCGGAGGCCCATATCCCTCGTGGGGACCGTGCAACCCGAACCCCTGGGCACCGTGTACATTTGCAGCAGCATATGCTTTTTGGCGACCCCTGAGGCTGTGCTTTGGGCTATTTGTATTCCTGACCCCGAGCAGTAATTCCACTGAAGATTTCCAACCTACACTCCACGAGTGTTCCGTGGGCTGGTATTTAGTGAGTCAGCTTGAGGTCCCTTCGCGATCCCTGGTCCATTGGCCTGTGGGTCCCTGTGAGGGCAACTTTAACTTTCAGTGGGCTTCCCTGGTTGCTCCAGACATGCCCTGACTCTCCATCACTTGGAGAGTTCCCAGCATCTTGCTGGTCCTCACAGAAGCATATTTCCTCTGACCGCGTGGGTTGCCGTTGCCAAGGCTTTTTGGTGTTCAATCCGGACACTAACCCCACAGCACTCGACATCCTTCGTGGGACAGCTCACCTCCGGACTTTGGTCATCGTCAGCGCCTCCTGGTCCCCGTGGCTGCAGAGTCAAGCTTCACCTCTTCTCACCTGAAGCACCCGACATCGGTGGGCATTCGATTGCTCCGCTCCTGGTCACGTGAAGTGACCCAGACTTTGTCCCCTCTGCTTTCAGGTTCTTCTCATCTCTGATCCAGGCTTGGATCACACCGGACACTTTTCTTCTCCACAGCAGCAGTACTTTTTTGCATCACGCCATTGAAAACGACGAGGGTTTCCGACACCACTTGACCCCTATGCACCCGGCTCCTCTGGGATAGGTAACACGGGTACCTCCGTACTCTCAAGGGTGCTGGCCTTAGAACCTTCTATGTTTAGCTGGGTTTGCTTAAAGTCCTCTCCTAAGTGTCCTTAATCTTTAAATTTCCAACCGAGACTTTCCCATAGAGTTGTACGGAGCTCGCGCCTGTGTTCACACACTGCACCCGCCCTCCGTGGGTCCCCTGTGTCACTACCTTGGGTGGTTCCTTGGGGTCCCAGCGATTCTAAGTGCTCTAGGCACTGTGTCTAGTCAAGTCGTGGTTATTATACCACTTTCTTAGTATATGGTTTGGTCTCCCCCTGGAGCCCACTGTGTATTGTGCTATTTACTGTCATTCTAGTGATTAAATATTGTGTGCCTTGTTCTCTAATCTCATAAAGAGGTTAGTAGAGAGTGTTTAGTAATAAATACATATATTTTATATGTACCTGGTGTGGTTCTCCTTTCATTTGGTCATTCAGGAGGTTATATACTGGTAGAACAAGCTGCTTTACATTCCTTCGGGACTTAGCCTCAAGGCTGCTCTCCATAGCTACCACTAGAATAGCTTTCAATAAAGGTTGTCTTTAACCTAATCATCAATAAAAGTCGTTTGGACTGGTGCAAGGTGCCCACTTTAATTAGTGGACAGCATATACCAGGCCAACTTCTCACAGGGAGGATTCTGAAGGCGTGGGTGAGGGAGAGGGTCACAGTTGCTTAAATCAGAGAGACCATAACATTTGGGTTGTTACTGTGCTTCCTGGTAATGTTGTCGGTTTGTTGTTAAGAACCATTTTGAATTTACGGTTTTCGGGTTATGCATGCTGTGGATGTTCTTCGATATTAACAATCAGGAGAAAGCCCGTAACCCCAGTTGTGACCTGTGTGAATACAATGTCATGCAACAATGTCTCAATGGGAGTCAATGAAGAAGTGCAAATTATAACAGTAAATTAATTACACAAAGAACACGTAATCCCATTTTTTGTAAATTCAAGGCTTTGTATTTACCAAAAGAAAGTATCGACTGTTCACTTCACAGAGATTAGGAAGCAGCATCAATAGCGTTTTTAGGTTGTGTTTAAAGTGCAGAGAGAACACATTGTGCTTGTGAAAAAGGTGTTTCAACGGCGCAAGTGAAACACGTAAAGGAACAAAGAAACCAGCGTATAGATTAGGAGCTATTTGATGCAAATATTATGCACGAACATGTGTTTCATAATACAATTAGTGGAAAAATCATGGCATAATTAGCAATTCCAATTGGGCTGATAAAGGTTGACTTTGTTTTGACCTTCGTAACTCGGGGTCATCTTCAGGACAAAAGAACACAAGCAAGAAGATTGCTGTCTGAAGGAAATCCAAGGCACGCTGGTGGAATTATTTGGAGCGTAATCATCAGAGGCTGGTCCAGTGCAACCAGTCACCAGTGAAGAGGAAAGAGGTCCAAGATGAGTCTTTTAGGAGTCATCATATCAGAGCAATCCCTTTAACAGGGGGCCGTGAGAGCAAATTGCTGATTTAAACGCTCGTGGGCAAGGGTTTTTATTCCAGAGGTATGCAGTTTCTGTCAGTCGAACTGGAGTAAATCAGGAAATCGACGGGAGCCATGTTGCTTGCAGCGTATCCTGAGCAAACCAGGAACCTGCTTTGCTCAGGACTGGTGAGCAGTCTGGGTCTGGTGTACAGGTGAACGCTTCTAAGCAAGAATGCCTGGTGGTACGCCCTCCTCAGTGCTGTATCAACTTGTTCTTCTGGAATGATCATGCTGGCCTGTTGGCAGGTTTGTGGCTGCCCAGATTGGGAACTTAAATACATTTGGATGACACTTACAATTTTTTTATGACCCATTGCTCAGGATATTAGTAATACAGGTATTGCAAACGTGCAGTGGCAGTACATTTAATAGAAATATTTGGAACAATTTTCCATTTCAAGAGTGTAATTGGAAACAACTTTTTATTTGGTCATTTTGCAGAATTGTACTGATACTATATGTATTGAACACTGTGTTGCATGTTTTGTGTAAATGTACAATGGTAGTATTTTATAAGTAATTACTTTACACCCTATAGCGGCATATTATTCAGACCTTGGATCCTGGCAGTGCATTATTGGTTGCTTTGCACAGTTATTACCATGTGTGCTTTAAATTCTTTGAATTTAATGCACTCACAGCCATTTCTACTAGCTAAGGGTGAAACCTCTATGCCACGGAAGGAGTATTTTTGTATTTGTATTGATACTTTTGAGGATGAGGAGTTCCCCCTGGAAAAGAAAAAAAAGTTTTGCTTTATTGTCTGGGTCCAGGAGAGCTCAAAACATACAACCAGATTAAGAATAAGCCGCAAGAAGGTGGGGATGTAGTCAGGCATGCATTGGAAGACTTAGATGCACATTTTCCGCCCATTGTTAGTGTGGCGGTGGATAGATATACATTTTTCCAGAGGAAGCAAGGTAAATCTGAAAGTGTTGATGACTATGTTTCTGCTTGGCATGCCTTGACGTTAACATGCAGGTGTGGTGCGCTCCAAGAGGAACTTGTTCGGGATCAAATTATAATGCATGAGAGTAATCCGAATATTCAAGATAAACTGTGGGTCAATGGTGAGTCTCCCTTAAAAGAAGTGGTAGCTTTGGTAAAGAAGAAGGAACTCACTGGAAGATGTGCTAAAGCAGTTTTGGATGGAGCACAAGCAGTTAAAGTAGTAAATAAAATTTCTGCTCTTAAAAATAAGAAAGGGAAAGAGAATAGTAAGGTGTCACAAAATGCCAAGGAAGGAAACCTAAAGGATGGTTGTGATAGTAAAAGTATGAGCTCAAGCTCAAATTGAAGTTTCAGGAAATGTTTCCATTGTAGAATTTCTGATCATCTGGCATATTATAAGAAATGTCCTGCTAAGAATCAAAAGTGCTCAATATGTGGAATCGTTGGTCATTATGCCAGGGTGTGCAGGAAAAGATTTGGTATCACCAAAAAGAATGTTAAATGCATAAGAGATGAAAGTGATGAAAATTCTGATGATTCTGAAGCGACAAACGTTAATCATTTATTTTGTGTTGATTATGACATTCTAGGTGTGAATCAAGTAAAATTGAAGAAACCTATGTGTGAAGTGAGCATGGGTGGGGTGACTGTTAATGCTATTGCTGATTCTGGGTCAAATTTTACCATTGTGTGTAAAGAGATTTGGAAAAATCAATTCACGTGTAAGTTGGGCACACACCTGGACAAATAAGAGGTGATAGCTAAAAGCTACACTGGTGACAGAATTGATTTTTTGGGTCGCCTGGAGTTAGAATTCCAATTTAAAGATAGAAATGCAAATTGTATGTGTCAAAGAAAGGACCTTCAGTGTTAGGATGGGCAGATCAGGGTGAATTGGGAATTATTTTAAATCCCAATAGTTTGGAACCCGTGTTGACTGTAAGAGATAAATTGGATGCAAGCACTGAATTTTTAGATTCATTTTCTGAGGTATTTTCATGGAAGGTAGGATTGTTGAATTATTTTGTACGCAGCATCTTCTGCAATTCCATGTGTTCACAAGATTAGACACGTACCTATATCTAGCAAAGAAGAAGTGCATATGGAATTAAAAAAATTGGTTGAGGCGGGTATAATTGAACAGGTAGAATCTGTAGAATGGGTATCTCCATTAGTGTTAGCGATGCTACCCAATAGGAATGTTAGGCTATGTGTGGACCTCAGAGAACTTAATAAAAGCATATTGATGGATCAGTATATTTTACCTAGGATAAATTAGATGTTTGCGGCAAAAAGGTATTTTGGTTCTCGACTTTAGATCTAAAGTCAGACTACTATCAGGTGCCATAATAAGGATAATAAGAAATTGCCTACATTTATTATGTTTTTTTTGGCTGTTTTCAATTTACCACGGTGCCATTTTGATTGGCATCCACTGCAGCATTGTTCCAAAGAACCATGAGCAACATCTTTAATGGTGTGGGGGGGGTTTAATGTTTTTCTAGGATGATATCCTGGTTCAGTATTGATTGGCAACATTTAAATATGTTGGGGCGCGATGCCCAAAAAAACTCATCATATGCATGTTGCTTTGCTGGAGGGTCCGGTAGCCGTTTCTCTCTTCTCTCCTCCGCGCTGACTTGGGCGGAAAGGGACTTCCTCCCTTGTACAACCCGAAACCAACCAATCCTGGAGCTGCAGCACCGCTCCAGGATTGGTTGGAGCAGGATAACCCAGCTCTCATTTTGAGGCTGGGGCCTGCGGCTGCAATCTCTGTTTCTCAGCCCTGGGATTGCAGGCTCTGAAGTGCGCAGGTCAGATTGACCAGCTGTAGGAAGTAATAGTCCAATTGTGCTAATCAGCCACGCCCCCTGCCATCGGGCTGTAACAACACAAGCCTGCCACACATAATAAAATGGCATTTATTACCATTTTATTAATGTATGTGCCTGCTGCCTTCGCAGCAGGTTGGGCGATGCTCCTCCGCCATAATGGAGGAGCCGCCTCTGTTCTGGTTATGGGCAAAGACAGATTGGAACATTACTGCAGGCTTAAACTAGTATTAGAGACACTAAAAGAATAGAGAAAAAGTTGTATATCTGGGTCATGGCATAAGTAAGCATAAGTAAGAATGGTATTAAGCCAGAACAAGAGTTGGTTGAATCTATTAAAAAGCTCTGGGAAAGGATCAGATTTGGGCTTTTTTAGGCCTTACTGAATTTTATTTAAAATTCATTAAAAAAGTTTCAGAGAAAAAATACCATGTACGGTAATTGCTTAAAAATAAAGTAAAATTTGCATGGTCAAAGGAATGTCAAAAAGCCTTTCTAAGTCTGAAAGATGATATTTGCAATGCTCCGTTTCTCAAAGGTTTTGATCCAAAGTGCAAGATTATTGTGACAACGGATGCAAGTAATAAGGGGTTGAGTGCAGTATTGTCACAATGTGATGAGTCAAATAATGAATGGATAGGCACTTTTACTTCACGTTCTTTGTCGTCAGCTGAAGAAAGATATTCAGAGATCGAGCGCATGACATTGACTTGTGCATGGGCCTTAAATCACTTTCACCAAAATGTGTGGGGTTTTTATGTTTTGTTAAGATCAGATCATAAACCCCTAACCAAACTATTGACAACAGCAGGATTACAAAATGCATCACCAAGATTGAGTAGAATGTCAGTGAAGTTGTTGGATTTTACATATGATGTTCAATACTGGCCTGGTGTTAAGAAAAGGGTAGCAGATTTCCTGAGTGGAATGTCTTTACCTATCAAAAAAGATGAATTAATGTATGAAGAAGGTTGTGTGGCTGTTTTATTTGATATTGGGTTGGAAGGTATATCTATGTCTGAGTGGAAGGACAATTGGAAGAAGGATAACAATTTAAAAAGGATTGCAGAGTATCTAAATAAAGGATGGCCTAATGAAATAAATTTAAAAATGGATGAAATAGTGTTCTGGGAAGCGAGAAATGAACTATGTATAAAATATAATAAGTTATTCAGATGTGGGACAGTTGTACCACCAGTAGCACTTAGGATTTTTTTCAACTTATGCCATGAAGGACATTTGGGTGTGTCCAAAACTAAGCAAAGAGTTAAATTTACCTACTGGAGACCTGGTCTCGATAAGCAGATTGAGTCATTGATACAAGATTGCATGGAATCCAATAATTTTGGCAAATGTCTAAAGACCTTTAAACCCCCCTCATGTCCCATTGAGGGTCCCAGTATGTCTTGGGAGAGAGTTAGCAAGGAATTTTTGGGTCCAATTGAATGTGAGGATCGAGGTTACCAGTATATTTTAGTCCTTGTGGACCATTTCTAAAAATGGCCAGAGATAGAAATAGTTCGCAAAGCAGAGTGTGTAAGGATCATTACATTTTTGGATAAAGATTTTATGAGGGAAGGACTGCCAAAGTGCGTAATCACTGATAATGGACCACAATCATTGCTGACAGTTTGTAAAAGATTTTGAAAGGAAATGGTATTATTCATAAAACCACCTGATTATTTCATCCCGAAGGAAATGGTTTAGTTGAACACTTCAATAGGGGGGTCAAATATAGTATTCAACTTTCTAGGAGCAATAAGTTACATTGGTAAAGTGAAATTTTGTAACTAACTTGGGCTTACAAGATCACTCCTAGTTGTGTAACGGAAAAAAGTCAATTTAATTTTCTTTGATGAGGGGTTGGGAGCCCATTAGCAAAGATTTAGGTTGGATGGCATCATCCAAACAAGTGGAGTGGTCACCAGAGCTGATAAGGATGAAAATTGAAATGGCCCGAAAAGGCGTACAGGACATGGTATGATAAAAAGTATGGGTCTAAAAAATTGAAGTTGAGCTGTGGAGATTGGGTCAGAGGGAGAAAAGAATGGAAGGTTCAGAAAGTTGATAGTAGGTTTTCCCAACCCATGCAAATTTGTGAAATATTTTGCAATTCGGTCAAATTGAGTGATGGGAAAGTATGGCATATGAGTAGAGTGGCAAAGCATAGAAACATTGAGCAGGTTAAAAGTTCTAATGTCAATAGATATAATTGGATGGACATCAACTTTGATGGACGCGATCAAAGAGAAGTTGAAGGTGAACACACAGATGGCTTGTGTGATGTGCCAGGTAATCCTGGTCCATCAAATGCAAATGACAATGAGAATTGTGACGATCAGATCAAAACTTGAAGATTTGGTAGAATTATTACCAAACCAAAACGATATGATTACTTTGTTAATGCCATTTTTGCATGATTTGTTGTATTAATTTATTGCTGGGATTACTTCATATGTCTCATAAAGTACATGTGTTAGTTGTATGATGTAGTTTTTTCGACAAATAGTTTAATATATTTTGTTTTCAATATTTGTAAAAGGGAGATGTGTTACAATGGTATAGCATAGGTTTGGTTTTACAGGCTGACATTATGATGTATTTAACATTCTATCCATCACCATTGGTCAATTGATTAACCTGCAGTACTCAGGTTCTAAAGGTGACCGTTAATGGCAGTTGTGAGGCTAATACAGTGGAAGGGCTGTATAAATAAAGCTACTTGAGAGCCTACTTTTTTTTTAAAGTTTTGTTTATTGGCATTTTGTTTTTTAATATACTACAGCAGTGTGACACATAGTAATAAAGTAACCAAAACATGGTCTAATCACATTATCAATATCTAACATTCTGATTCGATCTTATCCAGTTGTAACTATCGATTTACCCTGCTGCTGTTCCCAGGTAACATCCCCTTGTTGTTACAAAAAGGAGGATGCTTACATTACAATGAGGAACATAATCTGATATTCGAGGAGAAGTGAAGTGTCATTTATAGAACAAGGAGTGGTGAAAAAACATAGGAGAACAGGGCGACCATGCACGAAGAGAAGACTCAGTCAATTCCGTGCCGCCAACTCGGCGTACTGGCAGGCAGCGTCCATCAGCAATCAAGGGTAAGGGGAGGGCAGGTTCTCATCGCCGGGCAGTCTTCTTCTGGAATCTTAATGAAAGCCCCCTGTGGCCATGCCCACGCCGTCTGTCCTGTATATGAATCGGGGGCTTGTGTTCGTCTCCGTTCACTACGGCAAACTATTGTATCAGAGCCAGGGTCTTAGGCGTATTCCCTAGTTCATCCCGCAACTGTCTCGGCATTCTGATCTCCTGGCACCTCAACCTCCCTCTCTACAAGCATGTCAGCACTCACTTCCGGATCCCCCCCCCCCGAGGCCACACTCTGGGTGCTACCACATCACCAACACCTCAGTCCATAAATCTGCTATGGGGTGGATCCGCACCCCTCTGGCCTCTTCCCTGACCAGTGCCATCTCCTCCGCCCTTGCCCACTGAGTTACATCTGCCCTCCAGGTCTGAAACCCTGGTCTGACCGCCGATTTCCAGGTCATAGCGATGCGTCTTTTAGCTAATGCCAGGGCCAGGTCTATAAACCTTGTGCCAACTTTCCGTGTGTTCGGCCTTGGAAACACAGCCCCAGAACACAAGCCTCCAGGGAACAAGGGGGGGAACGCCCAAGCGGGGTCTCCAGTGCAGCAAGTATTGCCTCCCAATAGGCTGCTGATTATACCCATATGGTGTGGCAATACCACACCATATAAGTAAACTCATCTAAATGGCCGCAACGGTGGCAGGGGCGAGGCTCGCCTCCGTAGACCACCTGAATTTTATGCGGTGTCATATAAATCATGTGTATATAATTAAATTGGAGATACTTCTACCTCGTATTCCTGGAGATTTTCTTTGGGGCGGCCAATCTTCTCTGCCACTCATGGTCTGATAGTTCTTGTTGTAGTATCCTCTCCCATTTGTCCCACAGAGTGGTACTTGAGATACTACTTTGGGTGTCATGCAGGCCTTTGCTATATCCCATCACTTTTTGCATGTTAAATGCCTCACTATCCCAGTCTGAGCCCACCTCTCCATCCCTTAACACAGATAGTGCCCTCCCAATTCCCCGTCATCAACGGATGTTCCTTTTTTGCCCTGTCACGATCCACTGAGTCCCTGGTGCCAGTCCAGAAGCTATTGAGACAGGTAGTGGATGGGTAGCCCCTAGAGACAAGCTTTTCTACAGAGGAGAAGGGGCTCATGACCCTGCAGTTTGCAGATGTTTCCACTTTCTTCTCCATATTCTACCTAAGTTCACCCAATACTTTATATTCTGTTGTTTTTTCAGTTTTCCCGATTCCACCACCCTACACCCTGGACCTGTATTTGCTCCCCGCCAGGTGTCAGGTCCTTCCATGACTATGGACATGCCTGCAACAATTGAGTCGTTGGTATCATTTGCCCTGCAATATGATGGCCTAGAATATATGCCCCAAAGCAGGACTATCATCATCTCCGAGTTGAGGTTGTGGCTTTTTATTTCCTGTGGATTTGCGTTTACATTGTGCTTCTTTTTTCTCTTTGGATATTGTAAGTGGACATATGTTTTTGAACATTTATTTATGGACTTCGTTTTCCGTTTGATTGAACAATTTAATTTGAATACCGCATCACTCCAAATCACACCTTCTATACTCTCCCTTCCTTCCACATTTTGACACTAATTTTATTTGCACTAATTTCTACACTTTTTGTAATGCTTGTGTGCATACTGGAATGAGAATGCCTTTTGATGTTATAACAGCAGTGTTTTGCTTGTTTTCAGTGTCCTATATATTTTGTAACATATGAAGTATGGACAATGGATACGTTTTTGCCTTCCACTTTATTGTAACAGAAGTGCATTACATGTTTTTGGAAGGTGCACATGCATGTAGCAGTGGGGTGTGTTTGAGAGGGTAGTGATAGTGAGTTGTGAGTGATTGGTTTAGGGTGTCAGTGGTTGCCATCCATGTCTTCTGGAGCTACCCTCATCCCTAACTTAAGGTCTGGATCAGGTTGTGTAGTGCAGGCAATTGGTTGAGTGGAATTATGGGACACTGCAGGTAATTGTCGCACACCAGATGTATGAGGGGCATAGCATGGTTGTGCTTAATTGACTGAAGGCCTATCAGTCAGTGTCCAAATGAGCAGTACATTCTTATCATGCCACCTGCCATTCTCCTCCCATCAGAAATGTTTCCAGTTCACCTCCCAGGCGCTCTGCAGGAATAGGTTCTTACCCTTCAGGAGCTGGTTGTTCACAGACCCTAGGTAGTTGTTCATTGTACATATGGATCCATCCTTGTTGTCACTACCATATCACACTGAGTCTTACTGGACAAAGAAGCCAGAATCCCATGCACCCATCGCTATCTCACTCTGTCAGCTTGTTGGATATGATATGGAGGGCTGGCTCCTGGAGGGGGTGCGGGGGGCAACATGGTAATTTACAGATGTGAGAGAACATTTTATCTCCTGGGAATACTTGTGACGATGGAGAGAACACTGGAGCACTTGGATGGGACAGTGGAACAGGGGAATCATACAAAGCACCTGCAGGGTGAGGGGTGGAGATGGGTGGACTCTGCATAGTTGGGGCAAGAATGTGTGCTGCAGCAAATGGGTGACATGGTGGTAGTGGGGGCATCCTGTGTGGGGTCAACAGTCTCCTTGTTCTTTGTAATGTCACTGTGATGGCGGCCTTCAGGAGCAAACGTTTTCTCCTAGGATTGCATATGGCCTTCCTGCACTTGACTCTGTCACTTCCCCTTCTCTTGGCCCTTCTCACTCAGTCTCCCGGGATGACGCTGTTGTCACTTTGCTTACATGAAAGTATCATCAGCCCTTGGCATTCAACAGCCTGCAGAGCCCATCGCTAGGCGTCTAACAGCTGCCCAGGAGCAGCCAACCAGGGACTCTCTTGAAACTGATGCAACTTGTTTGGAAATTATTAGACCTCAGCAGATGTCCTCAGTCTAATAAGGCCAATCCGAGGGAAAGTCGTGGCACAGACTCTCAAGTGCTGGACTGGGATGAGGAGAAACACACAATTAGTGATAGCAGAGTATATCAAATCATACACCCATATTCGAGAAGAAGCTCAAACCCAAACAATTGTCACCATGTGACACTCAATACTGTATATATGCTGTGTCTTGCTCATATTGCTCATACTATATGGGTAGGACAGAAAGACCTGCGAGGGTAAGGTGACATGAACACCGATCAAACATATGCTCCATATGGGGGAGCTGCTCTCCACCGAAAACTTCAGAACCACCCAAGTTTCCTACTCCCTCTTTTGCATTATTTATGCTGCACTCTAAGCCTGAAGAGGTATTGCTTTGATATACATTTATATAACACTTATTAGCACCAGCGTGGTTATTCTTAGGTCAGGGTTTCTATAAAAAATGTTTTTTGTTTTCTTACTAACTTTAGTGCCGTTTGGAGAATCTGTACACAAAGGTTTGTCCACTTTAGCTCCTTCATGGAAAGTTTTTCAGTGATCTGTCCAGCGGGGGCCAAGGCCAAGGCGGGGGGGGTGGGGGGGGGAGTCCCAAAAGAATGAGTTCCCATTTTGTTTCCCATAAGAAGGTTTGCTCTCCAATATGGGAAAAAATGCCGAAAGGAAATACACCAAAGTTGGTAACTAGTTAGAACTTCACGTTGAAAGTGTGATTTTTTGTAAATCTGTTCAGTAGTTTTTGAAAAGTTAAAATTTAAACAGGTGAGGTGAGGGTTAACTCTAGCAAAATGTTTGAGATATTTGGGCCGTTGTATACCGTGGTATCTCCACAACTTCGTGACCCTCTTGTGTTAAAAAATGTTTTTAATTCTCAGTGGTGGCATCACGGTACGACCATGGGTCCCAGAGAGGCACCCAGTGTGATAATCAATCAATCAATCAATCATGTCACTTATAAAGCGCACTACATACCCGCGAGGGTCTCAAGGCGCTGGGGGAAGAGGGGGGTGGTGCTGCTACTGATCGAAGAGCCAGGTCTTGAGGAGTCTTCTGAAGGCCAGTAGGTCTTGGGTCTGTCGGAGGTTGGTGGGGAGGGTGTTCCAGGTCTTGGCGGCAAGGTGGGAGAAGGATCTGCCGCCGCCGGTCGTTTTCCGGATGCGGGGGACTGTGGCGAGGGCGAGGCTGGTCGAGCGGAGCTGGCGGGTGGGGGTGTAGAAGCTGAGTCGTCTGTTGAGGTAGGCTGGTCCGGAGTTGTGGAGTGCTTTGTGTGCGTGGGTGAGGAGCTTGAAGGTTATCCTCTTGTTGACAGGGAGCCAGTGCAGGTCTCTCAGGTGGGGTGTGATGTGGCTGCGTCGCGGGATGTCGAGGATAAGACGTGCAGAGGCGTTCTGGATGCGTTGCAGCCGTCTCAGGAGCTTAGCCGTCGTTCCTGCGTAGAGGGCGTTTCCGTAGTCCAGCCTGCTGGTGACGAGGGCCTGGGTGACTGTTTTTCTTGTTTCGGTGGGGATCCACTTGAAGATCCTGCGGAGCATTCGGAGGATGTTGAAGCAGGATAAGGAAACGGCGTTGACCTGCTTAGTCATGGAGAGGGTGGGGTCGAGGATGACCCCTAGGTTGCGTACGTGGTCGGTGGGTGGCGGGGCTGTTCCCAGTGATGTTGGCCACCAGGAGTCGTCCCAGGCTGAAGGGTTGGAACCAAGGATGAGGACCTCCGTCTTGTCCGAGTTCAGCTTCAGGCGGCTGGTCCTCATCCATTCGGCGACGGCCTTCATTCCTTCGTGGAGGTGGGCTTTGGCGGTGTGAGGGTCTTTGGTGAGGGAGAGGATCAGCTGGGTGTCGTCGGCGTAGGAGATGATGTTGAGGTTGTGCTGTCGGGCGACGTGGGCGAGGGTGCCATGTAGATGTTGAACAGCGTTGGGCTGAGGGAGGAGCCTTGGGGTACGCCGCAGATGATCTTGGTGGCCTTGGATCGGAAGGGGGCGAGGCGGACGCTTTGTGTTCTGCCGGAAAGGAAGGATGTGGTCCAGTCCAGGGCCTTCTCTTGGATCCCGGCGTCGTGAAGGCGTGTTCGTAGTGTGTGGTGGCAGACCGTGTCGAAGGCGGCTGATAGGTCCAGGAGGATGAGGGCTGCTGTTTCTCCGTTGTCTAGCAGGGTCCTGATGTCATCGGTGGCGGCGATGAGGTCGGTTTCGGTGCTGTGGTTGCTGCGGAAGCCGGACTGGGAAGGGTCCAGGATGTTGTTCTCCTCGAGGTAGCGGGTCAGTTGTTTGTTGACGATTTTCTCGGTGACCTTCGCGGGGAACGGGAGCAGAGAGATGGGTCGGAAGTTCTTGAGGTCCTTGGGGTCTGCCTTGGGTTTCTTGAGTAAGGCGGTGATCTCGGCGTGCTTCCAGCTTTCCGGGAAGGTTGCTGTCTCGAAGGAGATGTTGATTATTTTCCGGAGATGGGGCGCGATGGCTGTACTGGCTTTGTTGAAGATGTGGTGAGGGCACGGGTCTATCGGTGAACCGGAGTGGATGGTGTTCATGATCTCGCTGGTGTCCTCGTCGTTGATGTTGGTCCAGGAGAGCAGGCGGTTGGTGGTTGTGGGGGCAGTGGTCTCGGTGGTTGCCGGGGCGGTCGTGGTGTTGAAGCTGTCGTGGATGTCGGCGATTTTGCGGTGGAAGAAGGTGGCCAGTGAGTCGCACAGGTCTCGCGACGGCTGGATGTCGTTGGTGTTGGAGCTGGGGTTGGAGAGTTCCTTCACGATGTTGAAGAGCTCTTTGCTGTTGTGTGCGTTGTTGTCTAGGCGGTCTTTGAGTGAGGCCCTTTGGCGGATCTGATGAGGTGATGGTGACTGCGGGTGGCGCTCTTGTGGGCGGCGTAGCTGTCCGCTGTCCGTTCGTGGAGCCAGATCTTCTCCAGTTTTTGGCATGTTCGTTTGGAGGCCTGGAGGTCTTCGGTGAACCAGGTGGCTTTCTTGCTGGTGTGGCTGTTGGGCGGATTCTTGAGCGGGGCGAGGGTGTTGGCGCAGTCGTCGATCCACTGTCTGAGGTTGCGGGCGGCGGTGTCGGGGTCGGAGGGTTCGGCGGGTGGGCTCAGGGCGAGGGTTGTGGTTAGCTGGTCTTCCGTGACTCTGCTCCAGCAGCGGCGAGGCATTTGTTCGGTGCGGTGGTGCGTGGTGGGCTTCCTGTAGGTGAACTGGATGCAGTGGTGGTCAGTCCAGTGGGGTTCGGAGGTGTGGTTGAAGGAGACGTGTGGGCTTGCGGAAAAGATGGAGTCGAGCGTGTGGCCGGCGGCGTGGGTGGGTGTAGTCACGAGCTGTCTGAGTCCGAGGGTGGCGAGGTTGTCGATCAGGGTGGTGGAGTTGGTGTCCTTGTTGTTCTCGAGGTGGAAGTTCAGGTCCCCGAAGAGGATGTAGTCCGTGGAGGCGATGGCGTGTGTGCTGACGAAGTCAGCGATGGAATCGCTGAACTGTGGTCGGGGTCCGGGGGTCTGTAGATGAGGGTTCCTCTGAGGGTGGTGTTGGGATCGGTGTGGATCTGGAAGTGCATGTGTTCGGCGGTGCTGAGGGTGTCGTCGGTGTTGGTTGAGACTCTGAGGGTGTTCCTGTGGATGATGGCGATGCCTCCTCCGACTCCGTTGGTGCGGTCCCTGCGGGTGATCTTGTATCCGTCCGGGATGGCAATGGCGATGTCGGGGGCTGAAGCGGGATTCAGCCAGGTCTCCGTCAGGAATGCGACGTCTGGGGAGGTTGAGTCGAGAAGGTCCCAGAGTTCGATGGCGTGTTTGCGGGCGGAGCGGGTGTTGAGGAGGATGCATCTGAGGTAGTTGGGTTCTTTCCTGGGCGGTGGTTTGGCGGGCGGGTGCTGGCGAAGCTACAGTTCCGGCAGGTGAAGGGCCCTTGGGTGCGCTTCGGGGTGGCCTGGTAGCAGGCGTGATCTTTTCCGGGGTTGAGTGCGTGGAGGGTGCTGGCGTCGTATCGGCGTCTGTTGATGTGGCGGGCGCGGGGGATGCCCGGACCAGGGGGTCTGGCGCTGGGCGCGGTCACGGCGCGGACGGGCGCAGACAAGCTTGCCTTAGGCGCGCCTTCGGCGCGCCAGCGGCGCGCCCGCTGCGCACGTCCGCTGCGCGGCCGCACAGCGGCCGCCATAAATGGGGAGGTGGGAGGGAGGAGCAGGGAATGGGGCAGCGAATGGGCAGTGAGGGGGCGGGGCCGCAGGGGCGCAGGGGCGCAGCGGCGGGAAACAGGCACAGAAGGGAAAACGAGCACAATCAGGGCATCAAGGGGGGGCACAGAAAGGAAAAAAAAACGAGCACAATCAGGGGCAGCAAGGGGGCACAGAAAGGAAAAAACTAGCACAATGAGGGGCAGCAAGGGGGCACAGAAAGGAAAAAACTAGCACAATGAGGGGCAGTGCTAACACCACAGGTGTCAGATACACAGCAAGCTTCCCCACAACATGGTGTTGCAAACCTCTGCAAAGTCCCTTTGCAGGTACCGGGACTGCAGTACAGGATCCTGTACCACCAGCCAGCACCATTGAAGGATGCAATTCGTTGGTATTCCTTGTGTTGGCCCCTTGTAGAGGGCTGAGTGCTGCAGAGGGGTTGTGTGCAGGTCATGGCCAGAAGCCACGTCCTGTTGAGAGCCTTCCTCTGCATGCGGTCAAAGGCCACATACAGCGCAGTGGCGTAACGAAAATTGTGGGGGCCCCCCTGCAAGGTTCTTGAAGAGGCCCCCTCCGGACTCTATCAGGAGTTTTCCGGCCAAAGTGCTGTGCTGTGGGGGCCCCCTGGAGCTTGGGGGCCCCCCGAACCGCGGGGGCTGCGGGGGCCTGTGTTACGCCCCTGATACAGCGGGGGGTTGGCTGCCTGCGGGGGATTGGATGCAGGGCCTGGCCCTGTGGCTAACTCCTGCTGCACACAGCCGAAGGTCTTGCACAGTGGGAGGATTGGCCCCCCCGAGGGGGTTGGGCGCAGACCGTACACAGATATTGGCCAGCTCACTGCTGCACACAGCTGAAGGACATGTGAAGTGGAGGATTTGGCTACCCACACATGTTCTGTACATGGTAAGGTATGTGACCTATTCCTATTAGAGTTAGTTGGTCATGAGAGTTTTCTTTCCTAAATGTCTTGTCGTTTTTTGATCAAGATTATTATTAGAATTAGTGCTATAAAATCTATTTTTTTCTGTAATATGGGGATCCTAGTACCTCCTCAGATCCAGTAAGGGAGCTGCCACAAAAATGTGCGGCAAAATTAGGATTTGTCTGGGTCAGATGTAGGACAGGGGTAGTTTAAGATTTTATTAGGGAAAGTTTTCACTACAATTTTTTTTTATAGTTATGGGTATGCGGTGGCTCTGATTGTAATTTGCTGGGCACTCTTACAAGTAGCACTGGATATATTCCTTTAAGTTATTATGTAAGATCCTGATCCCCTCTGCGGTGTAATGCACTCCATCTCTTCAGTCGAAAGCAGATATGTCAAAGCAGATGTTTTTATGGTAAATGGACCCCATGCCATAGACTCTGGAGAAGAAAGTGGCCAACGTTCAACACATGACCTAGGATATTGGTACTCTGATGTAGGTCAGAGAAGGAACTGCAACAGAATAAGAAGTGCTCTGCAAGAGTGTGATTTGAATAGGAAAAAAAGATTTCCAGCTTCCTTATTGGATGCTGTCAGTGAAGTAGTTCAATAGGTTGGATTGTGAGTAACTATTTTTGGATACCTAGGGGCAGATTTACAAGCCCCATGCGCCACATTTACGCCGCTGTTGCATCACTTCTGTGACGCAGCGGCGGCGTAAACCATGCGCCATGTTGCGCCTTATTTACAACGCGACGCATCTAGGGAGATGCGTCACGTTGTAAAGCCCTGCGCCACATGAAACCTGCGTTAGGTTTCTTGTGGGCGTTCGGCGCAGGGTGGGCGTTCCGTCGCAGGAACGCCTCGTAAAAGTGACGCAGTGAAATCTACAAGATTTCACTGAGTCACTTTTACGTCCATGCTGCGTTAATACCCTGCGCCTGCTTGATGCAGGCGTAAGGAGTGACGCAGCATGTTAGGCATAGGGCGCCCCTGAGCATTGCTGGAGCCGCGTCGCGCTTGCGACACGACTCCAGCAATGCGCCGCCCTTACGCCACAGGATGCGACACGCATCGCCCTATCCTTGCGCCACGGTGCGCCGCATTGTAAATGCGACGCTTTTGTGGTGGTGCAGGGAGGGAATTGCGTGTCGCATCTGTTCTGGCACATCCCTGCTGATTTGCAGAGATGCGCCAAAAGTCGTAAATCTGCCCCCTAGTACCACTAACTAAGGCCTATATTGCTATTGGTTTACAGTGAGTAGCAGAAAATAGGGACTACCAATTATTGCAATACTTACAGTGCTCTGTGCAGTGGCCAATGCTTGCTGAACATTTGTCCTAGAGATAAGCTGCTAACATGATCTTTTTGATCACATAGGAAACTGCTGTACAGTAGAGGAGGTTTTAGTGGGAGGTTTAATATTGGTTCAATCGGAACCACCTTACTCCAACTTAACAAGTGTTTTTCTATTCAAGCAAAATGTGAATAAAATTGTCTTTAATTACATATTACACATTAAACCAGTAAAGTAATGTGGAGGTATTCTTTTAAAATAATGGTGAGCTTTGTTATAATTCTGATATGAACGTTCCTTTCATTTTTGAGGCAAGAGAAGTGAACGGAAAGCAACAAAGGGCAAAGCAAGGCCCAAGAAAGAGAATGTAATAAATGGAAAGTAAAAGGAGGGGCATGGAAAGAAAATAAAGGAAGGGGAAACAATTATTTCAAAACCATGGAAGTTCACTGAAAAACACAAAAGTCAAAGTAACATTATAGTTAGGCTTACTAATAACCTCTTAATGTACGTTTAAAAAAACCTCACTGAAATAAGCAAGGGAGAGAGCGAGAGAGAGAGAGAGAGAGAGGGAGAGAGAGAGAGAATAGGAATTACAGTTAAAAGCAGCGATGTTCAGGACTGACCCAGTGCAAGCAGAGCAGACTGTCTACCTAGCCCCCAACGTGCCGCAATCCCAATCAGAAGCCGAATATGAGATGCCAATCCTGCACCAGGAGAGAGGAGGCCTGGACAAGGAGACAAACTGGCAAGAGGGAAACAAAGCAGGTAACCACAAACTACATGTAAGGAAACTGGAGGACCAAAGCAAAGCTAATAAGGAAGACAACAATAAAGATGCAGGGACGGAACAAGCTGAGTGTGAACCGAAGCAAAAAGCGAAGAGTCTCAACAACTGTTCCCAGACAAGGGAACTCTATACAGATGGGGTTAAAATACCCGGTTTGCCACTGCTGACCCGGAAGTTTGCCTGGTGGTGCTGGTCCATTAATGATTTGAGCTGTGCATGTGAGTCTAGGAAACATAGTTTTGTGGGTATGAGTGCATATGTTCCACTGTCCTGTTTGCCATCTTGTCCAAGCTCCTTGTCTATGAGTCCTGACATACAGCTCCAGTACCCTAGCACTGCGCCCTGCTGTTCATAGGTATTAGGCCCTGCTCCCTTCTGTGTGTAGGTGAGAGCAGTATCCTACCTGCTGCTGCTGCTGCCTTTGGATGAGAGGGCCCCACTCCCTCCATTGCCTATATGAGGCCAGCCCCCTGCTGTTTTTGAGAGACCCTGTTGTGTTCATGAGAGACGCTCCTCTCTCCTGCTTTTGTGTGAGGCCTGCAAAAACAACAGTTGATGGACAGAATGCAGAACAATGTCATACATTCACCCCAGTACTGAGATCTGGGCCTAAATCCATCGTTTTTTTGCTCACCATGCCATTCCAGTTTGAACCCAGCCAAATGCAAATCAGTCTTGACCCTGTGCCTCATGGGAACAGTCCATCCCGAACTGATTTGCATATGGCTATGTCTGAACTGGGGTGGCGTGGTGAAGCAAAATAACGATGGATTAAACCCAGATCTGTGACTGGGGGTGAATGTTTGCCAATGTGCAGCATTCCGTCCATCATCTTGTGTGTTTTGCATTTTGCCCTAAGTGGGAAGGGTATGCCCAGACGTGGGTCCCGTGCTCACTACGCCACTGGAGTCAAGCTATCCTGGCTGATGAAGGCTGATAGCCTGAAACCGGTCCTAGGATGCTTGATTCCGGTCCAGGGAAGACATGGCTTGGCAGTTCGGTCTGGACTGTTCCCATGAGGCACAGGGTCAAGACTGATTTGCATATGGCTATGTTTGAACTGGGGTGGTGTGGTGAAGCAAAATATCGATGGATTAAACCCAGATCTGTGACTGGGGGTGAATGTTTGCCAATGTGCAGCATTCCGTCCATCATCTTGTGTGTTTTGCATTTTGTGTGAGGCCAACAGACTCCTTTCTTGCTGTGTTGATGAGAGGCAGGCCCTGCTGGTTTTAATGTGATGGGCTTCATTCCCCTGCTTTATATCGGTGAGAGGCCATGCTTCCTATGGTCTTTGCTTTAGAGAACAGCTTTATTCTCTGCTGTGTTTGGTGTGAGACTTTGCTTTCTGCCTTCTGTGCTTGTGCTTCATCCTTTCTACTTGTATATCTCTTTTTGGCCATCATTCCTCGCCCTCAGCACATTTTTGCGCAGGCTGTTGTGGACGTGTTTGGGCCGGCAGGTGTGCTCACCAATCTACACTTTCAATCCTGCACGTTGCCGTTTCTTGAAAACAACAAAAATAAGACTAAAATAAAAATACACTGAAAACTGTGAGAGAACGTGGAGCCCCTCAGGCGTTCAGAGCGCAGGGCACGGTGGTTGAATGATGGGCGCTGGCGCCAGGCCCAGGTGTGCTCTAGTAGGAGGCTGCTGATGTTTCTTTGCACAAAAGACTAGTATCAGGCAATTGGGCACTTATATGTATTTACTGCGCTTTATGTAGCTCCTCATATCTCTGCTTCTATGTTCACCCCTCCTCCACATCTGTACCCCGGGGAGGCCTAATTGTTTTCTGCCACTTTGATATTGTGGCCTAGATTGATTACCCCTGCCTCAGTGGTGTCATTTCCTCACCCCCCCCGCTTCTGCTTACTGCCATTTTACCGCTAAGTTCTCCCTCTTCGCCTACATTTGACCATTACTTCCCACACCATCTGCTGTCAACCTGCCACTGACACATCCCTTGTCCCCAGCCACCTTCTAACAGTATTCCATCCAACCCCTTTCTGCTAACATCTTTCTCACCAGATATTTCCAATCGACTACTAGCTACCACTAATCCCTCTTGCTGAACTTACAGCCGTTTTATAAGCCAGCCCTATCTCTTCCCATCATGCACTCCCCTTCCACTCACATATCCTCTGCAGTTATCACCATTCCCCCACAACTGTACATCACTTGCCCACCCTGTCTTTTCACGTACATCCTCTTTTGTATCAGTACCTCACCCTGCATTGAGTAAGACTGGAGGTACCAGGCCCCCAGGCTCACTAGCAGTGGCATCTGCTAGGGACCAGAAGTGGTGGGCAGCAGGGGTGGGGGGTTAGCAGGGCGGATAAGGTTTTGAACATAAAAAAATAAAAGATTGCTTATCTGTGTACGGTCGCTGCCTCTCCTCCGTCCTCTTCTGCTCCTGACTCCTGGTAGCACACAGGCTCCCATACTCCCCTAAGCCAATCACGACGCTGCTGTCATGCTGGTAATAGAATTACAGTGTCGTGATTGGCTTGAACGGCCTGGTTTACCGCTCAAACCGTGCCTGGGACTGTTCTTCGGCCAGGTTGAAATGCTAAGTGCGCATGACGGTTTGGCCGTCCTTAGACGGCAGGCCAAACCGTCATGCATACTTATGGTGCCCTCAACTCCTCCTCCCTGCTGGCTGCTGCTGTCTGTCAGGATAGCACAACCCCGCCCTGCCCTGGCTCCATACTGAAAAATAAAATAATGATTACATTGTGTTACTATCATTTTATTTTTCGTTTTTGCACTGCTCAGAGAGCAGCGGGGCGATGCTCCTCCGCCTTAACGGAGGAGCCGCCCCCACTCACTGGAGCTGAATGGCGCACCCTTGAAGTCAAAGTCTTTTGGCCTTGGACAGTAAAGTTACTGTATCCTGTGGTCCCTGCCAGCACGGAGAGCCAACGCTTACATTGCGAGCTTCAAAATAATCCAACTGACATTAAAAAAAACCTGCACTACAGACACCCAGAAAAGGCCCTGTGCCTTCACAAGCATACATTTGCACTGCGAGTGATCATGGGTATGTTATATGGTTTTTAAACCACAAAAGAGCAGACATGTCAGAGGGTCTGGGACTGTCATACTCAGAGATTCAATGGAATCCATCTACAATTACTTGCTGTGGCCTTTTTTACTAGATACCTGCTGTAGTTTCTCTAATAGTCGGCCTTTGGCCTACCCATGATGAATGCTTCTGGTAATGTTATGTTACCTGAATTTGTGAAGCGCTTTCACACCATTGCAATGGCCTCTTGGGACTTAACAATGTAACTGGACATAATGGGGCCTATTCACCATCTGCATTGTGTAATATGTTTTGTAGTACTACAATAGTGTTACAAATGTACAACAAAATGCTATTCTCAAACATATGTGCGGAGGTTCTGCCTCCACCTGTCCTATCCTTTTCTGTGTGGAGATCTTACTACTAAAGAGGAGGGGTACAGGGAGGAGTAGGAAGTGGTTAAGGGAGGGTTAGGAAGGGGTTTAGGGAGGGACGTGTATCCACCCACAAAAGAGTAATCCCATTCATATTCACAAACTGTACTTCTAAAATTACTACAGCCAAAAGGGGACCCAAAGCTATAGAAACTTACTTCTGCTCTGAGCTGAAGTAAAATCAGCACCACAAATGTCCAATCACTGGTACTGCAACACCCTGCCATAGAAAGTGGGGGTTTGAATTAAAATAAAAGGAAAGAATGTTAAATTAAATAAATGTATTTAAATAGCGAAATAAATACAACTTAATGTTAAAAAATAACTAAAGGTAAAACAAAGTTAATTATAAAATACTTCAACAACCTTCTTTACATTTCAAAATCAATGCAACATTAAATTTCAATAAAAACATATTTATAATACTTTAAATTAGTTCTATACACCACTTTTAATAATTATTAATACCTAATTTTTTACCTTTAAGTAGTAATCAATTTTTTTAATTTAAACTTCAGCTAAATAATTTCAATTTAATATATTGAAAATACTTAAATGCTTAATTAAAAATGAAATGAATAGGGCTGCAGCATTTTTTCTTTTGTTGTACATATAAAACAAATATATAAAATTAATTTACATTAGTATTTAACCTATACATTTGTTTACCAATTTATTTCATGTTAAATGAAGTTTGTTACGTTTCTCTGGTCTTTACCGTACGGAGAGCTCACCCCGGAGGATGAGGAGAGCAAGGGAAGGAGAGAGAGGGTTTACAGGAAAAGGAGTAATATCTTTGGCAAGACCAAGGAAATTGCATTGACAGATACCGATTCTCATCTGATGTGGCACATGCACAATAGGTACCCAGGGGCAGATTTACAATTAACTAACGCAGCACGGCGCAGCAAGTCATTTTGCTGCGCCATGCTGCGTTAGTTTGGAAAGCACAGGGATGCGACATATTTACAAGAATATGTCGCATCCTTGTGCTTCCCCCTGCGCTGGCGCACAAACTGCAACCATGCGCCGGCGCAGGCACCCTTGCACCATGGTGCAAGGATGCCTGCGTCGTGGGGAGATTGTTTTTGTGCAGGAAGGGGAACCTTCCTGCACAAAAACAATCACTACAACCATTTTCCTCTTTCAATGCGTGCTGCAGAATGCAGAATGCAGCACGCAATGAAAGAGGAAAAAACGAGGAGAAATGAAAACATTTCTCCTCGGTGCGCCTCCCTACGCCACCTCTAGGGTGGCGTAGCTTAAACGCATCTCCAGAGTTACGATTTCTCGTAATTCTGGAGATGTGTCTTGTTCCATGGGTGTTGCGTGGGAACACCCACAGCAACACCCATGGAACGCCCCTTCACCGCAAAGTGCTGCATGTGAAGGGGCCGTATTTACAAGGAGAGGAAAAGTCACGCAGGGTGGCTTTTCCTCTCCTTGTAAATATGGAGCAGCCCCCTGCGCCACCAGTACGTCACAAAAAGTGACATACTGGTGGCGCAGGGGGCTTGTAAATCTGCCCCCCAGTGTTTGTTTTTTTATTAGTCACTTTGCTAAATGAAGGGCACTCCCTCCTGCGTGCAGTGGTATTTCCTCCCCATGCAGAGTGTTCCATCCCACCTGTGGAGTCTTTACAGACATACAGAACGAGGAAGTTAGCCATTTCAAAATCATTCTGAGCCATCCTTTCTTTGCCACAACACCATCCTGCTCCATCCTGCTGTTCCCTGCCTTATTCTTGCCCCCAGCATGACAAAAGAACTTAATAAGAAGGCCCTATGAATTCAAAATGGCCTTTGTTTTTCACATTACTTTTCAGTGGACCAGGCTGGCCAAATACCATCTCAGCAGGACCTGGGGCAGGAAACAAGAACTATGACTCGGAGGCTGGCACGAAGACTCTTTACCTCCAGTAAGGAGGAAGAAACATCTAGAAGGGGTAGAGATCTGTCGCCAAGAGCCTTGGGGGGAGGCTGAAGAGCTAACTGGGTGGGAAGGGTATGTGGGCACCACCAGCCAGGAGGAGGAAGATATTGGGTCTCCTCCTGCCTTTGAGCAAGACCAACCTGTGGTATCCCAAGAGCAAGCCCCCACCCACGTGGGCTGCACCAAAATAGAAGTCTATGATAAATGCACAGTGATTTTGAGGGGTTTCTCCTACTATTCTGTCTACACAATGCTGGTGATAAGAATGGTTGAGAGTGTGCTTGTGTTGGTGGTTAGTGAGTTGGTAGGGGGTGAGTTGTTGGTGTTTGAGGTTGACGTAATAGACAGCCGCGGTCCGTGCAGGAAACAGCAGTGGGGTGGTGGGGCCGCGTGGGTGGGGGATTTCGAGGGACAATGCAGAGGGAAAATTAAATAAATAATTATTTTTCCCTCTGCATCGTCCCTCGAAATCTCCCCCCCCCCCCCCACACGGACCCACCGCCCCACCGCTGTTACCTGCACGGACCGCGGCTGGTAATAGAGTTTGTGCAGATGGAGGTGTTGAAGAGGGTGTGCAGGTGGAAGTGAGGTTGGCAGGTGTTCAGTCCCTCCTATGTTTAGGTGCTGCTGTAGAATGTCCTCCACTCTTTGGCCATGAGGTTTGACACTGGTATTTTCTTTCCCCACTGCCTCTATCATCTTCATGGCCAAGCCATGGCACCATGCCCTTTATTTGCTAAAATTTCAAAGATGTTCTTGGTGCATCTTTGGCATGTCTTGGTAACATTTCACAACATTACCCAAGGCACAGGTCGACCTGCCAATCCATTGAGGAAGTCTTTTAAGGGAGACAGTGGTCTCACAGAGAATTTCTCCCATAGCATGAATATTCTACTGCACATAAATGTGTTGTGGGAAAAACGGATCCTCCCACTGAGGTGCATTAGCCCCTGTCAATCCCCCCACACATGTGGGGCTGTCCGACATGACCAGCAAGTTGACCATCATGCAGAGGGGTGACATCTGGAAGGTTGTTGAGGAGAAATTCATGAATAGGAGTGCCTCCTCCTTACCAGGGACATGCTTTCCCTCAGTGATTGATAGAAGTCGGGAGATGAACCTTTATGAGAGGAGTTTTGCGGTGCTTATATTGAGGTACCTGTGAGTGGAAGGCAGTGTGGAGGTGACTGTTGCTTAGATGGAACTAGCATCCGTGGACTGGCAACCCTCAGAATAGATTTAGGAGGAAAACTGATGCTTGGCAGTGAAGTGGCCTTCTTGAAGATGTTCTGTGTGGGGGCAACAATGTCCTTTTCTTTCCACAGGTCCTATTCCTTCTTGACCAACTCCTGCTCCTCCTCCTTGTCTTGGTCAACAGTGCTAGCTGCTGGTACTATAGCTTGTAGAAGGATTGAATTCTCTCCTCGGACTGCCCACCATCCACCACATGAAGCTGCTTTAGCATTGTTGTCCAGCTCAATGTCTCCAGTATCTGGAAGAAGAAGATTTCAACAGATGAAGAACATCAAATCAATTTTTGTGTCAAAATGTGAACATAGTGCTTTAAAAAACATTGTTCTGCAAATAAAGTTAGTACCATGTGAGCGTAAGTCAACATATGCTATTAAGAGTTGATCCATGGATGAAATGTTTATACTTCAACAATGTGAACTGACCATCTCCAGCCATAGGGATGACTTTCTTGGAGATCCCCGTGACGTCAGCTGCTGAACCAGGGTCCTTGTAATTGGTGTTGCCAAACTATGTCCAGATTCAGCAGTTATAAAAATAAGATGTAGATTCAATTTATATTGTCAATCTATATAAATTGTCATGACTACTAATGCAGATATATTAGACAGACATACAGGAAAGCATACACCACCATGAAATAAATCTTTTAACATTTGATATGCTTACAAAAAAGAGAAATTGAGTTAGTGAAAGGAATAATCATGAGATGTTAAAGTTAAAATCATAAGTTCCCAAATTTTCCTGATGGACGGATGGTAGAGGGCCTAATTGCTGCTGCTAGGATGTCCCCTGATGTCCTAGTTCTGGATGTTTTTAAGGCTGACACAAGGGCTGTTGGATGACAGAAGCCGACAGGAAAGAAAGACATTCACAAGGGAGTAAGTCATTGTAAATCAGAAAAGAAGATGCTAGGTACACGGTTTCACTACTCATTTCGAGAGGCACAAAAAATGTATATTCTGCAAATTAATACAAAGCCGTAGATGGTCAAATTTCAGGGCCAGTGTTTATGACTACATTAATAACTGAAAGAATAAGATGACAACAGGGATGTGTGACAGAAGACATACAGCTAAGCGGTCAGTCATAAAGATATTAGGCCCTTATGTATCAAGGCATTACCCATAGACACAGAATCAGTAGAATTCTTTGATATATCAGATCCTTAGACAAAACAGTTGAGAATTAACTTACCAGTGTGAAGCATATGTCTGCTGTGTGATACCAGTCTAGGTGTTATTGGGCTGATAGGAGCAGTGGCCGATTCTGTGATAGGTGGTGAATGGGACAACAACATAGGGCCTTAAACAGAAAAAAGAACAGTAGTAGTATATAACAGTGTGACAATATATGAAAAGGGTAGATTTGAGTAGAATTAAAAGGCATAGCAAAACACATATTGACATTTATGTTTTTGATTTAAAAAATAAAAAATAAAAAGAGAATTGAGAACAATCCTCTATAGGGTGTTAGTCAGATTGTTAGCATAGAGGCATACTTGTCACTGTATGTGGTTTGCATTGCAAGACCTGCCGTGTATGTTGCCCTGCTTCAGCTGCAATGACTTCTGCCCCTGCAAAAGCAACCAATCTTCTAGAGTGAATGCCTGAATGACAGGGTAGTAAAATCAACATTAACACAACATGTATGATTTATTAGGGCTCTTGTTATAGGGTGTTTATGAGGGGTCTATTTGTGATGTGCGACTAACAATGCAGGTATTAGTGAAGGACATATATGGACGAGTGCTTGTAGGCTTCATTTTAGAGAGGTGGGCGTGGGCACATGGTCTTACTGGCACCACATTGATGTTGCCCTGAAGCAGCAGACTATATAGCAGGTGGGAATGCATTGTGGAGAGTATGTCCTTCTAGAAGGGTGTGAGACGGAGACGGGCTCCAGTTGGCCCTCCAGGAAGAACTTCAGCCAGCTGGATCCTAGAGAACTTCTCCTTCACATGCCTACTGTCAACTTGTCATTTTATTTAAGGTTCCCCGTGGTGAAGACCTCCTCCTTGAATGCATTTATTGAGTCTGCGACCTCTTGCCATAAAGCTGCCTTCTGGGTTCCACTGAGGAAGAATGGAGGCAGCCCATATAGTTGTTGTAATATTTAACCACAAATTCTTCTACAACAGCTGTCTCCTCAGTTAAATGTATCTTTCTTTTCATAGCAGACACCATCCTTCAGGTGGAAAGACAGTTGTGGCTGCAGGGCCCAAAAGCTGAAGTGCAAAAAAAACATCCTATAGCTTGGGCAGTATTTATGTGGTTATAACGGAATGTGTGACAGGTGTGTCTGATTTCTTTCAGCTTTATACCATTTTCCCATTCCCTGCCATGCAGATGTCTCCTATTCACTGCCAAGTGGAGGTCTACACCTCGAATGCGGAGGTCTCCTGTTTACTACGATGCAGAGCCTCTGCCCTGGGGATGGAGGCTCTGCAGCTAGTGTGGAGTTCTCACCAGATGTAAAATACTGTTGTAAGTTACATATAGTTCAGGAGACAAAGAATGCACGCGATGCTCGTCTGTAGTCAGACAGAGTGCGCAGCATCCATAAGGGGGCCTCTGATTAGTGAACTCCCAAACACAGGGCATCAGGTGATCTAGAGGTCCTGTTTGGCCAACATGGAGAGTTTCTTTTAACAGGATGAAGACTTTGTATACAGTAGTTCCAGTGGCTGATGTGCGAATTCTCACGTTTGCACGCTTTGAGATTGGCAATTAATTAACTGATACCTTAGTGCTGAGTTAACTTTGATACACAGATCCCTGTGATTCAGGTTCCGGTAGGCTGAATTCAGTAATTAAGCTGTTAGAGGATTAATTCAATTACAGTAGTGACTTTTGATAATGTGATGGCCGTCTGTGGGTCAGGTGTTTTGTAGTTGTCTCCTCCAAGTAATGTTGCACCCTCTTATATTACTAATAACTTTCTTTTACGTAGTGCTTCAAACAGCAGTTTTGATATCTCTAAACTTCTTAACTAGTATTACTGTTTACTACTTTAATGCTACTCAATTCACAGACCTCAGAAGGATGGAAGGCTCAGACGGCTTTGCCAAGATTACAAGTCCCGGACACAAAGAGCACACAGTGAGCTTCTAGTTCGGTGATCCTCTTACTGGCTGAAGGAGGGGTGCACATCTCCTCTGAGTGATGTGGTGTCCTCCTACAGGTACAGCATTGGATGGTGATCTTCGAGGGATGTGGTCTTTTTCTATAAGTAAATGCTAAAGTTGTTGTGTTTCCTGGGTCAATTGGTGCTATCACAAAAGAAGGTTCAGGTGATGTAGTGCTCTAATGTAGATGAGGGGTAGGATAGCTGTTTCAGAGTTCTGCAGGGTATTTTGTACTTGTAGGCAGCCTCTCCTAGATACAACTATAAGAGACCCATATTACAGTGAAGCCTGATGATGTGTTTTGCTGCAATTGTCTCATTAGAGTGGTGTGAAAGGGTTTCTTCTCTGGGCAAATCCTGTGTAAAGGAACATAACCACTCAACAATAGCTCAGAGGGTTGAAATGTTCATATTTTCCTACTCCCTGGCAAAATGAAACAGAGATTTTTTTAAAGAAGTTAGAGGGTTGCCGCCTTATTTACTTAAGACATAAGTTTCCGGGATCCCAGAGCTAACAGAAAGTGTGCTGTGGAGCGGTGGATCGCAAGCCCCATTGTAGAGTTGGGGGCTCTAGGGCCACATACTTAATAAATCATGACACAGACACAGTGGGTATGCTTACTAAACTGGCCGCAAGCATGTGCACTCGGGCCCTTTTATTAACAGGCCCACGTCACTTGTGACGCCTGTGGTAGATGGGTGTGAGGTATGTGCATGGCCAGCCCTCCAGGGAGTGGTTGGCAAGCTAGTACCTGCTGAGACACTAGAACGTGTCCAGCAAGACACTACATTCCTCCCAAACTTTATTGAAAAACAAAACAAAGTCCAACCTGTGGGAATGAATGAAAACAAAATGACACAGTCTAACAGCCTCGAGAAGCAGTCCTCAGGACAGCGGTGGGCAGGTGCAGCCGTAAGCACCCAAGCATCTTTGCACGCATCCATAGTTTAACCAGAACACCTCTGGACACGAACACTGTACTGATGAAATCCAGATCCCTCGGCCTCACGTTAGTTGGGTGACAGTCCACTTATGTGATGTTGATCAGTCCGGCGTGCTCTGGCTGTGATGCAATTGGTGTTAAAAATTTTAACTTGGGGCATCAGGAGTGTAGGTGGAATCTGCTGTTGAGCTTTTCTCCTGTGGGTCTCCTGACTCTGGGAAGGTGAGTCTTGTCGGGACTGGGATGGCGTTGACGATGCTTGGGACGTGTTCCTCTGAAGGCCCGGTGCCTCCGGGTATCTTGTTGGTGGAGCAACTTCTAGACCATCTCTTGATTCAGGATACCTTTGTGCAGGAATGTCCTTGAAGCCCTTTTCACTGGATTGACATGGGACCACGTGGACTGTGCAGGACTGAGTGTGGGACACCTGGGGGCTGCTATAGGGTCGCCAACAGAACCACAGCTGAGTCATTTGTGCAAACCGCAGGGTGGATGACACATGGTTGGTGTGCTTACTAACATGACCCATTTGCGGGTGGGCTGTCAGATAGTCTCTGGACCCTCACAATGTCAGGAGCGCTTTCTTGGTGCCTTTGTGGTTTGCAGGGGTGAGGCTCCACTGGAGTGATGCGGTGTTCCATCTGTAGTTATGGTGATGCCAAAATGGCACTGATGGATGTGTTTGCTATATAGATTACCTGGACGACAGGTGGTGATGACTTGCCTGGAGTGAGGATGACTAGAGAGTATGATTGGAGGAACTTCGCAGTCACATAGCTCAGTGTCTTTGCTGGTGCTATTCTTCTCCCGTGGCATGTGCGGTGGTGAGCAGAGATGCCATCTGGCTCAAACAGCCTACGCTTGGGAACTGACAGTCCCTCTGGGAAGCATAGGGGGAAAGACGAGCCTGCTGGCGGCTTACATGTGGTTCTCCCATTGGGTTGTCTCCAGGAATGTTGCTCTGCCTCGTTGGCTGGCTTGTGTGTGCAGGTGCACTCTTGTACTGGTACAAGTCCTCGTTCTTATCTCCTTGTTGATCTCTCCAGCGCACCTGTGGTCATCCAGTTCTTCAGTGTGACAGGATTCTCACTCTCTTATTCTTCACGATGTGGCATCGTGCCACATTCTCTTCTTACTTGCTGTGTGATGTGACGTCCAGCCAAGTTTCATGTCTTCTCTGTACATGCTGTGTAGTGACGTCAGGCCACGTGTTGCCCATTCTACTAACATGGAGCTCTCTCCGGTCCTGTCATGTGTGTAGGACTTGGTGTCTTCTCCTCTTCGTGTTGGGGTGGTAGCAGCTTGCCACTTGGGGATGTGCGACTCTCCTCATGCCAGTAATGGGCCAATGTGCTACGCAGTCTTAAGGCAATGTTGAGAGCACTCCCTGAATAGTCTCTGGCCCACTGCGGGGCGGTGCTATTGCAGTTGAGATGAAGACACTCTCTTTCCTGCATTCGGGCCACGCTAGGCCTTTACTCCCTTCCCTTCTCTGAGGTAGCACTGGTGGCACTGGGTATGCACAGCATCTCTTTCGTGGGTGCCTGGCAGGCAACCAGGCTCTCTCTGTGACATTGTCTCTTGGAGGGTACTCTTGGCTGGCTCCCTGTGTGCCAGCATCTTGTCTCTGGCAGTGGTTGCCCTTGCCACCAGGGGTGTAAATGCTCTCCTCCAGTTTCCAGAAGAAAGAGAGTCAATTTTCTCATTTCTGCCAAGGCAGCTTGCTGTTGCAGTTGTTCCCCACCAGGGAGCATGCTGTGCACTCTCAGCCAGTCTCTTGTACAGCCGGACGGGGAGTTATGCAGGTCACTGCCCACCTCTGATGAGTTAGCGTAGGGGGAGAACATGACCACAGTTGAGGTTTGCTGCTAATGCATTAAATCTTCTTTACTGTGCAGGTACTTTACTAGGCATTGGACCCTCTAGGGTCAGCTGTTCTGGGCAGAGGCATGAGCCTCCCGCCAAGACCATTCTTCCCTGCTGATGTTGCCACTGCGGGCAGTGTGGCAGTGCAGCAGGGCCTCTCACACGGTCTGTATTTGCTGTCTGAGGTGAGGTCATGGGGGCACTGCTGGCTATTTGTTCATGCCGGGCAGCATGCCCCTTGTAAAGCTTAGCTCTGTCAGGGCTGCTTCGTGTACAGTTGCTGTTGCCAGGCACTGTGTATCAAAACAGCCGCTGGGTGGCACTGCAGTGACTTCCAGAGGCTGCGGCAGCTTTCCTCAGACTGCAGGCCCTGTCCGGACCATTATAAGTGCGAGTCCTGTCGCCAGGTGCGGTGCCGCAAGCCACTACTAGGATGTGCTGCTGCAACACTTCTGCTCCGCCTCTCTCTCGGGTGATGCCTTCCACGCAGGGACTCAGGCATTCTGCCACCAGGGCAAGCAGCAGGACAGGGACATCTCAGCGTGGCCAAAACAAGGCCTGTCCCCTCTGCAGGTGTGTCGCCCCTCGGGCACTGCAGGGAAAGGTGCAAGGAGGGGCAGCATTCAGAGTGGTGTGGCAGTGTCCCTCTGGTTGCCGGCCGCAGGCTCACGTGGCGGGTTGCCTCTTGCTGGGCCACACCACCGCTTTACGCCTGCAGACCCTTTTCCGGGAGCAGGTGAGTGATGATGGGGGCAGGGAAATGTTCAAGGCGATGGTGCTGCTCTGCATACCCTTCGCCCTGAGGCTCCTCACACTGGCGGCACTGCTGTGACCCTCATCTCTCTTGCTCCGTGCAGCCGCGGCAACCTTCTCTGATGCTGCGGGTCATGCAGCCCACTCAGACACTGCAGGGCATCCAGTGGGTAGGTGGCAGCCGCTATGCGAAGGGGTACAGTATGGACTGTCTGTCCAAAGGATCTCACCTATTACTTGACTGTACTGAGGGTGACAGGTGGGCACAGCATGGATTCTTCTCCTTATCGGCAGGCTGCCAGTGTCCCCCAGCACCAGGGGACTTGGTGGTGCTGCTCCTTTCCCCTCAATCTGGACGAATGTTTATTGCCCTTAGTCATCAAGGAAACTACAGCAGCATGCAAGAATGGCCATAGGCGCGGTGACACGCAAGGGTTCTTTACCTTGTTGCCATTGTAAAGTCAGGGCTCCAGGCCCACATACTTGGTAAATCATGACACATGCTTACTGACTTGGCCACGAGCATGTGCACTCAGGCCGTTTACTAACAGCTCACGTCACTCGTGATGCCTGTGGTGGATAGGTGTGGGGTGTGTGTATGGCCAGCCCTCAAGGGGCTGGCTGGCAAACTAGTACCTACTGAGACACTATAACGTGTCCAGCAGGACAGTACACCCATGAGGGGAGTGGCCCAGGCCTACCACTAGGTTGTAGACCCAACCAAGCAGCCGCAGGGCGCTAGCCCATGAGGCATCGCTCTGCTGCCGTTCATTTACCTTTGGGTGGCTTAGTGAGCACGGCGTGAGACAACTGGAAGCCGCAAGCCCCTGACAGGCAGAGACATCTCCCTAGTGTAGTGTTGTGGTCCCTGGGCTCACATGCTACTATAATGAGTGACACAGACACTATGGGTATTGTTGGTTAACTGGCCACGAGCACGTGTACCCGGGCCTTTTTATTGGCAGGGTCATGTCACTCGTGACGCCTGTGGTGGATGGGTGAGGTGTGCAAGTGTGTCCACTCCCCCGAGGGATTGGCTGACTAACTAAGTGTCTGCTGAGACACTAGAATGTGTCTAGCACAACACTACATTCATCCCAAACTTTATTAAAAATAAAACAAAGTCCAAACTATGGAAATAAACTATTCACATGGGACACCACACAGTCTCTTGGTCTTGAGAGGCAGTCCGCGGGACAATAGTGGACATCTCGGCACATGTCCATAATTTAACTAGCTATTACTGGGCACTAACGATGAGTCAATGAAGTCCGGATTCTTTGGCAGCCTGCCCATCTGATCAATGTCCACTTAGACACTGATGAATGGACACATGTGCTCTTGTGGTGATGCTGTTGGTGTCAGACAACTTGAACATGGTGCATCAGGAGCATCGGTGGAGTCCTGCTACAGAGTCTTCTCTTGAGGGCACCTAGGCACTATGATGACCAACCTGCCAGGACTGGAATGGCGTTGATGATGCTTAGGACGTCATCCTCCGAAGCCCTGGTACCTCCCTGTACATTATCGGAGGAGCCGCTTCCAGACCATCTCTCGTGCCAGGATCCCTGAGTGCAGGAATGTCCTTGAGGCCCTTAAGCGGGGCTGCCACTATACCGCGTGGACTGTGCAGGACTGCTTGGGGGCAGCCTGAAGGCCGCTGCAGGATCACTGACAGGATCCGACGACGTTGTGCATGCAACCGCCAGGGTAGGTGACTTCATGGTCGGTGTGCTTGCCAACAGGACACAGGGGCACATGGGCTGTCAGATAGCCCCTGGACACTTGGTCTCTCACTTCGATGGGGTGCCTTGGTCTCTTGGTGCTTTGCAGATGCAAGGCTCCACCCTGGTGACGATTTGCTCCTTCGCTGGATTGGGTGATGCACATGGCAATGATGTTGTGGTTGCCATTGGTCCTGGACGACAGGTGGTGATGATTCGCCTGGAGTGAGGATGACTGGAGGGACTTCGCAGCCACGCAACTCAGTGTCTTTGCTGAAGCTGTTCTTCACCCGTGGCATCTGCGGTCGTGAGCAGGGATGCCATCTGACTTAGACTGCCGACGCTCTGGAGTTGATGGTCGCACTGGAAAGCGTTAGGGAGAGACGCAGTTCGCGCTTGCTGTGGCTTACTTTTGGTTCTCCCATTGAGCTGTCTCCAGGGACGTCGTTTCGCATTGGTGGCTGTCTTGTGTCTGCGGGTGCACTTTTGGATTGTAGTGGTATGAGTCCTCGTACTTCTCCTCTTGTTGGTCTTTCCAGCGCACCTGTGTTCATCTGGTTCTTCATGGTGACAGGATTGTCACTCTTCTTTTCAATTCTTCCTCTGGGTGCAGTGGCATGCACCATCTTCCAAACAGGCCAACAGGGCCTATCACCATTCAATGGTCTCTGGACCATGTGGGCCACACTTCTGTCGCTCTTCTCTCTTCTACCTCCTGGGTGCTTGGTGGCATCCAGCCACTTGTCTCATGTGTTCCCTCTTCAGCGAGCTTTTTGAAGCTCCTACTCCGGGTATTCCCTCTTCTGGAAATGGCTTCCAAGGGCAATAGGGAGCTGTAGTGGTGGCTTGCCACTTGGAGTGTGTGACTCTCCTCCTGCCTGTAATGGGCCGATGTTTGACATAATCTTACAGCAGTGTTGGGTCACTCCCTTGATCATCTCTGGCCCACTGCGGGGCGGTGCTGGTGCAGTGGAGATGTATAGGCTCTCCTTCCTGCATTTGGGCAATGCTAGGCCTTTACTTCACTCTTTTCTCTGGGGGGAGCGCTGGGTGCAAGGCAGGCAACCATGCTCTCTGTAAAACTTGCTTAGCATCAATGAGAGTGTCCCTGCTCTTCTCACTTGCAGTGGTGACAAAGGGCCACTCTCTTGGGCATTCACAGCAGAGTCTTTGGCAGGCACCTGGCAGGCAACCAGGCCCTTTCTATGACTGACATTTTCTCTGAGGGAGCCCTCAGCTGGCTCCCTACACGCCTGCGTCTTCTGGCGGGCCAATGGTGGCCATTTGATGCTGGGGGTGGCTGGCTGGTGCGGCATCGTTTGTTCAACTTTCTTTCTCGTTCTCTGAGGGCTCTCTCTTGTCAGAGGCTCCTGCCCATACTGTCCAGCTTCCAGGTGCAGCCCTTCGCGCACCTTTGATCTCATGCTCTTGGTCTCTCACCTTCTTCAGGGTGCGTACTTGTGAGATGGTGCCCCATCAGGCAAGGTAGGGGCTGGTAGACTGTCTTTCTGAGGGCGCACTCCGCTGGTGCCTTGCGTGCCTGTTCTTCTCTTGCGGTGGTGACCTTTCACCACTAGGGGGCATTCGGCGCTGTAGTCTTGATTGAGGGGGAATCAGACAGCCATAAGGAGCATGTTCTCCTCGTGCTCTTCATGGGACTATTTACATTCTCAGGCTTTGCTGCTTTGGGCTGGGCTGCCTGGCAGGCTACCAGGCTCTCTCCGTAAACAACATAGTCTCTTCTTTAATTGGGTCAACTCTCTGGAGGCATGCGGTGGCAACAGACGAGCCCCCATGGGGAATGCAGTACTCTCCTCCCTGTTTCAGGAGAAAGTCAACTGGTTTGTCTTCACTGCTCAAGACCACCAGGGGCATGCAGTAGTCAGTGTGTTGCTGGCTGATCAACTGGTCCCTGCAGTGCTCCAGGAGCTACTGTTTTGACTGCCTGCAGTGAGGTCACAGGACCTAGCATGCTCTTTGGTGAACAGGGCGGTGTTGTAAATAGCAGTGCTCAAATGGGGCCATTTATTTACAGACTTGTGCTGTGCTCTGGTACAGTTGGTTTGTAGGTGGCACTGCAGCCAGCCACACTTCTATATGCTCTGCCACCCTCACCTGCTGATTTCGGCCACAGGAAGCAGTCAGTGTGCTTAACTGCTTTGGGCTATGCTACGTGGCTTCAATCCGTGCTAATTGCAGCTTATCAGTCACAGTGCTGTGTTACACTCTGACCCCCAGGTGGCATTGCAGCCACCAATCATTAAGGCCGTAGGCAGCTCTTCTAAGGCTGCCGGCCTTTTCAGTACAAATGCCGGTGTTGTTGGAGCACTAGCAGTGCTCGTCGGGCAGGTGTCCTCCACTGCGGGTTGTGTTCGCCATTGCAGGGCTGTGCACTGGGCTGTCACGAGGTGGCACTGCAGGTACTGTCCGCCCTGCACTCCGGCTGGGTCATAGCCTTGTGGCGAGGCAGCTGGCATATTCCTTGAAGCAGGCCTAGCCTCGGGCTGCTTGAGGTACTTTTTTTACTGGGTGCGGTGTGGTGAAGCAGCAGCTAGGTGGCGTTGCAGGCACTTCCCACACTGGTTTGGCAGTCTCCGCAACAGGAATGAAACACAGGATGGGGGCTGGAGGTACACGGCCTTTATTGGGAGCGTTGGTGGCTGCAGGGGCGGGAGCCTTGAAGGAGGAAGGCTGATAGGCAGGTGTTATGTTTTGGTCTCAGCCGGAACTGGGAGTGGCCGTCCGGGTGTGTTGTGAATAAATGGGGCCGGAACCCGTGGTACGAGATCTGCGACCACACAAGCAAATTCCTGATGTGTGTGTCAGTTGTGTACCTACGCGTGTCCGGTTCCGGGGCTCCGTCACCATGCAACAACTGGCGACAAAGGTGGGATGCCTTCCTTTTCTTCCCCCGCATGGTGTGAGTTGTTGAGACCAGCTGTTTTGGCGTTTGCTGTTCTGTTCCCGTGCCGGTGATTACATCTCTTGCCGGCCGGTGCACACGGTGTGCTCTGCTTCCGGGTCATGAGTTGTGGCTCCGCCCCTTTCAGTGCAGCCGTGCTTCACCCCCTGCAGCGGCCAGCCGAGAGACTGTTCTGTTTAATGGAGGCTGTTTGGTGGTGCTGTCGGTTTGCTGGTGCGCCGAGTGGGCAGAAGCTGAGGAGGCTTGGAGTGACACTGTGGCGCTCTGAGTAAGTCGACTGGAGAAGGCTGGAGTTTCTTTATTTCCTGTGGTCATAGAACAATACAAGCAATACATGGAGGTAACTGATGGGACTTTTTTATGGTTTATTTCCTGTGGCCATAGAACAATACAAGCCATACATGGAGGTAACTGATGGGACTTTTTATGGTTTTGCTTAACGCTTGTGGTCCCTGGATAACATACCCTGCTATGTGCTTGTGATGCTGCACATGCCTTTACCAGTCTGCATATTGTAGTTTGTTGGTGCTGCATAAGGTTTGCAGTTTGTGACTTTTCATTCATTACCATGACCAAGGTGCCAACTGTGGAGCCGTTTTTTCTTGATGGCCCACCTTCTGCACAGGCAGCTAATTGGAGAGACTGGCTGGAGCGTCTTGAAACTTATTTTGCGGCAATGGGCCTCCCAGATGAACTTCAACGGCCTATGCTACTACACTTGGGTGAGGCTGCGTTACACAAACTGGGTAAATCCATAGTTGAAGCTGGACCACCGCATACCTACGCTACCTTGAAGGCTGCTTTGTCCGCCTATTTTGGGCATCTCACCAACCCAGATTACGAACGTTTCTTGTTGCGACAGGTGAGACAGCTCCCCGCAGAGTTTGTGGATGGTTTCTATGCCCGGCTCAGGGAGCTTGCAAGCACGTGCACATTGCCGGACACTAATGATGAGATACGTGCGCAATTCATCCAGGGGTGTGCATCAGCCAAACTGAGGGAGCATATACTCCAGGTTCCAGGGATGGCAATGGCGGACATCCTAACGATGGGGAGGTTGAAGGAGTTGTCCAGGGTACGGGCGGCGCACATGGAGGCTGCTCTGCAACGCCAGGTGAAGATAGAGCCTGTATACGCTGTGGTATCCAGTAAAACGTTGGTGCGCAGTAAGGCACAAGTTTCTAACCGGACATGCTATGGATGTGGTGGGTCTTTTCCCCATCAAGGCCCATGCTCTGCTCAAGGAAAGAGGTGCTCCGCATGTAATAAACTTCATCATTTTGCAAGGGTATGTCAATCTGCCATCCATGGAAGACCGTGATCAAAACATGTGAATGCTTTAGGGGCTCCTTCCTCCCTCACAGAAGATAGGGACATGGATGATGATGACTTGGAGGGAACCATCCATGTAATCCATGCCATGCAACCAGATGGCGGTTTGAGTAGGCGGATTCCTAAGTGCAGAGTGTTGATTGCGGGACACCCTGTTCAAGCGATGATCGATACTGGGGCATCCATAAATATTATGGCTCGTTCAATGCTGCAGATTTTTCCTTCACAACCGAGTCTGCGAGGTACGTCCACTCGAGTGTTTGCTTATGGGTCATCTGTTCCTCTTCCATTGGCTGGAGTGTTCACTACTAACATCTCTCATGATTCCCATTCTACTCGGACCAAGATTTACGTTACCCAGGAGGGGTCAGGAATGCTGCTGAGTTGTCGAACAGGCGAAGGTCTGCAATTGGTGGCTTTCGCTTTTACTATTCATCGGGAGAATGTGGAATCCTTAGTGGGTGAATATTCGTCGTTATTTGAAGGCATTGGGTGCCTTAAGGGTCATATGGTCCGTCTTCATGGCGACCATTCTATTCAGCCGGTGGCACTTAAGCACAGAAGAGTGGCGTTTCACTTTAGGCCGAAGGTGGAGGAGGAGTTGAAGAAACTGGAGCAAGCTGACATCATAGAACAGGTTAATGGTTCAACTCCCTGGGTGTCACCTATTGTTGTGGCATGGAAGCCCAAGCAGCCAGGTGAGGTACGAATCTGTGTGGACATGAGGCTGCCCAATCAAGGGATCCGGAGAGAGCGTCATCTGACCCCTACCGTAGACGACATTGTGGCTGAGGTGAGCGGTTCCAAATGGTTTTCCAAAATGGACCTGCGGGCAGGATACCATCAATTGTTGTTGGACCCTGAATCACGAGCTATAACCACCTTCTCGACGCATGTTGGTCTACAGAGATATAAGCGCCTTAGTTTTGGAGTGTCCAGTGCCTCCGAGGTTTTCCAAGACACCATCCGAGGAGTGCTAGCAGGCCTAAAAGGTGTTCTTAATGTCAGTGATGACATTCTTGTGCATGCACCCACCTTGGAGGAACACATGGACTGCTTGAGAGACACCTTCCGGCGTCTAAGGGAGTGTGGCCTTACTCTCCACCGCGATAAATGCGAATTTCTCAAAACAGAGATTGCTTTCTTTGGATATTGTTTTACTCAGCACGGAGTGTCACCAGATCCATCCAAAGTTCATGACATCCAGATGGCGCCTGCCCCCACCACGGTCACTGGCGTAAGGAGTTTCCTGGGCATGGTTACATACTGTGGACGATTCATTCGGGATCTGACCGGCCTTACTGCTCCTTTGAGGGAACTAACGAAAACGAATGTTAGTTGGGTTAGGGGGCCGGCTCAGGATCAAGCTATTCAGGATACCAAGCTGGCTCTCTCTGCTGATACCACTCTGGTGTATTTCAACTCAGCCCGTGACTCTGAATTGTCTGTGGATGCAAGCCCTGCTGGCCTTGGCGTTGTGCTGTCACAGAAGCAGGAAGATATAGCATGGGCGCCTGTGGCTTACGCGAGCCGTGCTCTGACGGAGACAGAGCAACGGTATTCACACATTGAAAAAGAGGCCATCGCTGTTCACTGGGGCTGTCGACATTTCCATCTCTATGTGAGAAGTTGGCCTGGCATATGCTATCCACTAGTTATAGTGGGCACCTTGCACCAGTCCAAACGACCCTTATTGATGATAGGTTTAAAGACAACCTTTATTGAAAGCTATCCTAGTGGTAGCTATGGAGAGCAGCCTTCAGGCTAAGTCTTGAAGGAGTGTAAAGCAGCTTGGTTTACCAGATTATAAACTCTTGAATGACCAAATGAAAGGAGAACCACACAAGGTATATATATAAAATATATGTATTTATTTCTAAACACTAACTACTAATCTCTTTATGAGATTAGAGTCCAAGATACACAATATCACAGTTCTAAAACGACAGTAAATAGCACAATATACAATGGGCCCCAGGGGGGGACCAAACCATATATTAAGAAAGTGGTATAAGAACCACGACTTGACTAGACACAGTGCCTAGAGCACGTAGAATCGCTGGGACCCCAAGGAACCACCCAAGGTAGTGACACAGGGGACCCACGGGGGACGTGTGCAGTGTGGGAACACAGCCGCGAGCGCCGTAGGATTCTATGGGGAAAGTCGCTGTTGGAATTTTAAAGATAAAGGACACTTAAGAGAGGACTTTGAGCAAACCCCTTTAGACTTAAGGGGTTCTATGGCCAACACCCACGGGAGCACCGGAGTACTCGAGTTAACTCACCCAGGGAAGCCGGGTGCATAGGTGTCAAATGGTGTCGGGAATCGTCTTTGGTTTCAATGGCGATCTGCTGCAAAGTGCTGCTGCCGTGAAGAAGAAAAGTGTCCGGGGTGATCCAAGCCTGGATCGAAGATGTGAAGAATCTGAAAGCATCGGGGACAGAGTCTGGGTCACTAGCCAGTGACCAGGGGCACGATAGACGAATGCACACCAATGTCGGGTGCTTCAGGTGCGAAGAGGTGAAAATTGACTCTGCAGCCACGAGGACCAGGAGGCGTCGACGATGACCAGGAGCTGGATTCGAATGGTCCCACAAAGGATGTCGAGTGCTGCGGTGTCGGTGCTCAGATTGAACACAACAAGCCTTGGCAACAGCAACCCACGCAGGAAGAGTAAAGATGCTTCGGTGCGGACCAGCAAGGTCCTGGGGACTCCCCAAGCAATGGGGAGTCAGGGCACGTCTGGAGCAACCAGGGAAGCCCAAGGAAAGTTAAAGTGGCCTTCTCAGGGACCCACAGGTCGACGGACCAGGGATCGCAAAGGGACCTCAAGAGAAAACACAAAGGGCCGGCTCACGGAACACTCGTGGAGTGTAGGCCGACAATCTTCAGTTGAATTGCTGCTCGGGGTCTGGGCTACAAGTAACCCAAAGCTCAGCCTCAGAGGTCGCCTCAAAGCTGATGCTTCTGCAAATGGTCGCGGTGTCCAGGGGTTCAGGTTGCACGGTCTCCACAAGGGATACGGGCCTCAGACTTGCTGTGGGCACTGATCGACCTCTAAGACCTTGGGAACCCACCTCCTGTGTTGCAAAGTTCTTCGGAGTCCTCAGGAGCTTCGTAGATGCAAACCGGACCGATGTGTCTTTGGTGCCTGCCTTGCAGGGGAGTAACTCCTTTACTCCAAGGGAGATTCTTCAGTCATCTAACATCGTGTAGATCAATGAAGTTCCAGGATTCTGTGTCAGAGTTTCGTCCAGGTAAATCTAAAGTCCTGTAGTCAGGGTTTCCTACTTTATACCCAAGGAAGGGGTGGGACAAACTCTGGGGACCCCCTATGGGAGGGTCAGGAAAGAGGGGTGGCTACACCCATTTCCTTTATCCAGTTTCACGCCAGAGCAGGGGCTGTGTGCCCCTGCAACTGGTTTGAGCTGGACTATGCACAGGGACACCAAATGTGCCCCCAGTGCAGACTTCAAAGCACTGTCAGAGTGCACCCACCCAGCCCCAATACACTAAAGCCTATCTGGGAGGTGGTCACACCTCCCTGTGACAGGAAACCTATTGTCCAGGCCTCCCCTGCCGGAGTTTTGTCCAGCAGCAGGATGGCAGACTCGTGTCTGTGGCTGCAGCATCCATTTTGTGATGCCAGGGTTCTGTTAAGCTGGTACCGGGTGTACCGGTGATGCCATGTGGCTCCCTCTAGAAGGGAGGAATCATACCTCCCAACCCAGTACTGGGGTGGAGGTATGATTCCAAGGTGTTTGACACCAAATACGACATGTTTCCATGCAGCCATTCTCAAGTTAGCATTTACCGCGAGGTCATAATGCACTTAAGAGTATATGGTCTGGCTGCATCACAAACAACCCCGGAATGAAGATTCCGAAAGCTGCAGAGGGGCTCTGCTCATGCATGAGCACCCTCTCACATGAAACCCAGCATCCTGCCTTCAGGATTGTTAAGGCCTGCCATAGGGGTGACTGATAGGTTTACATGTGCAGTGATATGGAGAGATATAGGGAACCTATATCTCAGTAAGGGGTGGATACACCACCTTACACAGGCTGCTGTAGCAGACCTGTTGTGTCATTTTAAAAGACTTCCCAGGGGTGGCATAATACATGCTGCAGCCCCTGGTAGGCCTCTGGGGTACCTATGCCCTGGGTACATAGTATACCATATACTAAGGACTCACAAGGGTACCCCAGAATCCAATCTGGAGTGTACCTAAAGTACATGCAATCAATTTAAGGGGAAAGCAGATAGACTGGGGTCCTGAATAGCAGGATCCCAGCCAAACTAAGTCGAAAACCAGCAAAACACCAGGAAAAAAGTGGGGGCAACCATGCAGTCAGATTCCACCTTCATACATAACCCCCCCCCAAACGAAAGGAGATAAGGCTAACCTTGTCCAGTTGAGCCTATATTGACTAAGTGGCCATATAAGGAAGAACCTGCACTAGCATGGTTACCCCCTGTCTTATGGTCCACTAAGTAATTCCTAACCCCAAGGGTATGGGATGATCTCCACCATTTGGAATTACTACCTGTGGTGTGTTTTGGTAAAGTAAAAGGCTGGTGGGGTGTCTGAGTAGAGAAGTGAGGTCCTAATAAAGTTGGTCTCAGCTTCCTCAGATCACTGGTCACCATGGAGGCCTTTCTTTCCTTGACTGAGTCGTATCTGGCCCTAAGGGTCAACCTCTGGCAGCCTACAGCTGGGGGTTGGGTCCCTTTGGTTGGAACAATGGAGGGACATGGTAGGTTTGGAACCACTTGGTCCCAGGTTTGCCTTTGCCCAACAGAGTCCATCTGGGGGAGGTCCCTACACAATGGTAAGAGGGATCCCTCAGTGTGCTGAGGAATTTTCACCTGGCTAGGGCTACTAGACTGGGTGCCCCTAATCTGTGGATGAGGGGGTTCCTCTGGACATGGAGCCCTTAGGGGTCCACTGACCTCCCTGACCTCTGCAGCCCTGGGCTGACAGAGGGAGGGTAGAGAGGGGCAGGTTACCTGCTCCAAACTGGGTACCACCTTGGAAGGGTCCCCTGCCATCAGGGGTGTTGCCAGGCCAGGCCTGACCACCTCTGGGGAAGTTCCTTCACTAGGGGTAGGATCAGTTCCCTGAGGAAGCTGACCCTTACCTATTTTCTGGGGGGAAGAAGACTGTTTTTCAACCCTTCTGCTCTCTTGTGGAGTAGAGTGGGCCATTCTTTCAGGCTCCACTTCTCCAAAATTTCCCTGGGATGGGGCGGAGGCCCTAACAGCCCCACCAACCTTCTCAGAGAGGCCCAACATTTTTAAATGGGCCTGGTATTCAACTTCAGCCCAGGCTGAAACCTCCAGATCATTGCCCAACAGTCAATCTACAGGCAAGTTTGGGGACACTGCCACTCTCTTTGGGCCAGTGACCCCACCCCAGCTGAGATTGACTATGGCCATGGGATGATCTGTTCTGATACCATCAATGTTGGTCACCTGGTACTTGAACTCAGGTAAAAGCTGTTGAGGGGGGACTAGTTTCCCTGTCATCATGGTGACACTAGCCCCTGTGTCCCTGAATGCCAACGCCTTCTGACCATTGATTAGGGGCTCCTGTCTGTACTTGCCCAAAGTATTGGGACTCATAGTAAAAGTGGCAAATCCCATGCCACCATCACAGACTAAGGAGGCCTGTGAGGAGGACCTTGATAAACTGGGGTCCACCTCAGTTCTCCATGAAAATGCACCTAACTTTTTGGGTGCATTACTACCACCTGGGGGATTACTGCTTGTAGTACCAGGAGGAGTGGTAGTATTGCTGGGAGGAACATTTTCCTTATTGCCAGCCTGTGAGCAACTGGGGTCATTTTTCCAGTGGCCAGGCTTCTTACAGTTATGGCAATAAGGTTTCTTTTCAGGGGAGGAAGGAGTTTGGGACCCACCCCCAGGAGAGGACTTTTGGGGCCCTGTAGTGGATTTATCCTTGGATTTATCCCCACCTTTCTCTTGGGACTTGGTAGAATCTTTCTTCTGGTCACCACCCTGATTCTTTGGCTTTACTCTGGTTCTGACCCATTTGTTTGCTTTCTTTCCCAATTCTTGGGGAGAGGTCAGATCAGAGTCCACCAGGTATTGGTGTAAAAGCTGGTTTTGACAATTATTAAGGATCTGCTCCCTCATAATCAAATTGTACAATCCTAAAAAGTCATGCACCTTGCTGCCATGTATCCAACCTTCCAGAGCCTTAGTAGCACAATCTACAAAGTCAACCCAGTCCTGAGTCTCTGCCTTTTGGGTGTCTCTGAACTTTAACCTGTATTGTTCAGTGGTTAGGCCAAACCCTTCAATCAGAGCACTCTTCAGGACTATGTAATTGTCAGCATCCTCTTCTCTTACAGTGAGGAGCTTGTCTCTACCTTTGTCTGCAAAGGAGAGCCACAAGATTGCTGCCCACTGCTCCTGAGGGACCCTCTGTACTTTACAGGCCCTCTCCAGTGCAGTTATCCATTTGTGGATGTCATCCCCACTCTGGTAGGGAGGGACAATCTTGTTCAGGTTCCTATGGGGATGAGTATCTTCTCTACTCCTAGGGACACTGTTGCTGCCCCATGGGGCTCTAGCCCCAACTTCTGAGAAGCTTTCTGAAGCTCCATGGATTCCCTCTTAGGCCAATTGCTCTCTCTTGATTCTGAGCTTAGCTCTCTCAAACTCAACCAGTTGGCATTTCTTCTCATAAGAGGATGACCTTTTATGAGAAGCAGAGGACCCTATAGAAGTACTAGAATGATTAGATTCCTGAGAAGGAGATCTTGATCTTCTTGGTACACTATTAACCCTTCCTGGGGGAGTGAAGAGATGGCCACTGAGGCCTTCCTCACCTGCAGGAAGAATTGGATTATCCAGGTTGGAATCATTTTGATCCTCCTCGCCAGCATCAGAGTCTGGGTCATAGTAGTGTTCACTACCTGGCCTTTCCTCTTCTGCTGTCCCACCCAACTTGTCTGCCTCATCAGACCCTGGGGTCTTTCTGAGGTCATCTAACAGCAAAGCCTCTATGAGGCGTTGAGTGCTTGCATGTCTCCCTGTTTTCAGTCTCCTAGAGGTACACATATTTCTCAATTCCCGGAATGTGAGATTGTCATACCTAGTGGGCAAGGAGTCACTGACTTCAGGCCTTGAAGACATTCTAGTGTGGTGTGGTGTATGCACCTACCTACTCTAGTGGGAACTGAAACTCTCTTGAGTTGTAGAAAGGGTGTGCTAAGCCCTTGACACACAACTCTAAGTTTAGTAGAACTTACTGTATTCTAAACTTGATTTATATGTACCTATGTACCTATAGTGGTTTTTCAGTTAGTCACTTCAAAGAGATTATCTGGTAAAGCAATAGCAAGCTTGAATCCAACCGCTGCACACCAATGTGAGAAGTTGGCCTGGCATATGCTGTCCACTAGTTATAGTGGGCACCTTGCACCAGTCCAAACGACCCTTATTGATGATAGGTTTAAGGACAACCTTTATTGAAAGCTATCCTAGTGGTAGCTATGGAGAGCAGCCTTCAGGCTAAGTCTTGAAGGAGTGTAAAGCAGCTTGGTTTACCAGATTATAACCTCTTCAATGACCAAATGAAAGGAGAACCACACAAGGTATATATATAAAATATATGTATTTATTTCTAAACACTAACTACTAATCTCTTTATGAGATTAGAGTCCAAGATACAGAATATCACAGTTCTAAAACGACAGTAAATAGCACAATATACAATGGGCCCCAGGAGGGGACCAAACCATATATTAAGAAAGTGGTATAAGAACCACGACTTGACTAGACACAGTGCCTAGAGCACGTAGAATCAATGGGACCCCAAGGAACCACCCAAGGTAGTGACACAGGGGACCCACGGGGGACGTGTGCAGTGTGGGAACACAGCCGCGAGCACCATAGGATTCTATGGGGAAAGTCGCGGTTGGAATTTTAAAGATAAAGGACACTTAGGAGAGGACTTTGAGCAAACCCCTTTAGACTTAAGGGGTTCTAGGGCCAACACCCACAGGAGCACTGGAATACTCGAGTTACCTCACCCAGGGAAGCCGGGTGCATAGGTGTCAAATGGTGTCGGGAATCGTCGTTGGTTTCAATGGCGATCTGCTGCAAAGTGCTGCTGCCGTGAAGAAGGAAAGTGTCCGGGGTGATCCAAGCCTGGATCGAAGATGTGAAGAACCTGAAAGCAGAGGGGACAGAGTCTGGGTCACTAGCCAGTGACCAGGGGCACGATAGACGAATGCCCACCGATGTCGGGTGCTTCAGGTGCGAAGAGGTGAAGCTTGACTCTGCAGCCACGAGGACCAGGAGGTGTCGACGACAACCAGGAGCTGGATTTGAGCTGTCCCATAAAGGATGTCGAGTGCTGCAGTGTCGGTGCTCGGATTGAACACAACAAGCCTTGGCAACAGCAACCCACGCAGGAAGAGTAAAGATGCTTCGATGCGGACCAGCAAGGTCCTGGGGACTCCCCAAGTGATGGAGAGTCAGGGCACATCTGGAGCAACCAGGGAAGCCCAAGGAAAATTAAAGTGGCCTTCTCAGAGACCCACAGGTTGACGGACCAGGGATCGCAAAGGGACCATGAAAGAAAACACAAAGGGCCGGCTCACGGAACACTCGTGGAGTGTAGGCCGACAATCTTCGGTGGAATTGCTGCTCGGGGTCTGGGCTACAAGTAACCCAAAGGTTAGGCTCAGAGGTTGCCTCAAAGCTGATGCTTCTGCAAATGGTTGCGGTGTCCAGGGGTTCGGGTTGCACGGTCTCCACAAGGGATACGGGCCTCAGACTTGCTGTGGGCACTGATCGACCTCTAAGACCTTGGGAACCCACCTCCTGTGTTGCAAAGTTCTTCAGAGTCCTCAGGAGCTTTGGAGATGCAAACCGGACTGATGCGTCTTTGGTGCCTGCCTTGCAGGGGAGTAACTCCTTTACTCCAAGGGAGATTCTTCAGTCATCTAACGTCGTGTAGATCGTCGAAGTTCCAGGATTCTGTGTCAGAGTTTCGTCCAGGTAAATCTAAAGTCCTGTAGTCAGGGTTTCCTACTTTATATCCAAGGAAGGGGTGGGACAAACTCTGGGGACCCACCTATGGGAGGGTCAGGAAAGAGGGGTGGCTACACCCATTTCCTTTGTCCAGTTTCGCGCCAGAGCAGGGGCTGTGTGCCCCTGCAACCGGTTTGAGCTGGACTATGCACAGAGACACCAAATGTGCCCCCAGTGCAGACTTCAAAGCACTCTCAGAGTGCACCCACCCAGCCCCAATACACTAAAGCCTGTCTGGGAGGTGGTCACACCTCCCTGTGACAGGAAACCTATTGTCCAGGCCTCCCCTGCCGGAGTTTCGTCCAGCAGCAGGAGGGCAGACTCGTGTCTGTGGCTGCAGCATCCATTTTGTGATGCCAGAGTTCTGTTAAGCTGGTACCGGGTGTACCGGTGATGCCATGTGGCTCCCTCTAGAAGGGAGGAATCATACCTCCCACCCCAGGACTGGGGTGGAGGTATGATTCCAAGGTGTTTGACACCAAATACGACATGTTTCCATGCAGCCATTCTCAAATTAGCATTTACCACGAGGTCATAATGCACTTAAGAGTATATGGTCTGGCTGCATCACAAACAACCCCGGAATGAAGATTCCGACAGCTCATGCATGAGCACCCTCTCACATGAAACCCAGCACCCTGCCTTCAGGATTGTTAAGGCCTGCCATAGGGGTGACTGATAGGTTTACATGTGCAGTGATATGGAGAGATATAGGGAACATACTCAGTAAGGGGTGCATATACCACCTTACACAGGCTGCTGTAGCAGACCTGTTGTGTCATTTTAAAAGGCTTCCCAGGGGTGGCATAATACATGCTGCAGCCCCTGGTAGGCCTCTGGGGTACCTATGCCCTGGGTACATAGTATACCATATACTAGGGACTCACAAGGGTACCCCAGAATCCAATCTGGAGTGCACCTAAAGTACATGCAATCAATTTAAGGGGAAAGCAGATAGGCTGGGGTCCTGAATAGCAGGATCCCAGCCAAACTAAGTCGAAAACCAGCAAAACACCAGGAAAAAAGTGGGGGAAACCATGCAGTCAGATTCCACCTTCCTACACTCTACCTCTATGGGCAGCCGTTTGTGGTTCATACGGACCACAAACCGTTAATTCCACTTTTTATGGGTCATTCTTCGAAGCCCCCACCACGTATTGAGAAGTGGATTCTGCAGTTGCAGGAGTATCAGTTCCGGGTGGTATATCGTCCGGGGGTGCAGAACCCCGCTGATTTTCTCTCTAGACACGCTCGACTAGCTACGGACGAGGAGGAGCGTGCGGCAAGTGAGATGGAAGAATATGTGAGGCTGGTGGTGGAGCGATCATGCCCTCGACCCATTGCATTGGAGGAGATTGTGCATGCCACGTCTGAGGATGAGTGCTTACAGCTGGCTATTGCCTCGGTGACGTCTGGGAGATGGCACCTGTTACTGGAGAAGCTACCTTGTAGGACTGATGAGGCCCGCACCGACCTGAGGGCGTTGCATAACGTTCGTGTCGAACTGGCAGTGTCTCCAGAGGGTAGCCTCATGCGAGGCTCTCGTCTGGTGATTCCTCGGACACTACAGCAGCGGGTGGTGGATTTGGCCCACCTTGTCCATCAAGGGATTGTTAAGACTAAGTCCCGTTTGCGCTGTAAAGTGTGGTTTCCCAATCTCGACAACGTTGTGGAGCGGACGGTTCGCCAGTGCCCTCTGTGTCAAGCAACTGGCCCTGCGGAACCCCCTGCTCCGATCATCACGGAGGATATCCCACCTTATCCCTGGCACAGGGCCAGCGCTGATTTTGGAAGCCTACCAGATGGCCGACATATGTTGGTCGTAATTGATGACTTTTCGAAATATCCTGAGGTGGAAATTTTGGATTCCTTAACGGCGACTAACACTGTTTCATGGCTGGAGAAGATAATGGGCACACATGGGATTCTTAAGGAATTGCGTACAGATAATGGCCAGCCTTTTACCAGCCATGAGTTTGCAGACTACCTATTGTCTCGGGGTGTTGTGCATCGGAAGATTACCCCTCGTTGGCCTCAAACGAATGGGGAGGCGGAGCGATTTATGCGCACGCTGAACAAAGTCCTTCGCATTGCGCTAGCTCATGGTCAGAATATGGACTGTGCGCTCTACACTTTTCTGAGGGAGTATCGACTCACGCCCCACTCAACAACACAAGTGAGCCCGGTCTCTCTCTGTATCAATAGAACTGTGAATGACATTATACCCCAGGTGGACCAGCCGTCCGTATTACAGGAGCAAGTTGTGGTAAGACTGAGGCAACATCAGATCAAGAACGACAATGTGTCTAGAGCCCGTAGAACCAATACAAGATCCTTCTCTGTTGGTGATGCTGTCATGGTTAACACTAGCCGCCCTCGGGGCAAATTCACGCTTCATTTCGAGTTAGATCCTTGGATAGTTCAAGCGGTAAAAGGGACCATGATTACAGCCCACAGGGCGGGAGAATCCATCACCCAGAATGTATCCTGTTTTAAAGAGTACATCCATTCGAGGATACCCGAGACAGAAGTGCATATGCCTCATGAAGTGCTGGACAGTGGGGCCGACTCCGATGATGTCTATCCGTCTCCGGGTACATTTGTTGACAATGTCTGTTTACCTGATACACCCAGTACGGATCCTATCAGCAAGTCTGCAACTCTTCCCTGCCCGGTGTCGGGTGTTTCGTCTTCAGAAGATACTGATGGTTGCCATCGCCCGTCAGAGGCCAGTGAGGATAACGGCCGGGAGAGCAGCGACGGCCGACGCGGGACTGGTAGATACCACCTTCGGCCATGCCCTACAGTATCCTCCCGTTTAAAGGACTTTGTGCTGATCTGAGCTTCTGAATCTTTGGTGGTGGTATATGTTTTTCCTCTGCATTCTCATGCCTAATGGTTTTGTTTTTGTGTTTTGATATTCTACACTTTTTGTTGTGGGTGTTTTTCTCTTTCGTTCTGAGTTTGCTATCATTCTTTTGGTTTTTTTTTGTTATTGTGTTTCTTTTGTTTAAGGTGCAGGAGGAATGTTATGTTTTGGTCTCGGCTGGGAGTGGCCGTTCGGGTGTGTTGTGAATAAATGGGGCCAGAACCCGTGGTACGGGATCTGCGACCACACAAGCAAATTCCTGATGTGTGTGTCAGTTGTGTACCTGCGCGTGTCCGGTTCCAGGGCTCCGTCACCATGCAACAGCAGGTAAGGATTGGCATTTGCACACTGATAGCCCATCAGGTCACTTCATTCTTTGGGCCACTTGTTTTGCCAGTTGCTGTATAGCTAGTTATCACTGGCTGTCGCTGCTGCAGTATGGCAGGTTCCGGGGCATGCTGGTACGGGACTTCCTTTAATAATGCTGCGGCCGCGGGGATCCACCAGCAGACTGCATCAAGAGCCGAGCGCCGCTTACCAGGCTACTTTATCTCCTCCTTGCACCACGCGGTGCAAAACAGGCAAATGAGGGGGAGGATGTGGGAGCTCTGAGGCCTGCTGGTGGGCATGGCAGCCGTTCCACGAGTGCGCTGGTTTTCGGGCCTTGCTGGGTGTGGTCCGTATGGACACGGGAGGAGGCACGGGGATCACCCTCCTCTATACCTCCAGTGACAGTAGGCCACTGATGGGTGTTTGGCTGGGGTCCGCAGGGTCGGTGCTTGCTGTGAGGAAGGGGGGCGAGGACCGCCTCTTACAGTAGAGGCCAGCAGTGTTTCCTCGCACCGCAGGACAGGCACGCGCACTGCCCCACTTCTCCCCTACCGCCTGAGCAGAGTTCGTCGGCAGCTCAGTGGGCTGCAGCATATACTCTTCTACCTTGCGGGCCGATGAGGGGTCTCGTGCTGGCACTTCTCCCTCACAGCTGATGGAGGGCACATCCCATGGGAGATGTGGGTCGCAGACAGGCAGCAGTTGTAGCGAGATGTTGGAGTCTCTCCACTTTCCTCCTTCTTCACAAGGAGCAGGTTCACGCTCGGGTAGGGGCCACAGGCCCTGTCTTCAGGCAGACAACATCGATGATGCTGACCGAAATGTCCCCCTCAATCACGGAGACCTGCAAGGCGGCACGGCATGGGGTCAGAACCCCTCGTCGCCATTGTAGTGTTGTGGCCCCTGGGCCCACATGCTACTATAATGAGTGACACAGACACTGTGGGTATTGTTGGTTAACTGGCCACGAGCACGTGCACCCAGGCCCTTTTATTGGTCGGGTCACGTCACTCGTGACGCCTGTGGTGGATGGGTGTCGGGTGCAAGTGTGTCCACTCCCACGAGGGAGTGGCTGACTAACTGTCTGCTGAGACACTAGAATGTGTCCAGCACGACACTACACCTCCTGGCAAGCACCAACAATAGAGAGATCATTTTCCATTAAAAAAGGTTGCATTCGCTCTGGTCGTTATTCCAGCTGCAAAACTGTACCAATTCGATTTGTGGCCTTTAGAGTATGAATGGTGAATATTAAGCAGTGTGAATGTGTGACACTTACCACATTCGACTTTGTTGAATTGAGACAGGGGCCTCAACAGCAGCTCCCAAACTGTCCAAGAGAGGGAGCATGCGGAGTGCAAACGCGGTCCAGGGTAGCTAAAAATAACATGACAAGGAGCCAGCCATTGTCTCTGTCTGGAGGTACATCGAGTAGGCCTTGCGAGATGGCTTAGTGTTGGGTTCCAGGGTGCCATCGCGCTCTTCCGTAGCCAATCCAGCTGAACTCGTTCCTGAACAAGAAGCTGCTGTCTGCGGAGGGCTATCGAGTGTCCCGGATTCCTTCGGGCGAACGCTCGCCCACCGCGGCCTGCAACCGATCCCGCGCGCGCGCTGCCCGGTTATCTCTGGATTGCAACACGAGTAACGAGAACTCGAGGCGTGTACTTGTTATTGTGCACACACCGCCCCCGGAGAGGAGGAAAATGGGCTCTTTCCGAAGAGACTCCGTTGTCTGTTCGTGGTTGTGTTAGCGTGGTAGGGTGGCCAGCTTTCCACGATCATTTCGCAGGGCAGGTGACTTTCCCTTCAAATAACCCAAACCATCAACGCAGTTCTCCCACATTTCACGCGTATCACCTCATCTTGCTTGGCACTTGTTCCCTATTGCCTAAGACTAGGAGCATTTCCTTTTGCCATATATCTTGTTTCTGTAGTTTTGTTTCGTGTACCACGGGTCTTGAATAGTGCATACTGGAACTGGGTGGCTGTGGGAGCTGAAAGCGGCGCTTTAAATGGAAATATAGAAGTGACGGTCAGAGCTGGCCTTTGCTCGGAGAGTGCCCTAGGCGAAACCTTTTTTTTGTTGACCTCTCCCTCGTCCTTTTTAAATGCCTATGCATTAAAAATTTGGAGAGAGTAGGTGGAAGGTGTGGGGAGGGGGGGGGGGCAAGATTAAGGAGCACCATGACAAGAAAATCAAACAAAAAGGAGGGAAGTCTGACAGAAGCCTTCAGAAAAACTGATTAAAATAAACACACTTTTCTTTGGACCTAAGTCGTGGGGAGACTGCTGCAGGGAGCTCCAGCAAACCTCTGGAGATCGGTGTCGGAACTTAGGCCCAGCTCGAACATGCAGGCCAGCCCTGGGGCAGGGACTCACTCCTTAGAGTACCTGTTTATTCCCGAGAAGCTGCGCTTTAAATGGGCCGGTACTGAGTACCGGCAGTTTTTTATTTTGAGAGGGAGAGTAGCTGCACTTCTGAGAAATGCTGGTACAGAGTACCTGCACTTCTATTTTTCTATTTCAAGCACTGCTGAGAAGTGCCCGCACTCTCTCATTACATGTATTGTAGCAGGGCTGAGAAGTGCAGGCACTCTCCCTTTCAAATTAAAGTGGCGCTCCCGGGGGCCACCTGCCCATTTAAAGCACTGTAGATGCGTATTCACGATGGGGCTCTATTGAAAGCTCTGGAGGTGAGTCTGAAGGTAGTGTGGATGTCTCACAGTGCATGCCAGCGGATAATAAAGGTGTTGACACTACAACCTCATTCAGTCCTAAGCCTCTCTACAAACTGCACAGTGCAAAGATTACATATATGCGAATTGTAATTACCATTCCATGGAAAAGTGTGTGAAGGAAGTACACAGCTGTACCCCGCAAAAGGAAATGAAAATGTAGGGGCAGATTTACACGCCCGTTGCGCCACTTTTGCGTCACTTTTCCCATGTTAAAAGTGACGCAAAAGTGGCGCAAGGGGCTTGTAAATATGCCCCGTAGTGTTTACAAGTGGGAAAAGGTGAGTGTGTGAGGGTGCGTGGGTGTGTCTATGGTAAAGTGGAGGAGAGAAAAAGAAGTTCATGCAAAAGGAGACAGCTAAACAACTCTGGTGAAGAGGAAGGAGATGAGGTGTAAGACATGCCGATGGCGATACTTCCGAAAGAGATGTGGGAGAAGAAGGGCAGAGCAGAGGAAGAGTTTGCAGAGGACAGTGACAGGAAGGGGAGAATGGTAGTGCCCTGAGACACTCAGGACACCCCCTTGCACAGACCTTTCCAATGGTTAATTCTGATTTATTGTTTTTAATTTATTTCAGAATCTCGTCTTCAAAATTCAAACATTCTCAGTTCTAATTATTTGTAACAATATTGTTCCCATATTGTCTGCTATGGAATCTCTTTATTTTTCCTGTAATGGGGAGTGACAGTGGTAAAGCAGTTACATCCAGAGATAATATATTTTACACCAGGCTGTAGCTTGTCCTATTGTAATGGGTAGTATTTACAATCAGTATTCCCACCACCCATAATTCAATTTTGCCTTAGTTTATAAAGGATGTGTAGATTTCTGAACCCCGCTGTCCTTCACCGGTAGACCGCAAGATCTCAATAGGGCCTGCTTTGAAAAAGGAGCTAAACATTCCAGCATAGTTAAATCTATCCCAAAATGGAGACTGTATATCATATTTAATACATTTCCGCAAAGGTCAATTACTGTAAGAGGATAACAGATGTTGGGTGCCAGTACTTTCCATAAAAACGTGGATTTATGCGAACCCAGGAGCGCTGGGAGCACAGAGAGAACCCCAGCCTGTGTGAGTGACAGAGATGTGAGAACAGCATCTGTTTCTGCAGAGCACATCAGAAGTTCTACTAGTTTCCCGAGAAGAAAGGGACGTGTAAGTAGGGCTGGGGCAAGGTCGGCCAATCCACGTGGCGTCAGAGTGATTATTTCATTTGTTCATAGCAAATCAGAAGTATTAGGGATCAGTGTACTGCGGACACAGCTAACAAATGGAAACATATGCATAAACACATCAACTCATGCCTACAGAGAGGCGCAAAGATATACACACCTTAGCATGTAGAGGCAAAAACACACAGTCACGCGGCACCTTTACAAACTTACCAAATAATATAGAAATACACAAATACGGACATCTACTCTCACACACTCATACAGCATGTGGTGTCACCAGGGAGCCGGGATTTGTACACTTATACTCACTAGTCGTGGAAATACCGTTGCGTGTGTGCTCCGAACTTAGTATGCCACGAGGAAAGCACCCCTCAATCATAATAATATGGGTCATGGGACAACATCAGTCTACAAAAAAACACTAATAATCGTGACCGCAACTCATTACTCACTCAAGGGCTAGTGCCTAATTTGAGCCGGTGGTTTCCGTGCTCAGCCCCGCACTTAATTGGTTTCCTGTGCTCGGCACCAGCACCTAATTATCATCACCACACTTATGACACTTTGCCACATGGTGGCACTGCTCATCTAATTTACAGATGAGCAGAACATCGGGTGTTTATGAATACAATATACATAAAAAAAATACTAATACCTGCCTCCCCAGCAATTCCTTTAGCTTTGGGGACCTGGAATAATCTGAACTGTCGCACTTGCAGGTGAGAGAGATGGTTAGTGGTTGTTTTGGTACCATCATTGGCAGCGAAGACGGGGCAATGAATGGTGCAAGCTGCAGTGGTCTCCTGGTCAGGGGCCCGGTACTTATTATTTTACAAATTAAGCACTTCATGTTGAAATATTATTTAATCCAAAATGTATTACAAACAAAGTACATACTTGGTAAAACATGCATACTTTACAGTATGCATTTGTTGAATCTTTTTCAGCAACCCAATATATCACTGATACTGTGCTGTGGCATTGCGTTATTGGAAAATATATGAGAAATGCATATTAGCTTTGAATGCAAACAGCCACTGTGCAAAATATATATACACATTTAGCGATGCAGAGCGAGAAACGAAATTCGTTTTATTTATTTATATGTGTACTTACCTGTAATCGGCCGTAATCCGTAGTTTACTACCCCCCACCCTGCCCCTCCCCCGCCCCACGTCAGCGCCCGGCGGCACTCCCACCACCGACCGCTACTGGACCGCATGCATGAGTGACAGTATGGGTGAATGAGTGCATGTGTGTGTGTAGACCTAGGAATCAGTGAGTGGGTATGTAGTAACTGGTATTGGTGTGTCTATGGTTTCGAAAATGGTAGTCTGTATTTTAGAGTAGGTGTATCAAAGGTTATATTAGGGTGTGAGGAGGTGCATCAGATAATCACGTGGATGATGTCATCAGTGATATCATCAGTGATGTCATTTGAGATGTCATCAGTGATGTCATCAGTGATGTCACTGACCATGTCATGAATGATGTAATATGTGACGTCATCAGCAGTGCATTGCGGGGGCGCGAGTTATAGTTAGCTGAACTAACTATAACGGCTGAATTTCTCTTGTTTTGTACGAGTAAAATGTCCAACTAACTATAACGTCCCTGAAACCTATGGTTTTTTCAGTGAATTTTAAAGGTTTTTTAAATGCTAATTTCTAACTATAACGTCCCTGAAACCTATGGTTTTTTACGTGAATTTCAAAGGTTTTTTAAATGCTAATTTCTAACTATGCCTACAGAGGTAGGGCATGTGCAGAAAGAGGAAGAAAGGGGCAGAAAGAAGCAAGAGAAATGCAGAAAGAGGCAACAGAAGTCCAGAAAGACGAAGAAAGGTGCAGAAAGAGGCAAGAGATGTGCACAAAGAACCAACAGAGGAGCAGAAAGAGGCCTTGTTGCAAAGTCATCCTGTGCCCTCAACTTTTTGCTGACCGGTACTGGTGGTAACTGACTCTGACTAACCAGGCCTAGAGCCAGTGCTATGCTAAAAGACACTTAGAATACAGTGAAAATACCTACATACACTAGGGAACACTATGCGTTGGGGTACCCCTGTGATCGGCATGACCTCCTTTGTAAGGCCCTAGTACATAATAGGGCAGGGGGATTAAAACTACCTCTAAATCAGGGGTGCAGAAATATGCTTCTTTAAGTAGTAGTCACGTTTGCAGAGTAGTGGAGAAAGGATGCTGGGCCTCCGACCAGCGCTCAGGAATTCCGCTGCATAGGACTTAGAGGAGGTACCAGGAGGGCTTCTTGGCCCCCAACGTCCCTCAGGAGTAAATTGGACTTCATCCCCCATCCCGTAGTGTGCCAGGAGGCGCGTTTGCAGAGTGGTGGAGAAAGGGGGGCATGTCCTCCGAAGACGTCTTAGCAATCCCACTGTGTGGGACTTACTGGAGGTAACAAGAGGGGTAGTTGGCCCCCAAGGACAACCTTGGGGGCCAACTACCCCTCCTATTACCTCCAGTAAGTCCCACACAGCAGGATTGCTAAGTTCTCATAGCAGGCCACACCCCCTTTGCCCACCACTCTGCAAACATGCTCCCTGGCGCACTCTTGGATGGGGATTGAAGTCACCTTCGCTGCTGGGGGTCATTTGGGGGCCAACTAGCCTACCTCTTACCTCCAGTAAGCCCCACACAGTGGGATTGCTGAGAGGTGGACAAAGGCCATGCCCCCTCTCCCCACCACTCTGCAAATGCACCTCCTGGCGTGTTCTAAGTTGGGGTATTAAGTCCCCTTCATTCCTGAGGGTCCCTGGGGGCCAACTAGCCCACCAGGTACCTCCAGTAAGCACCACACACCTGGATTGCTGAGAGAGGTCCGAGGCCACGCCCCCTTTTTACACCACTTTGCAAACACGGCTCCTGGCGCACTGCTGCTTGGGGGATGAAGTCCACTTGTATCCTGAGGTCCTCAGGACACAAGAGGACCTCATCGCCCCACCAGCAGTGCGCCAAGAGGCGCCTTTGCAGAGTGGTGTAAAAAGGGCGTGGCCTCGGACCACCTCTCTGCAAACCAGCTATGTGGCGCTTACTGGAGGTACCTGGTGGGCTAGTTGGCCTCCAGGGACTCTCCGTATTCATGGGGACTTAATTTCCAACTTACAATGCACTAGGGGGTGCGTTCGCAGAGTGGTGCAGGAATGGGGCGGGGCCTCCGGCGGGATGCCGGCTTTTTTTAAATTTATTTTTTAGAAGGGGGGCTGTGTGCCCCCCCTACTTTTACTATTTTTGGGGCAATGGGGACCCCATCCCCCAGGGCCTGACCCCTTTAAAAAAAAAATTTTTTTTTAAAAACGGGAAGGGGCCCGCGCGGCTCCCCTCCCGAGGCCAATTTTGGCCCGGGGACCCCATCCCCTGGGGCATGGCCTTCTTTTTTAAATGTATTCATTGGGAAGGGGGGCCGCGTGGCCCCCCTTCCCTAGGCCACTATTGGCCCCGGGGACCCCATCCCCCGGGGCCGGCCTGCGGTTTTAAAAAAATGTTTTTACATTAAATTGGAGGGGGGCCGAGTGGCCCCCCTCCCGGGCCACTTCTGGCCCTGGGGACCCCATCCCCCAGGGCCGGCCCTCAAGTTGGGGACCATGGGGGGAGCCCCAATGCCCCCACGGTCCCGCCGGCTCCCCGCCTTCTGCGGGAGCCGGCATTGCTTTTGAGCAAGGGGAGCTGCTAACATGCAGCTTCCCTTGCTCAAAAGCAATCCTGCTTTGCTTCGTTGAAGCGAGAGCAGGTTTTCCTGCTCTCGCTTCAACGAAGCAAAGCAGAGTTTGCTATGGCAGGGCGGGAGCCGTGCTCCCGCCCTGCCACAGCAAACAGCAATGTCCCGGGGGTGGGCACCCTGGGACATTGCAGGAGCCGGCCCTGGGGGGTGGCGGTCCCCAGGGCCATCAAGGGCTCCAGGAGGGGGGCCGCACGGCCCCCCTCCCATCATTTAACATGGCCCGGGGAGGTGGTGGTCCCCGGGACTTTGGGGGGCCCGCGAGGCCCCCGCAAATAATTGAGGAAAGTCCCGGGGAGGTGGCGGTCCCCGGGGCTTGCGGGGGGGGTCCGTGAGGCCCCACCACCCACATTTATTTAAAAAATAAATTTGAGCCCCGGGGAGGTGTCGGTCCTCGGGGCAGCGGGGGGGCTGCGCGCCCCCGCGCATATTTAAATAAAGTCCTGGGGAGGTAGCGGTCCCCGGGGCTGTGGGGGGCCTGGGAGGCCCCCGCATCTTATTAAACAAGCCCTGGGGAGGTGGCGTCCCCGGAGCTGCGGGGGGCCGCGTACCCCTGCATATAATTAGTGTAGCCCCGGGGAGGTGGCAGTACCCGGGGCTGCGCGGGCCCCCGCGGGCCCCTGCTATATAATTTGGCATTGCTCCCGGGACCTGGCCCACCCGGGAGCTTGCAGATAACGAAGCGCGGGAGCCAGCGCTACGCTTTTTAAAAAAAATTCTCAGCAGGATTCGCGCACACAGCGCGGATTCTGCCGATTTAAAAAAAAAAAAATGTTTTGTTTGGGCCTGGGGGTCCCTGTGGGACCCCATGAGCAGGCCTAGGGGGTCAGGGTGTTTCTACCCTGCCCCCTTTTCTTGTTTTTGAACCTTTTTTTCACTGATTTCTTGTGACTCGGTTACCGAGTCACAAGATGGCTGCCAACACTTCCTGGTTTGGAGTGTTGACAGCCAATCAGAGTGAGGCTCGTGCCCGGGAGGGTTCGCGAACCCTCCTCGGTGCTTAGATATCGATATTTTTCTTTTTTGAATTTCTCAGAAACTACTGAACGGATTTACACCATTTAAAAAAAGGTCGCTTTCTGAACCAACAGCTACCTTTTTGCCAAATTTGGTGTAATTCCGTTCAGCAGTTCGGGCTGTAGCCTGTTCCAATTTTTTCTATGGAAATTAACATGGGGAAAACGCGTTTTGGGACCCCCCTTTTTTCTCGGCCCCCGCTTGACAAATCACCCCGAAGCTGTCAAGACAGGAGCTGACCGGAGCGGGCCATTAGTTTAGAAAATTTTGCGAAGATTCGTCAAACGGTGCCAAAGATATTGGCAAATCAAAAAACGCTTTTCCTATGAAAAATAGGTCCTAACTATAACTACCTACTGGCGACTGCCAGTAGGTTATATATATATATATATATATATATATATATATATATATATATATATATATATATATATATATATATATATATGTGTATATGTATATATATATATGTATATATATATATGTATATTCACTGAAAAAACCATAGGTTTTAGGGACAGTTATAGTTAGTTGGACATTGCACTCGTACAAAACCCGTGAAATTCCCCCGTTATAGTTAGTCCAGCTAACTATAACTCGCGCCCCGCAATGCACTGCTGATGACGTCACATATTACATCACTCATGACATGGTCAGTGACATCACTGATGACATCACTGATGACATCATCCAGTGACTGTGTTTCTGTAAAGTTTATATATTTTTAATATATATAGGAAAAGACGTATTGAAGAATGAGTGGGTGTGTAAGTGTCTGTATGGATGATTTAGTCGGTGCGTGACTGACTATAAGTGAGTGATTTAACGTATCTTACTGAATGCATGGGTTAGTGACTAAACTGGGTGAATGTCTGTATCCGTCTGTCTGTTGCTGTGTAAGTGGCTGCATGTGTTTGTGAATAGCTACATGAGTGTCTATATGAGTTATTGAGTGCTTGTCTGAGTATCTGTATGGGTGCCTGAGTGTTTGTGTGGGAGGGGTGTGTGCAACTCTGTGCATAGATGTGTGAGTGGGTGATTCACTGGGTGGATGGTTTCAAGAGTGCAACTGTGATAGACTGTATGGGTGGGTAAGTGTGTGTAAGAGTGTGTTAGTGAGTGAATGTATGTCCCAGTGGTACATGTGTGAGTAACTACATATGTGAAAGGCAGTATATATGTGTGTTGGAGTATATAAATAGCTATAAGCGAGAGTGAGTGATTGTGATAGTGGCTGTATGGATGAGTGTGTGCTTGTATCAGTGATTGTATAAGAGCGTAAGAATGTGCTACTATTTGTATGAGTAAGTGAGCTGGTGTGTGTATAACTGTATAGGTGAGTAAATGGTAGTGTGTTTAATTATTTGCATGACTGACTAGGTGTGTGAGTACCTCTATGGATGAGTGGCGGTGTTTGAGTGTCTATATAGGAGTATGAGTGCATATGATAGTCCTGTACTGAGTGACCGTAAGTATGAGTGACTGTACGGGTGAGTGAGTGGATGTGTGCGTAGACCTAAGAATCAGTGAGTGGGTATGTAGTTATTGGTGTTGGAGTGTCTATGGTTTTGCGAATGGCAGTCTGTAATTTAGAGTGGGTGTATCAAAGGTTATATTAGGGTGTGAGGAGGTGCATCAGATTATCACGTGGATGATGTCATCAGTGATGTCATTTGAGATGTCATCAGTGATGTCATCAGTGATGTCACTGACCATGTCATGAGTGATGTAATATGTGACATCATCAGCAGTGCATTGCGGGGGCGCGAGTTATAGTTAGCTGGACTAACTATAACGGGGAATTTCACGGGTTTTGTACGAGTGCAATGTCCAACTAACTATAACTGTCCCTAAAACCTATGGTTTTTTCAGTGAATTTCAAAGGTTTTTTAAATGCTAATTTGTAACTATAACGTCCCTGAAACCTATGGTTTTTTCAGTGAATTTCAAAGGTTTTGTAAATGACAATTTTTAAATGTATTAATTGTTATATACATTTTTTTCATACTGATTTCCAAATTTTTTAGAAACAATTTTTTTTTACATATTTTATTTTTAAATTACATTGTAATTACATTATACATTACATTACAAAAAATACTTTCTCAGAATGAATTACTTTAGTTTAATTACTTTGCACATAGGCAATAGACTTTTAAGTACAGTAGTTACAGTTGTTGCAATGGGCAACACATTTTCAAACACAATGCAACATTCAGCTCAATGTGAATTTCTAGTTAAATGCAATTAGTTACTTTATGGATTACTTTTCTAACCACATTACTGGATCCTAGATTCAGTCCTGGGACATCTCCTGTAAACAGTTGAGTAAAAGCGTTTTGGTTACAGTCGTGATTTTTAAGGAATATTATTGTACTTTAAAAGTTCACACTTAGAAACTTTTCTCATAGAATCACCAATGTTATCCTATGGAAGGAAATTCACTTAGAAGTTAAAAACTGTTATCGTTACTTTTTCTTACTCAGTGTTGGATCCTGGATCCAGCACTGGTGCATCTCCTGTAAACAGTTGAAAGAATGCGTTTAAGTCATACAGGCGATTTTTTAGGAATATTTGTAGTTTGTGAAAATCGACACTTTGAAACTTTTCTGCTGAAAACCAGACAATGGATTCCTATGGAAGGAAATTCAAGTTACTGGTAAGTACGGTTAAAATTACTTTTCAGGATCAGTACTGGGCTGAAAGATGCAGCACTGAGGTCTCTCCTGATAACAGGTGAGTAAATCGGAATTCGTATTTCGGCTGATTTTAGAGGAATATTTTAAAGTTTCAAAACTCCACACTTAGAAGAATTTCCAAGTGAAACCAATCAATGTTAGCCTATGAAGGAAATTCAAGTTACCGGTAAGTACGGTTAAAATTACTTTTGAGGATCAGTACTGGGCTGAAAGATGCATCACTGAGGTCTCTCCTGATAACAGGTGAGTAAATCGGAATTCGTATTTCGGCTGATTTTAGAGGAATATTTTAAAGTTTCAAAACTCCACACTTAGAAGAATTTCCAAGTGAAACCAATCAATGTTAGCCTATGAAGGAAATTCAAGTTACCGGTAAGTACGGTTAAAATTACTTTTGAGGATCAGTACTGGGCTGAAAGATGCATCACTGAGGTCTCTCCTGATAACAGGTGAGTAAATCGGAATTCGTATTTTGGCTGATTTTAGAGGAATATTTTAAAGTTCCAAAACTCCACACTTAGAAGAATTTCCAAGTGAAACCAGTCAATGTTAGCCTATGGAAGGAAATTCAAGTTACTGGTAAGTACGGATAAAATTACTTTTCAGGACCAGTACTGGGCTGAAAGATGCAGCACTGAGGTCTCTCCTGATAACAGGTGAGTAAATCAGAATTCGTATTTCGGCTGATTTTAGAGGAATATTTGCACAATGGTGAAGGGAGGGGGCGGGGCCTGAGGTGACATCTGTGCAAACGCGCCCCGTGGCGCGTTTTAAGTTGGGGGATTAAGTCCCCTTGAATCATGAGGGTCCCTACGGGCCAATTAGCCCACCAGGAACCTCCAGTATGCGCCAGGGGCTGCGTTGCAGAGACATTTACAGAGGCCACACCCCTTTTTACACCTCTCTGCAACGCAGCTCTGTGGCGCTTTCTGGACGTACCTGTTGGGCTAGTTGGCCCCCAGGGACCCTCAGGATTGAAGAGGATTTAATTCCCCATCTTAAAACGCGCCACGGGGCCTGTTTGCACACATGTCACCTGAAGCCCCGCCCCTCCCTTCACCACTGTGCAAACGCGCCCCGTGGCGCGTTTTAAGTCGGGGGATTAACTCCCCTTGAATCCTGAGGGTCCCTGGGGTGCAACTAGCCCACCATATACCTCCAAAAAGCGCCATAGAGCTGCGTTGCAGAGAGGTGTAAAAAGGGCGTGGCCTCTGTACACCTCTCTGCAAGGCAGCCCCCTGGCGCATACTGGAGGTTCCTGGTGGGCTAGTTGGCCTCCAGGGACCCCAGTATTCAAGGGGAATTGTTCCCTCTCTGCAAACGCACCAGGGGCGCGTTTGCAGAGTGGTGAAGGAAGGGGGCGGGTCCCTACGGGCCCGATCGTTTTTTTTTTTTTTTTCCCTGAAGGGGGCTGTGTGGCCCCCTTCCTTTTCCTATTTTTAGGCCCTGGGGACCCCATCCCCCAGGGCCTTTCCCCTTTTTAAAAAATTAAAATAAAAAAAAAACGGGAAGGGGGCCGCGTGGCCCCCTTCCCTGGGCCTGTATTGGCCCCGGGGACCCCATCCCCGGGGCATGGCCTCTTTTTTTATTTGGAGGGGGCTGCGTGGCCCCCTCCTCAGGCCATTTAAGGCCCCGGGGACCCCATCCCCCGGGGCCGGCCTTGCACTTTTTTTAATTTTTGTTACTTTGGGGAGGGGGCTGCGTGGCCCCCTCCGTGGCCTCTTATGGCCCTGGGGACCCCATCCCCCGGGGCCTGGCCTCTCGTTGGGGACTGTGGGGGGTCCCCAAACCCCCACAGTCCCGCCGGCTCCCCGTGTCCTACGGGAGCCGGCATTGCTTTACACATGGGGAGCAGCTAACATGCTGCTCCCCATGTGGAAAGCTATCGGCTTTGGATATTGGAAGAGAGAGCAGGTTTCCTGCTCTCTTCCAATATCCAAGCAGTTTGCAATGACAGGACGGGAGCCGCGAGGCTCCCGTCCTGTCATTGCAAACAGCAGTGTCCCGGGGTAGGCACCCCGGGACACTGCAGGAGCCGGCCCTGGCGGTCCCCAGGGCCATCAAGGGCTCCAGGAGGGGGGCCGCGCGGCCCCCCTCCCTACATTTTGAAAGCCCCGGGGAGGTGGTGGTCCCCGGGGCTCTGGGGTCCAAAATGGACCCCCATTTTAATTTTTCTTAGTGCCCCGGGGAGGTGGTGGTCTCCGGGGCGTGTGGGGGGCTGGAGCCCCCCACACAGGTTTTTTAAATAAAAAAAGAAGCCCCGGGGAGGTGGCGGTCCCCGGGGCTGCGGGAGGGCTCAGAGCCCTCCCGCACCATTATACATAAAGCCCCGGGGGTGGTGGTCCCCGGGGCTTGGGAGCCCTTAGAGGCCCCCACACATAAAATTAACCCCCCCAGCATGCCCCCGGGACTTGGCCCACCCGGGGGCCAATGACTATCGAGCGCGGGAGACCGCGCTTCAATTTTTTTTTTTGGCAGGGTTTGCGCTCCCTGAGCGCATCCTGCCGATTTTTTTAAAAAAACAATTTTTTTTTGCCCAGGGGTCCTTGTGGGACCCCCTGAGCAGACCTAGGGGGTCAGGGTGTTTCTACCCTGCCCCCTTTGTGCGCTTTGCGCACTTGTTTCTGTCCCTCGGTTCTACCGAGGACAAAATGGCTGCCAACACTTCCTGGTTTGGAGTGTTGACAGCCAATTAACATAAAGCTCGTGCTCGGGAGGATCCGCGGCCTTAGATATCACTATCTTTTTACTTTTGATTTTCTCAGCAACTACTGAACGGATTTACACCATTTAACAAAAAGGGTTCTTTCTGAACCAAGAACTACCTCTTTGCCAAATTTGGTGCAATTCCGTTCAGCAGTTCGGGCTGTAGCCGTGTCTAAAGTTTCCTATGGAAAATTGCATGTGGAAAACGCGTTTTGGGACCCCCTTTTTCTCGGCCCCCGCTGACGAATCCCCGAGACTTTCAGGGTAGGAGCGGACCGGAGCGGGCCATAAAGTTTGAAAATTTTGCGAAGATACGTCAACCGGCAAGAGAGTTATTTCAAATAGAATGTCGCGGATTTCCTATGGATAATAGGTTGTAACTATAACTATCTACTGGCGACCGCCAGTAGATAATATATATATATATATGTATATATATATATATATGTATATATATATATATGTATATATATATATATATATATATAAGACCAAAACTCCCTCACAGGTAGGAAAGAGTGCGGCACAGCTCCGGGGTTCAAAACAAGCAGCTTTATTGATGTTTCTGCGCGTGGATGAAAGGTCCATGGAAACGCTTTGGCAGACGCGTTTCAGCTTGTGTAGCTTTCCTCAGTGCCTCGTTCCGATGGCTCCTCATTATCCCTGGGGGTCAGCTGGTTTATAGATGATGTCGTGACCACTCCCAGTGTGGTAGTTACTTGCCCCTCCTCCGCCTTAAGGTAATACAGGCACTTCGCGCACCTCAGTCCCAAACAAAAGGCATGCTGGTATATGGAGTCACCTCGTGGACGTCCATTAAGTAATTGGGCAATCCAGAACACCAAGTGATGCCCCAATGCTAATTGGCTGATGATCCACACACCGCCGCCGTTGCCTTGGATGGTAAAAGCCACTTGTTTGTCCCCTTCTCAGGCAATTGATATTGCCTCCTCTCTCCCCAGTCCGAAGTTACACCTAATGGCAATTAACAGCAGCCAGGGGGGCGACGCGTTGCAGTTCCATGCACACTCCAAAGATGCAGGCTTCCCGCGTAGCTCCTGATCGAGAGGGCGTACCGCTTGCCAGAGCCCACTTACTGGCACAACATGAAAGACCAAAACTCCCTCACAGGTAGGAAAGAGTGCGGCACAGCTCCGGGGTTCAAAACAAGCAGCTTTATTGATGTTTCTGCGCGTGGATGAAAGGTCCATGGAAACGCTTTGGCAGACGCGTTTCAGCTTGTGTAGCTTTCCTCAGTGCCTCGTTCCGATGGCTCCTCATTATCCCTGGGGGTCAGCTGGTTTATAGATGATGTCGTGACCACTCCCAGTGTGGTAGTTACTTGCCCCTCCTCCGCCTTAAGGTAATACAGGCACTTCGCGCACCTCAGTCCCAAACAAAAGGCATGCTGGTATATGGAGTCACCTCGTGGACGTCCATTAAGTAATTGGGCAATCCAGAACACCAAGTGATGCCCCAATGCTAATTGGCTGATGACCCACACACCGCCGCCGTTGCCTTGGATGGTAAAAGCCACTTGTTTGTCCCCTTCTCAGGCAATTGATATTGCCTCCTCTCTCCCCAGTCCGAAGTAACACCTGATGGCAATTAACAGCAGCCAGGGGGCGACGCGTTGCAGTTCCATGCACACTCCAAAGATGCAGGCTTCCCGCGTAGCTCCTGATCGAGAGGGCGTACCGCTTGCCAGAGCCCACTTACTGGCACAACATGAAAGACCAAAACTCCCTCACAGGTAGGAAAGAGTGCGGCACAGCTCCGGGGTTCAAAACAAGCAGCTTTATTGATGTTTCTGCGCGTGGATGAAAGGTCCATGGAAACGCTTTGGCAGACGCGTTTCAGCTTGTGTAGCTTTCCTCAGTGCCTCGTTCCGATGGCTCCTCATTATCCCTGGGGGTCAGCTGGTTTATAGATGATGTCGTGACCACTCCCAGTGTGGTAGTTACTTGCCCCTCCTCCGCCTTAAGGTAATACAGGCACTTCGCGCACCTCAGTCCCAAACAAAAGGCATGCTGGTATATGGAGTCACCTCGTGGACGTCCATTAAGTAATTGGGCAATCCAGAACACCAAGTGATGCCCCAATGCTAATTGGCTGATGACCCACACACTGCCGCCGTTGCCTTGGATGGTAAAAGCCACTTGTTTGTCCCCTTCTCAGGCAATTGATATTGCCTCCTCTCTCCCCAGTCCGAAGTAACACCTAATGGCAATTAACAGCAGCCAGGGGGCGACGCGTTGCAGTTCCATGCACACTCCAAAGATGCAGGCTTCCCGCGTAGCTCCTGATCGAGAGGGCGTACCGCTTGCCAGAGCCCACTTACTGGCACAACATGAAAGACCAAAACTCCCTCACAGGTAGGAAAGAGTGCGGCACAGCTCCGGGGTTCAAAACAAGCAGCTTTATTGATGTTTCTGCGCGTGGATGAAAGGTCCATGGAAACGCTTTGGCAGACGCGTTTCAGCTTGTGTAGCTTTCCTCAGTGCCTCATTCCGATGGCTCCTCATTATCCCTGGGGGTCAGCTGGTTTATAGATTCACATAGGATCATTCCATCTTCGAAAATAATCATCCAGCACTCCCAAAGGTATTGGTCACTCGGTAATTTTATTTTGTGACGATAAACATCAACGCGTTTCAGCAGTCTCTTGCTGCCTTGTTCACGATGCCTGAGTGCCATTTCTTCCACATTAAAATAGTCAGTACAAATAAAGAACATTGATGAGGGACTTCACTTTCAATGACTAACATGTAAGCCGTTCTTCCTTGCAGAGCGGTTGCCATCTTGACACGTCTTTTTACTTAGATAGACATTCATTATTAAGAACAGTTCATGCTATTACTTATCCTTCATGACCTTCTTTACATAACAACAATTTTTACTTATATATTGGGTCATATATCATTGATAATATATATCTAATCGCCTGCTTAAGACTCCTATGTTCTGCAGAAACAAACATTTCTTGCAAATTATAGTCCTGCAATTATGGCGATCAAATTATAATTACAAAAACTGCTCTACATGAATTCATTATTTCAATGGTCAATTCACCAGTCTTACCGCATATACAAATCTTATTTGCTCATTAGTATATACTAGCGGTACTTCAACATGGTAATCACAGTACAATTATAAATAATAAAGTGCTAGTGCTTTTTGTGCAAACTTTTCTTTCAAAGTGCAAGTGCTTCATGTATATTGTGTCTTAATTCTTTAAAGACATATAATCATCATATACTTTCAAAGTGCACATATGAGACACTTAAACAGCTTAATCACGATATAAATACTAAAGTGCTAGTGCTTTTGCATATATTTAAAATACTCGTGTAAAATCAGAAAGTGCCAGTGCTTTACAGTATATTCATTTTCCTATTAAAACATATTTCATATTCTGAATAAAAAGCATATTAAAACATATTAATTAAAAATTAAATTGTACCATCCTCAATGTATAATTACAATGTTAAGAACAAATTTCATCTGGTATTCACGACCATTCCCCTCTTATTTCGTTCATTAAAAAAAAAAAAGGAAATTTTTCTAAAAGAAAACAAAATGGTTTTACATTGTGCAGGTTTACCACCATTCTCTCTTCTTCACTTTTATATCTAGTATAGACAGGTATATAGATCCTCATCTACATTTAATCCTTGAGGTTCCTTACTATTGAACTCTAATATGTAGTAGGTCTCCAATTTTCTGAGTTCCTTTTCCCTAACCCCACCTCTTCTTTTTCTGGGGGTTTCTGCTATACAACTATACTCTAAACTAGAGGGATCGCTTTTATGATGGGTTTCAAAATGTCTCGCGATTGGATACGTTCTATCCTGATTCACAATCACTCTCCTATGCTGCAAGATACGCTTATAGACTGGTAAAGTTGTACTACCTATATACATTTTTGGACATGGACATTGTAATAGGTAGACAACAAAGCTAGATCTACAAGTTAAAAAACCCTTAATGGTAACTGTTTTATTAAAAAATGTCTTAAAATCTGTGCGATTCATGCCGTGTTGGCACGCCTTGCACTTAAAACATTTTTTAAAACCTGGTTTTTGTTGGAGCCACATCGGGGCCCCTCCTTTCCTCTCCTGGTACTCACTCTTTACAATTAAATCTTTTAACGATTTTGACTTTCTATACGTGATATCAGGGGGTTTGTTAATTTTGGGGCCCAGTACTGGATCATCCTTAATCAGATACCAATGCCTATTCAAAATGGCTCTTATTTCTTTATGTTTGATGTTAAATGTAGTTATGAATCTATGGTTCTCCCAACTCTTCTGCATTCTCTTTGCATTATTCTTTTGTTGGGTTCTAGATGGTTCAAATAGCACTTTCTGTCTTTCTAAGTTTCTTGCTTTCCTAGCTGCTCCTGTTATTACACTAGGTGAGTATCCTCTTTGAATAAATCTGTCAGTCATCTCTTGCTCTATTCTCAGATATTCTTCTTCGCTACTGCACGCCCTGCGAGCCCTATAAAACTCACCAAAGGGGATACTCCTAATCAAGGGTGCAGGGTGGGCACTACCTGCGTGGAGAATCGTATTACCCGCAGTTGCTTTTCTAAAGGCAGTAGTTTCTAGTTTTCCCCCTACTGGTTTAATACGAATGTCAAGAAAATCTATGGTGGTTTTACTATATTGACCTGTAAACTTTAGATTTAAGGTATTCTGGTTAAGGTCTCTGATGAATAATGCTATGTCCGTTTACGTGCCCTGCCACAGCACAAAAACGTCATCTATGAACCTTACCCATAGCAAAATCTGTTCTGACCATTGTTCAAGTGGTGGCCGTCCGAGCACCTGCTCCTCCCACCAGCCAAGATGTAAATTCGCATAGCTGGGGGCGAAGCAGGTGCCCATCGCCGTCCCCTGTTCCTGTAAAAAAAGTTCCTCACCAAATAGAAAAATATTTTCCGTTAGGCACCATTCCATTAGCTCTAAAATCATTTGATTATGTTTTAAAAATCTAATTGGTCTCCTATTCAAAAAATATTCTGTCGCTTTCAAACCATCGAAATGTCTTATACTAGTGTATAAAGTAGATATATCAAGTGTCACTAGTATCATAGTTGCTTCATTCCAACGTATATCATAAATACATTTAAGAAAATCTGTAGAGTCTTTGATGAATGAGGTCAATGTTCTAACAATCGGATTCAGAAAATAGTCAATATACCTTGAAGCGTTCTCGAATAGGCTTCCACAGGAGGAAATTATTGGTCTACCTGGTGGGGTTGTGGCACTCTTATGCACCTTCGGAAGCATATAAAAGACCGGTATTGCTGGTTTTTCTTTTTTGATAAACTTATATTCGTCCCAGCTTAGCAATTCTTCTTCTTTCCATACATCCAGTCTTTTGAAGAACTGTTCTTTTACTCCTTCATATTCCTTCATACTGATCCTTCGGTAACATTCACAATCATTCAATTGGCTGAGTGCCTCCTTCTTATATAATTCACGACCCCACAACACAACATTTCCTCCTTTGTCCGAAGGCTTTATCAACACCCCCTCTTCTCTTTGTAATTTCGCCACCGTTTTGTGTATTGAAGCCTTTTTTGGATTCATTTTCTTTCTCTTTTGGCTTATTTCATAATACAATTGTTTAAAATCTTTTGTTACTTTTTCACTAAAGATATCCAAATTATCTTTTGCCGCCTGTGGTATAAATCTGGAGGGTGGTCGAAATGGAGTATAGTCTTCTTTTTCTAGCCTAGGGATCACTAGTTCTGGCTGTTCATTGAGATATATATATATATATATATATATATATATATATATATATATATATATATAGGAGCGGGCCACTAGTTTTGAAAATTTCGCGAAGATTCGTCAACCGGCGCCAAAGCTATTGGGAAAACAAAAAACGCTTTTCCTATGGAAACTAGGTCCTAACTATAACTACCTACTGGCGACCGCCAGTAGGTAATATATATATATATATACCAAATTTGCCCATAGGACAAAGACGCACTCACTTGCAGGTGAACTCTTTTCACAAAAGGCTCTTTAATATTCAAGACTGGCAACCGGCATTCACACTGCGATTCTGTTCTCATGCCTGACGCATTTCAGACCCTCACAGTCCTTGTTCACAGGCTCCAGTAAAGCTTTGCACAAACACTTCAGAGGCACCCTTAGGTCTGCAAGCTGATTACAAGTCCCGCCCTCCGGTGGGCCTCACAGGTGAGTGAATTCAACCAGCAAGCTGGGCCATGTTGTGCCCCTATTCCTTTTTACCTTTCATTAGATGTGCACCATTTTACCAGTTAATTATAAAATACTTGTTAGCCCTCCAGTGGGCCTCCCAGTGTGACGCCAGTTCCAGCATGCTAAGAGTGAATAGACTCACCTGAGAGGCCCTATTAGAGGGCAAAAAAAGTATCAACATGGAGGGAAGGAGTATCTTGAAATGCTGATGCTTGGTTTTCGTCAGGAGCCTGTGAAAAAGGGCCGGGAAGCCCGAAACGCGTCAGGCGGAGCAATTATCCACTTGTGAATGCCAGTTCACGCGTTGTGAATAAAGAACTTGTGAAGGAATAAACTGTTGTGGAGTGCATCCTCGTTTTTGGGCACACATGGAACATGTATTTACGGCGGTCCTGCCGTGAGGATATCACTGCCACTGAAATGAATAGTGGAGCTGCAGGGGCATAGAACTGGTCGCAGCCTCAAAGCGGCAACAACAGTTGATCAAAGGAACTGGCATTATTACATGTGGAGGCCCACTCGAGGGCTGTGAAAATAATTTTTATTCGAAGGCAAATGGAGCACACCCACCAGAGGGCGTTAATATGTATTAAGAGACTACAAGTTCCAGCATGCTAAGAGTGAATTGACTCACCTGAGTGGCCCTATTAGAGGGCAATAAAAGTATCAACATGCAGGGAAGGAGTGTCTTGAAATGCTGGTGCTTGGTTTTTGTCAGGAGCCTGTGAACAAGGGCCGGGAGGCCCGAAACGCGTCAGGCGGAGCAATTATCGACTTGTGAATGCTAGTTCACGCGTTGTGAATAAAGAGCTCGTAAAGGAGTAAACTGTTGTGGAGTGCATCCTCGTTTTTTGGGCACACATGGAACATGTATTTAAGGCGGTCCTGCCATGAGGATTGCACCGCCACTGAAATGAATAGTGGAGCTGCAAGGGCATAGAACTGGTCACAGCCTCAAAGCAGCAACAACAGTTGATCAAAGGAACTGGCATTATTACATTTGGGGGCGTACTATAGGGGTATGAAACTCATTTTAATTCAGAGGAAAATGGAGCACACCCACCAGAGGGCGTTAATATGCATTAAGAGACTACATGTTCCAGCATGCTAAGAGTGAATAGACTCACCTGAGAGTATCAACATGCAGGGAAGGAGTGTCTTGAAATTCTGGTGCTTGGTTTTCGTCAGCAAGCTGTGAACAAGGGCCGGGAGGCCAGAAACGCGTCAGGAGGAGCAATTATCCACTTGTGAATGCCAGTTCATGTGTTGTGAATAAAGAACTCGTGAAGGAGTAATCTGTTGTGGAGTGCATCCTCGCTTATGGGCACACATGGTTATATATATATATATATATATTCACTGAAAAAACCATAGGTTTCAGACACGTTATAGTTAGAAATTAGCATTTAAAAAACCTTTGAAATTCACTGAAAAAACCATAGGTTTTAGGGACAGTTATAGTTAGTTGGACATTTCACTCGTACAAAACCATAGAAATTCCCCCGTTATAGTTAGTTCAGCTAACTATAACTCGCGCCCCGCAATGCACTGCTGATGACGTCACATATTACATCACTCATGACATGGTCAGTGACATCACTGATGACATCACTGATGACATCTCAAATGACATCACTGATGACATCACTGATGATATCATCCAGTGACTGTGTGTTTCTGTAAAGTTTAAATGTGTTTAATATATATAGGGAAAGGCGTATTGAAGAATGAGTGGGTGTATAAGTGTCTGAATGGATGATTTAGTACGTGAGTGACTGACTCTACAAGTGAGTGATTAAATGTATCTTACTGAATGCATGGGTTAGTGACTAAACTGTGTGAATGTCTGTATCCGTCTGTCTGTTGGTTTGTAAGCGGCTGCATGGCTTTCTGAATAGCTACATGAGTGTCTACATGGGTTATTGATTGATTGTCTGAGTATCTGTATGGGTGCCTGAGTGTTTGTGTGGGTGGGGTGTGTGTGACTCTGTGCATAGAAGTGTGAGTTGGTGATTCACTGGGTGCATGGTTTCAAGAGTGCATCTGTGATGGACTGTATGGGTGGGTGAGTGTGTGTATGGGTGTGTTAGTGATTGAAAGTATATCTCAGTGGTACATGTGTGAGTAACTACATATGTGAAAGGCAGTATATATGTGTGTTGGAGTATATAAATGGCTATAAGTGAGAGTGTGTGATTGTGAGAGTGGCTGTATGGATGAGTGTGTACTTGTATCAGTGATTGTATAAGAGTGTAAGAATGTGCTAGTATTTGTATGAGTAAGTGAGCTGGTGTGTGTATAACTGTATAGGTGAGTAAATGGGTGTGTGATTAAGTTTTTGCATGACTGACTAGGTGTGTGAGTACCTCTATGGATGAGTGGCGGTGTGTGAGTGTTTATATAGGTGTATGAGTGCATATGATAGTCCTGTACTGAGTGACTAAGTATGAGTGACTGTACGGGTGAGTGAGTGGATGTGTGTGTAGACCTAAGAATCAGTGAGTGGGTATGTAGTTTTTGGTGTTGGAGTGTCTATGGTTTTGAGAATGGCAGTCTGTAATTTAGAGTGGGTGTATCAAAAGTTATATTAGGGTGTGAGAAGATGCATGAAATTATCACATGGATGATGTCATCAGTGATGTCATTTGAGATGTCATCAGTGATGTCATCAGTGATGTCACTGACCATGTCATGAGTGATGTAATATGTGACGTCATCAGCAGTGCATTGCGGGAGCGCGAGTTATAGTTAGCTGAACTAACTATAACGGGGGAATTTCTATGGTTTTGTACGAGTGAAATGTCCAACTAACTATAACTGTCCCTAAAACCTATGGTTTTTTCAGTGAATTTCAAAGGTTTTTTAAATGCTAATTTCTAACTATAACGTGTCTGAAACCTATGGTTTTTTCAGTGAATTTCAAAGGTTTTTTAAATGCTAATTTCTAATTATAACGTGCCTGAAACCTATGATTTTTTAAGTGAATTTCAAAGGTTTTTTTAAATGCTAGTTTCTAACTATGCCTACAGAGGTAGGACATGTGAAGAAAGAAGAAAAAACGCACAGAAAGAAGCAAAAGATGTGCAGAAAGAACCAACAGAGGAGCAGAAAGAGGCCTTGTTGCAAAATCATCCTGTGCCCACAACTTTTTCAGACGGGTACTGGTGGTAACTGACTCTGACTAACCAGAGCCAGTGCTATGCTAAAAGACACTTAGAATACAGTGAAAACACCTACATACACTAGGGAACACTATGCGTTGGGGTACCCCTGTGATTAGCATGACCTCCTCTGCAAGTCCCTAGTACATAATAGGGCAGGGGGATTAAAACTACCTCTTAAAACGCGCTACAGGGCGCGTTTGCACAGTGGTGAAGGGAGGGGGGCCTGAGGTGACATGTGTGCAAACGCACCCCGTGGCGCGTTTTAAGTTGCGGGATTAAGTCCCCTTGAATTCTGAGGGTCCCTGGGGCCCAACTAGCCCCCAGGAACCTACAGTTAGGACCACAGAGCTGAGTTGCAGAGAGGCGTTCCGAGGCCACGCACCTTTTTCACCTCTCTGCAACGCAACTCTGTTGTGCTTACTGAAGGTACCTGGTGGGCTAGTTGGCCCCCAGGGTCCCTCAGGATTCAAAGGGAATTAATTCCCCAACTTAAAACGCACCACAGGGCGTGTTTGCGCACATGTCACCTGAGGCCCCGCCCCCTCCCTTCACCACTGTGCAAACGCGCCCCGTGGTGCGTTTTAAGTTGGGGGATTAGGTCACCTTGAATCCTGAGGGTCCCTGGGGCCCAACTAGCCCACTAGGTACTTCCAGTAAGCACCACAGGCCTGCGTTGCAACGCCTGTAACAAATTGTGCAGTTGTGTTTAGGTAGTGAAGAGGGTCGTGCTGAGGGTAGTGTTTTAGGGTTTAGGGTAGTGCAGTGGTATTTGTGTAGTGTAGGGGGTCATGCTGGGGGTAGATTTAGGGTTTAGGGTAGTGCAGTGGTGTTTGGGTAGTGTAGGGAGTCGTGCTGGGGGAGTGTTTTAGGGTTTAGGGTAGTGCAGTGGTGTTTGGGTAGTGTAGGGGGTCGTGCTGGGGGTAGTGTTTTAGGGTTTAGGGTAGTGCAGTGGTGTTTGGGTAGTGTAGGGGGTCGTGCTGGGGGTAGTGATTTAGGGTAGTGCAGTGGTGTTTGGGTAGTGTAGGGGGTACTGCTGGGGGTAGTGTTTTAGGGTTTAGGTTAGTGCAGTGGTGTTTGGGTAGTGTAGGGGTACTGCTGGGGGTAGTGTTTTAGGGTTTAGGGTAGTGCAGTGGTGTTTGTGTAGTGTAGGGGGTAGTGTTTTAGGGTTTAGGGTAGTGCAGTGGTGTTTGTGTAGTGTAGGAGGTCGTGTTTTAGGGTTTAGGGTAGTGCAGTGGTCTTTGGGTAGTGTAGGGAGTTGTGCGGGGGTAGTGTTTTAGGGTTTAGGGTAGTGTAGGGGGTCATGCGGGGGGTAGTGTTTTAGGGATTAGGGTAGTGCATTGGTGTTTGGGTAGTGTAGGGGGTCATGCGGGGGTAGTGTTTTAGGGTTTAGGGCAGTGCAGTGGTGTTCGGGTAGTGTAGGGGTCGTGCTGGGGGAGTGTTTTAGGGTTTAGGGCAGTGCAGTGGTGTTCGGGTAGTGTAGGGGGTCGTGCTGGGGGAGTGTTTGAGGGTTTAGGGCAGTGCAGTCGTGTTCGGGTAGTGTAGGGGGTTGTGCTGGGGGTAGTATTTTAGGGTTTAGGGTAGTGCAGTGGTGTTCGGGTAGTGTAGGGGGTCGTGCTGGGGGTAGTGTTCTAGGGTTTAGGGCAGTGCAGTGGTGTTTGGGCAGTGTAGGGGGTAATGCTGGGGGTGGTGTTTTAGGGTTTAGGGCAGTGCAGTGGTGTTCGGGCAGTGTAGGGGGTCATGCTGGGGGTGGTGTTTCAGGGTTTAGGGCAGTGCAGTGGTGTTCGGGCAGTGTAGGGGGTGGTGTTTCAGGGTTTAGGGCAGTGCAGTGGTGTTCGGGCAGTGTAGGGGGTCGTGCAGGGGGTGGTGTTTCAGGGTTTAGGGCAGTGGTGTTCGGGCAGTGTAGGGGGTCGTGCTGGGGGTGGTGTTTCAGGGTTTGGGGCAGTGCAGTGGTGTTCGAGCAGTAAAGGGGGTCGTGCTGGAGGTGGTGTTTCAGGGTTTAGGGCAGTGCAGTGGTGTTCGGGCAGTGTAGGGGGCGGTGCAGGGGGTGGTGTTTCAGGGTTTAGGGCAGTGCAGTGGTGTTCGGGCAGTGTAGGGGGTGCTGCAGGGGGTGGTGTTTTAGGGTTTAGGGCAGTGCAGTGGTGTTCGGGCAATGTAGGGGGTCATGCAGGGGGTGGTGTTTCAGGGTTTAGGGCAGTGCAGTGGTGTTCGGGCAGTGTAGGGGGTCGTGCTGGGGCTGGTGTTTCAGGGTTTAGGGCAGTACAGTGGTGTTCGGGCAGTGTAGGGGGTCGTGCTGGGGCTGGTGTTTCAGGGTTTAGGGCAGTGCAGTGGTGTTCGGGCAGTGTAGGGGTCGTGCTGGGGCTGGTGTTTCAGGGTTTAGGGCAGTGCAGTGGTGTTCGGGCAGTGTAGGTGGTCGTGCTGGGGCTGGTGTTTCAGGGTTTAGGGCAGTGCAGTGGTGTTCGGGCAGTGTAGGGGGTCATGCTGGGGCTGGTGTTTCAGGGTTTAGGGCAGTGCAGTGGTGTTCGGGCAGTGTAGGGGGTCTTGCTGGGGCTGGTGTTTCAGAGTCTAGGGCAGTGCAGTGGTGTTTGGGCAGTGTAGGGGGTCTTGCTGGGGCTAGTGTTTCAGGGTTTAGGGCAGTGCAGTGGTGTTCGGGCAGTGTAGGGGGTCGTGCTAGGGGTGGTGTTTCAGGGTTTAGGGCAGTGCAGTGGTTTTGGGCAGTGTAGGGGGTCATGCTGGGGCTAGTGTTTCAGGATTTAGGGCAGAGCAATGGTGTTCAGGCAGTGTAGGGGTTTTGCTGGAGGTGGTGTTTCAGGGTTTAGGGCAGTGCAGTGGTGTTCGTGCAGTGTAGGGGGTGTTGTTTCAGGGTTTAGGGCAGTGGTGTTCAGGCAGTGTAGGGGGTCTTGCTGGGGTTGATGTTTCAGGGTTTAGGGCAGTGCAGTGGTGTTCGGGCAGTGTAGGGGGTCGTGCTGGGGGTGGTGTTTCAGGGTTTAGGGCAGTGCAGTGGTGTTCCGGCAGTGTAGGAGGTCGTGCAGGGGGTGGTGTTTCAGGGTTTAGGGCAGTGCAGTGGTGTTCGGGCAGTGTAGGGGGTCATGCTGGGGGTGGTTTTTCAGGGTTTAGGGCAGTGCAGTGGTGTTCGGGCAGTGTAGGGTGTCGTGCTGAGGGGTGGTGTTTCAGGGTTTAGGGCAGTGCAGTGGTGTTCGGGCAGTGTAGGGGGTCGTGCAGGGGGTGGTGTTTCAGGGTTTAGGGCAGTGCAGTGGTGTTTGGGCAGTGTAGGGGGTCGTGCAGGGGGTGGTGTTTCAGGGTTTAGGGCAGTGCAGTGGTGTTCGGCCAGTGTAGGTGGTCTTGCTGGGGGTGGTGTTTCAGGCTTTAGTGCAGTGGTGGTCGGGCAGTGTCGGGGGTCTTGCTGGGGGTGGTGTTTCAGGGTTTAGGGCAGTGCAGTGGTGTTCGGGCAGTGTAGGGGGTCTTGCTGGGGCTGGTGTTTCAGGTTTTAGGGCAGTGCAGTGGTGTTCGGGCAGTGTAGGGGGTCGTGCTGGGGCTGGTGTTTGAGGGTTTAGGGTAGTGCAGTGGTGTTCGGACAGTGTAGGGGGTCATGCTGGGGCTGGTGTTTCAGGGTTTAGGGCAGTGCAGTGGTTTTCGGGCAGTGTAGGCGGTCGTGCTGGGTCTGGTGTTTCAGGGTTTAGGGCAGTGCAGTGGTGTTCGGGCAGTGTACGGGGTTGTGCTGGGGCTGGTGTTTCAGGGTTCAGGGCAGTGCAGTGGTGTTCGGGCAGTGTAGGGGGTCGTGCTGGGGGTGGTGTTTCAGTGTTTAGGGCAGTGCAGTGGTGTTCGGGCAGTGTAGGGGGTCGTGCTGGGGCTGGTGTTTCATGGTTTAGGGCAGTGCAGTGGTGTTCGGGCAGTGTAGGGGGTCGTGCTGGGGGTGGTGTTTCAGGGTTTAGGGCAGTGCAGTGGTGTTCGGGCAGTGTAGGGGGTCATGCTGGGGGTGGTGTTTCAGGGTTTAGGGCAGTAGAGTGGTGTACGGGCAGTGTAGGGGGTCTTGCTGGGGGTGGTGTTTCAGGGTTTAGGGCAGTGGTGTTCGGGCAGTGTAGGGGGTCTTGCTGGGGGTAGTGTTTCGGGGTTTAGGGCAGTGCAGTGGTGTTCGTGCAGTGTAGGGCATCGTGCTGGGGGTGGTGTTTCAGGGTTTAGGGCAGTGCAGTAGTGTTCGGGCAGTGTAGGGGATCGTGCAGGGGGTGGTGTTTCAGGGTTTAGGGCAGTGCAGTGGTGTTTGGGCAGTGTAGGGGGTCGTGCTGGGGGTGGTGTTTCAGGGTTTAGGGCAGTGCAGTGGTGTTCGGGCAGTGTAGGGGGTTGTGCAGGGGGTGATGTTTCAGGGTTTAGGGCAGTGCAGTGGTGTTCGGGCAGTGTAGGGGTCGTGCTGGGGCTGGTGTTTCAGGGTTTAGGGCAGTGCAGTGGTGTTCGGGCAGTGTAGGGGGTCTTGCTGGGGGTGGTGTTTCAGGGTTTAGGGCAGTGGTGTTCGGGCAGTGTAGGGGGTCTTGCTGGGGGTGGTGTTTCAGGGTTTAGGGCAGTGCAGTGGTGTTCGGGCAGTGTAGGGGGTCTTGCTGGGGGTAGTGTTTCAGGGTTTAGGGCAGTGCAGTGGTGTTCGTGCAGTGTAGGGGGTCGTGCTGGAGATGGTGTTTCAGGGTTTAGGGCAGTGCAGTAGTGTTCGGGCAGTGTAGGGGGTCGTGCAGGGGGTGGTGTTTCAGGGTTTAGGGCAGTGCAGTGGTGTTCGGGCAGTGTAGGGGGTCGTGCTGGGGGTGGTGTTTCAGAGTTTAGGGCAGTGCAGTGGTGTTCGGGCAGTGTAGGGGGTCGTGCTGGGGGTGGTGTTTCAGGGTTTAGGGCAGTGGTGTTCGGGCAGTGTAGGGGGTCTTGCTGGGGGTGATGTTTCAGGGTTTAGGGCAGTGCAGTGGTATTCGGGCAGTGTAGTAGGTCTTGCTGGGGGTAGTGTTTCAGGGTTTAGGGCAGTGCAGTGGTGTTCGGGCAGTGTAGGGGTCATGCTGGGGGTGGTGTTTCAGGGTTTAGGGCAGTGCAGTGGTGTTTGGGCAGTGTAGGGGGTCGTGAAGGGGGTGGTGTTTCAGGGTTTAGGGCAGTGCAGTGGTGTTCGGGCAGTGTAGGGGGTCGTGCTAGGGTATGTGTTTCAGGGTTTAGGGCAGTGCAGTGGTGTTCGGGCAGTGTAGGGGGTCGTGCTGGGGGTAGTGTTTTAGGGTTTAGGGTAGTGCAGTGGTGCTTGTGTAGTGTAGGGGGTTGTGCTGGGGGTAGTGTTTTAGGGTTTAGGGTAGTGCAGTGGTGTTTGTGTAGTGTAGGGGTCATGTTTTAGGGTAGTGCAGTGGTGTTTGGGTAGTGTAGGGGGTCGTGCTGGGGGTAGTGTTTTAGGGTTTAAGGTAGTGCAGTGGTGTTTGTGTAGTGTAGGGGGTCGTGCTGGGGGTAGTGTTTTAGGGTTTAAGGTAGTGCAGTGGTGTTTGTGTAGTGTAGGGGGTCGTGCTGGGGGTAGTGTTTTAGGATTTAGGTTAGTGCAGTGGTGTTTGGGCAGTGTAGGGGGTCGTGCTGGGGGTAGTGTTTTAGGGTTTAAGGTAGTGCAGTGGTGTTTGTGTAGTGTAGGGGGTCGTGCTGGGGTAGTGTTTTAGGTTTTAGGGTAGTGCAGTGGTGCTTGTGTAGTGTAGGGGGTCGTGCTGGGGGTAGTGTTTTAGGGTTTAGGGTAGTGCAGTGGTGTTTGTGTAGTGTAGGGGGTCATGTTTTAGGGTAGTGCAGTGGTGTTTGGGTAGTGTAGGGGGTCGTGCTGGGGGTAGTGTTTTAGGATTTAGGTTAGTGCAGTGGTGTTGGGGTAGTGTTTTAGGGTTTAGGGTAGTGCAGTGGTGTTTGTGTAGTGTAGGGGGTCATGCTGGGGGTAGTGTTTTAGGGTTTAGGATAGTGCAGTGGTGCTTGTGTAGTGTAGGGGGTCGTGCTGGGGTAGTGTTTTAGGGTTTAGGGTAGTGCAGTGGTGTTTTTGTAGTGTAGGGGGGTCATGTTTTAAGATGCAACGCTCCAATACCTGACCAGTCTGCACTACATAAAACTGCAAAAAAACTAAAAATAATAAGCGTTTTGCACACTTTTGTCATTGGGCTATATGTGGGCTACATCTGGGTAATATTTGTGCTACATTTGGGCTCTTTTTTCACTGGTGGCCATCTTGGAAGACTTCTTTGTTATGAAGTTTCCTAATTTCCTCATTTACTGCAGTCTCCTCAGTAGGAAATGCTTTCAGTTTTTTACTTTGATTCCATCAAGAAGGCATTCAGATGTGTCACACATTTGCCATAAATTCAGAATGTTATTACTCTAGTTGTTCATTAGATCACTGTAGTAAAGCTACTGCTCACCAAGGAGTTAACTGGAAGTCTACTGCTGGTATTGAAAGTGATTGTTTCAGTCTGCATGTCAGAATTTTCTAATGAAATAGAAGAGGATTTGAGATCTCACTTAAAACATGCACTAAATTTTCTTTTTGCAGCACTAACCATAATTTCTATGGCAAAATGAACCCCCTCATTTTGTTCCTTTTTAAATTAAATGTTTTAAGTGTTACCAGTTTATTCCAATCAAGATGCCTTCAGGTGTGCCATACTTTTGTCATAAGTAAGGCTGTTAGCACTCTAGTTGTTCTTTAGAACACTCTGGGAAGCTGCAGTAGAACACAAAGGCATCAACTGACAGGCTGCTCCTGTTGAAATATAACAGGAAGATATTTGAGATCTCACTTAAAACATGTCCTAATTTTTCTTTCTACAGCACTAACCATAATTTCTATGGCAAAATGAACCCCCTCATTTTGTTCCTTTTTAAATTAAATGTTTTAAGTGTTACCAGTTTATTCCAATCAAGATGGCTTCAGGTGTGCCATACTTTTGTCATAAGTAAGACTGTTAGCGCTCTAGTTGTTCTTTAGAACACTCTGGGAAGCTGCAGTAGAACACAAAGGCATCAACTGACAGGCTGCTCCTGTTGAAATATAACAGGAAGATATTTGAGATCACACTTGAAACATGTCCTAATTTTTCTTTCTACAGCACTAACCATAATTTCTATGACAAAATGAACCCCATCATTTTGTTCCTTTTTAAATTAAATGTTTTAAGTGTTACCAGTTTATTCCAATCAAGATGGCTTCAGGTGTGCCATAATTTTGTCATAAGTAAGACTGTTAGCGTTCTAGTTGTTCTTTAGAACACTCTGGGAAGCTGCAGTAGAACACAAAGGCATCAACTGACAGGCTGCTCCTGTTGAAATATAACAGGAAGATATTTGAGATCACACTTGAAACATGTCCTAATTTTTCTTTCCAGAGCACTAACCATAATTTCTATGACAAGATGAACCCCATCATTTTGTTCCTTTTTAAATTAAATGTTTTAAGTGTTACCAGTTTATTCCAATCAAGATGGCTTCAGGTGTGCCATACTTTTGTCATAAGTAAGGCTGTTAGCACTCTAGTTGTTCTTTAGAACACTCTGGGAAGCTGCAGTAGAACACAAAGGAATCAACTGACAGTCTCTGCCCTTGTTGGATGTACATGTTTTACTGAGAATGTCAGACTTCATTCTCACATGACTGAGAAAGATAATGTGAATTTACAGAAAATATGCTCTCATTTTAGCTTCTGGGGCACCTTCCAAAACTGTATGGGACAAGCATGTGAAAATAGTTTTCTCTCAATCATGATTCATGATATCCCAGCAGAAGGTTTTTCACAGGGTAAAATCACCTTAGAACACACCACAATTCCTGAAATTAGTATGGTACAATCAACAAATGAATCTAATGTAACTAAAGTCTGTTATCACCCTTTATAGTTCTCCTTTTGGTAACCCTCAAAATCTTCGATTCACTACAATGCATTTCAATGGTACTATCATTTATATTGGTCCCAAGATGGCTGCCAGCAATTCCAGGATGAAGTGCTGACAGCCAATCAGATCTCACGATGACATGTGTCGTTAGGCTCCGCCCAGATATATATGTGTTTTTACTTTTGATTTTCTCAGCAACTACTGAACGGATTTACACCATTTAACAAAAGGGTTCTTTTTGAACCAAGAACTACCTCTTTGCCAAATTTGGTGTAATTCCGTTCAGCAGTTCGGGCTGTAGCCTTGCATAAAGTTTCCTATGGGAAATTGATTTTTTTACTCTTATTTTTTTAATTTCTCCGCAACTACTGAACGGATTTACACCATTTAACAAAAAGGGTTCTTTCTGAACCAAGAACTACCTCTTTGCCAAATTTGGTGTAATTCCGTTCAGCAGTTCGGGCTGTAGCCGTGTCTAAAGTTTCCTATGGGAAAATGAATGGGGAAAACACGTTTTGGGACCCCCCTTTTTTCTCAGCCCCCGCTTGACGAATCACCCTGAGACTTTCAGGGTAGGAGCGGACCGGAGCGGGCCATAAAGTTTGAAAATTTCGCGAAGATTCGTCAACCGACGCAAGAGTTATTTCAAATAGAATGTCGCGGATTTCCTATGGAAAATAGGTCCTAACTATAACTATCTACTGGCGACCGCCAGTAGATAATATATATGTATATATATATATTCAAACCAATTCTGAACTCCGTACAGATCAGACACCGACACAGGGGAAGCATTGCTATTCCATCCTTCCATTTATTACGAAATTATCGCTATGACGCGTTTTGGTATACCTGCCTTGTTCACATATATATATATATATATAATATATTCATCAAAGTCCCCACAAGGACGAAGCGGAGCACTCCACGGTGTCATGCCTTACATTTATTTCTTTGGAGTTGGCAGACGCGTTTCGGCATTCCTGCCTTTATCAATGCCAGTTGCACATGTTTAGTAAGTTTCATTCGCATTTAAAACATTGCCATGGTAAGGGATGACGGACTCGTAGTTCATTGTACTTACACTCCCTTAATGTCCGCCATTATTGCATGTCTATATTGCACATTGTCTCTCAGTGAGTGTGGCTTCATACTGATAATATCCATTTCACTCGAGTAATGGTCCCTGTAGTAGTGAGCATGCAAGCCATCATTGTATTCATGCAAATCCTCTCACCAAATGCGGTCGATAAATGAAGGCAGTTCCCCGCCCTGCCGTGCTCCCACCTCCGACACATGCATCCATGGGAGCCGGTTAAGTAACCGTATTCCCTCCATTCAAGTGATGGCAATCTCGTGTCGATGGGTGTCATATTCCTAGGGGTAGGCGGTGGTTCTGGCAGCTTTCATTTCTTCACCACCAAGTTGCCACACTGCTGCCAAACAAACTTGTGGGTGGGTGCTTCCGTCGCGACTGTGGCAGTCACGAAACTACATATTCACCAAAGTCCCCACAAGGACGAGGCAGAGCACTCCACAGAGTCATGTCATTATAGTATTGAGCATGCGAGCTATTATTTATATAATTTTTTTGATGACTCAGTTGTCAATTCTCACAAAAATATTAGATGAAGGGTATGAGGACGTTGTAATGTAAAGTATGGGTTTATTTAAAAAAACATATTAGTAATATTTTTGTAGGATGAGCTGGTGTGGGTACTGGGCTATAAGAGTCATTAGTGTTTTAGGTCTCTCTTCCAAGACCATTTGTTACCTTACAGTGGTCTTAGAGGCCATCTTTGCTAACCATTGGTTGGCTTCAATGTCACTCTCAATTGCTTGCTTCTTATTCATCTGCTTCTGTAGGCTTTCCTCCCTCTTCTTGTGCTTGCCCCTTCCATGGATCATGGATGCATTACTGTGTCCTTCCCGTGATCACTTTTTCAGGTGCTAGTTTTTAAGTCTCACCTGAGATAGCGTGTGCGCTGTTGCTTGCAAGACATTTGCTTACAGGGGGCTTAGAGCCTGCCCATTGCTTACCAATGGTTGGCTTCATCGTCACTCTCATTTGCTTCTTCCTCTTTGGTCAGTGCATGTCATCCGGACTTCCTCTTCTTGAGTTTGGCCCTCCCACAGAGACTGGCCCAAGTGCTGCTTCCTTGCTGAGGGTACTTCCACTGCTCACGCTTTCGGAGCTTCTTTTTTGATATTGTGGAAGCACTTCATAGCTGCACATTGCTTGTCCCCTCACCCTCTTCTGGCTGACTTTTTTATTGCTTGTCTCCACTGTCTGTCGTGTTGCATGCCCCATCCTGCCCTACTCCAGCTGTCCCTCATGTCACTTACTACCTCATGCCCTCATCCCACTGTCTGATTTGACCCCTCCAATGCCTATGCTATGTATACCATCCCTCATGCCCCACCTCATCCCCCTTCTTGCATTGTGTTGCTTGCCCCATTCCTACCGCATAGTATTGCTCACCCTGCCCCTCCCGCCAGAGAAAAAAGTGCTATGACATTGCCAGTGCTTTTAAAAAAAACTTTCAGCCATGCTGCACAGCTAAAAGACATCGATAATGCCAATTGCTCTTGCAGTGGCTTGAACTATTGGCTTTACCAATGCTTGTTTCTCTTTGTTTAAGCACTCTAAGAGAGGGCATGTTTTTTCCAACTTTCTCCTCTGTGTACTTCTCTCTCCTCTGTGTTCCTCCCGCATTCCCTTCCTGTGTACCGTTTGTTTTCCGTGTGCTGCTTCAGCCTCTTCTGCCCATCCTCTGTTGTTTGTGTGCTTGCTTCCCCAGCCCCTACCACCAACTCTCTGTTCTCTGTGTACTTCCTCAGCTCCTCCCCATTTGTTTGCCCTTCTCTCCGTGTTGCCTCATCCTGAACCCACTCCCCCATTTGTTTTTTTTTTCAAACAAACAGGCAATGGGTTGGGTAAAGAGGCAACATGGAGGGAGGAGAGCGGGAGAGAAAGACATGGGTGGTGGGGAGAGGATATATGGCTAATAATAAAGAAATGCACTATGGCTGCGGCATAGCCCCTTTTTTATTTGTTTAAGCTACACTACACAGCAGCCACTGTACAGCATTGTTACAAATCATTGTGAAAACCAATAGCTGTCATAAGTCAGACCTATTGGCTTTGCCAATGCTTATTTGTAGTATGTGCTTTTTACAGGTACAACAGCTATGCCTAGTGTAATTATGTGTGCTGTGCCTTGTATACCTGTAAAAGGTGCAGCCCCCCTGTCATGTTTCAGGAACAGCCGCAGAATCACCCATAGTTGCTGTCTTTGTGTTAAAATCTATTAAGGCACAGTTTACTCTTGGATTCACCTTTGTCATACTTTTCAATCAAAATAATATCTGATATCAGTAGCCAGAATGCAAGGAACAGGAAGGCAATGAAAGTAAAGCTTTAATGAATTATATTAAACATAAAAAACACTCCATTGCCTCTCTTCATCAACCAAACTCTGCAATGTCAACACAAAACAACACAAAGCCTTATGTCTTTTTAAAACAGCATTTTATCACCAAAGCTTTCTCATATCCTTGTAGGTTGAAAATTGTAGCTAAACTTTAAAAGACACTAAGACCAAAGTATAACAAGCATTAGCAAAGCCAATAGGTCTAATCTTGGCAAGTTGTGCGATGGTTACATTTTAAAAATTTTTACAAGCATATGCCACAAAAAGAAAAAGAAACAAATGACACATAAACATGCTCCCACAATTTGCATTAAACATTTAAAAATCATTCACTTATGTGACCATTTTCATGTGAAATGTTTTAAATAACAAGCCTTTCAGTTGTATTGTATTATTATTGTGTGCTTTGTATGCATTGTATTGTTAATGTTATTTGTAAAGAAGACAAGAATAACCACATAACAAAGCACTCAAATCTCCAACATCTACAATGTTACGTAAACACGTTATAAGTGCAGATAAAATACATGTCTGGTATTTAAAGGTAAGAAGCAAAATACATGAAATTAAAAAATACACTTGAAACCAGCTTTGTTACTAAAGAGAAAGGAGCTATTTTTAGGTGGAAGTGAACAACGTGTACAGGGTTGTGCAGTCAATTAAAGTGAAGTGAAGTTAAAGTGGGCTAACTCATAGCCCCAAGCTGTATGCTGTGGTGTGTTGAAGCAAACTGTGATTGTTAGCATAACAGACCAATGGAAGAAGCCCTCTGATCAAATCCCCTTTAAGTATATATATTGTGTTTGAACATGTTGGATAAAACATAGTCTGATGAGATAGCTAAAGCCGTCTCAAAGGCTAGACCGAAATAACTGGACATTCATACATGTATTAAATCCTCTGTTTGCTACACACAACTCACTAAATGAATTATGATCCACAAATAAACCACACTCTGTCCCTCACCAATTGTCATCTAGCCATATTGGCAGTTTAATTCTGTGTGTTTGCAAAAGAGTAACGCAGCCAACGCTGAAAATGTTTAATTACCCAAGTATTATGAAAAAAATGAACGAACTATATTCAAATTCTGCTATATCCTTAACCCTACTACATTATTCATTCCCCATTTACATAGTTGATCTCCCATTCACATACCAACCTAAAACAACCCTACATTGCTTCTGGCATTACCAAATAATTACTGTTCTTAATTACTTGCTTACCTACACGTGAACCACAAATAAGACCCATCTAATATAATAAACAGTTTATAACAAGCAAAATAGACAAGTGCACAGATCTGGGGTTCTTCCTGAAAACATATTGGGATCATTTTGAAGTAGGATAGCAAAAAATACTATTTAAAATATTTCAAAATGTTTTTTATGACATCAGTGCAGTGTATGAAACAAACAAAAGAATTAGCAGAACATCAGAAATTGAGAACAGCATTATATGCAGTAAAGGGTCTACTTTCAGTTTGCGAATTTAAACTGAGGATTTGTTAACTTTTGAATTATTAATTTTAAAAAACAATAAAAGATGAAGTATAGCATTTTAGATGGCGGTCATAAAGGTTTCATTTTTAGATCACAAGGAAATTATGCAAACTACCTTTGGGTTTTAAGTGTTATTTTGTCATTAAATTGTTTGTTTGCACAAATTGTATGTGTGTTAGCAGGAAAAATCACCTAAGCAATACCATTTAACTGCCTCCATTTTGAATCTGTTAATGTGTACTATAACTTCATGAAACATATGTGAAATACAAATCTTGACACTTTTTTTGCACGTCTTATTTAAAGTGTGCTCTGGGAATATACTCGCGCTGTAAAAAAATAATAATAACTCCTACCAAAATCCCTGCAACACACTACACTTTAGTTATATGCTGGGCCCCAAACTGTATGAATGACTCTCATCACCATCATTGGTACATTTCCAGGTGTTTGCGGTGCACTATTCCAATGATTTCATTTTCTGGATAGTGTTCCATTAAGAACAACAAACTCTCTAACAGTAGCAAGTTGTTTTGCAACACACGTGTTTTTTCACCTGATGCCAGTGGCAATGAATTGTTCTGTGTCAGAGTTCACTTGCAAGAATTTTCCGGGAGCCGATTCCCTTAAGCAAGGACAGGCTGTAATTATTGAATTCTGCATTAACAAACCTCAGAGCTGTGAGTTTCCTTCAGACCATGACGCCTAAAAAGTCACTCTGTGTGCCAAGTTAACCCTGCACGCACCCGTAATCCTTAATTTAGTTACAATACACAAGGCCTGATTACTTTTCAGGCCAACTATAAATACTGACTTACTGATTACTTTTCAGGCCAACTATAATCACTGACATATCACAGCACTTTTTAAACTTTGAAAATGAACCCATGAATTCACAAACAGCAGTACACAGAACATGATAACCAGCCATAGATATGCAACTTAAAGGCTTGGCCCAGGGTCCCCTCACTCCCACCTCCCATGGATCACTCTCATACTGAAACTGTGCATTCATTTTGAAACCGTATATGTTGAATTACCAAAAAGCAAATTTTTCAGTCCGAATTCATTCAAAAACATTATCTCTCTAAATGCAATTGATAAATAACTTCAATGAGTCTAGTAATACAGTTAGCATATGCTAAATCATTTCAATGATCTAGCATTAAAGGTTTGATACATTAGATCATTTCACTGATCTAATATTATAAAAATCTTTTGTAATCTAATTATTAAATTTTACTCCTTAAATTGCATTTACTTTACCTCATGGTGAAGTATCTTAATTTTACAATAATATTGTATGTTAAATAATTTCAGTGCTCTAGAATATTACGTTTTTACACATTAAAAAATTTCAGTGATCTAGGCTATATGCTTGATACATTAAACCATTTCAGTGTCTACTATTATAGGTATATGTTAAATCATTTCAGCCATCTATAGGTCAGTTATATTAAAATTTCATTGATATAGTGTTGATGCTATCTTATCAGATCATCAAAATAAAGCCTCAATACAGGATTGGGGATGGTGTTAAACCTCAAGCCTGGATGAGGCAATGTGTCCCTAATTGTCACCAAAATACAAACAAAATAGTTATAATTTCAATTAAATAAATCCTCAAGAGTCAGAAGTAAAATGTAAACCATGAAGGTTTATTTAAAAAATTGAGGTGCAATACAGAAGGCAAACATAATAGTCAAAATACATAATAATCGATATAGGAAATAAGCAGAAAGCAAAAAGAAAATGCAGTAAGAGAATGACATGAAGTCAAAGCAAAAATATTCTAAGTCCAAAGTATGAGACAAACCGACAATGGTTCAGTCTCTAAAGTTGGGGAGACAGAAGATTGGCTCACCTTCAAAAGTGCCATATTGGATAGGATAATTTACCATAGAAGTCAATGGAAATCACTCAGTCAGCATAAGGTACGCAATGCTAAACAAATCACAATACAGGATTATACAACATCACCTATTGCCACCATTCTAGCACTAACTGCTGACTGAATATTAATGTGCCCTCCTCTAACCGAATGTCATTGGATGTGGTGGTACAAATGTAGTTACAAAAACAATGAATGTCTAAAAAATGAAGGAATTCAGTGTTATTAGCAGGAAGGACCTTGAATGTTGCTAAAGACTTCCTCTATAGTTCTTCGAGAACAGCATGTCAATACAGAGCATTACATAGTGCCCATTTTGGTTACCTGCAGTGAACAGAGAAGTGAGAACTCTTCATGGAGGAAGTTAGGCCTAATTCAGGCCTAGTCATTCACAGGAAAATACAGGTTTGTCAAGTGCAGTGATTTTGTTTTAGTGCCGAAATGTTCATATTGTTAACCATACATTGTATCACATCAAAATCAGCTTTACCAATAGTGATATAGGATTAATGCATTAAATCACTTTAGTGGTCTAGGGTTATAAATGTGATTCTATAAATCATCTCAGTGATCAAGCATTATCGGTACCATACAGTAAATTATTTCACTGATCTAATACCAAAGATTTTTATTTTAAATCATTTCAGTGATCTAGTATTATAGGTATCATATTTTAAATCATTTCAGTGATCTAGTATTTTATGTTTGATATGTTAAATCATTTCAGTGCTCTAGAATTTAAGGTATTGTATATTAAATCATTTCAGCAATCTAGTATTATGGTTTGGTACATGAAATCATTTCAGTGATCTAGTATTATGGGGATGATACGTTAAATCATTTCAATGATCTAGTATTATAGGTATCATATGTTAAATCATAACAGTGATATAGTATAATAGGTCTGATACAGTAAATAATTCAATGATCTAGTATAGGTTTGATAGGTGAAATCATTTCAATGCTCTAGTACTATAGGTTTGCTATGTTAAATTATTGGAGTGATCTACTATGTTAGGTTTGATACGTTAAATATTTTCACTGAGATAGGATTTTAGGAATCATATGTTAAATCATTTCAGTAATTTATTATTATAGGTTTGATATGTTAGATCATTTCAGTGATCTAGTATAGGTTTGATCTGCACAGTCCTCATCTCTGAGGACACTCAGCACCAAATTTCTACCATCCTTAGGTAGCATGTGAGAGGTGGGCACCTAGGTGACAGCCATACAGCTGTTAAATGGTGGCGAAATGTCCATTGGAAATGTCCATTGGAAAGCCTAGGCCGGTGGAGGGCCTGTAGCCCAACACTGGAACCATAGGCTGATTTAAAATGTAGCGCTAATCTTCATGGATAGGTGGCATAGTGAATTCCAAAACTCACATCTTTTAATTCTTTCTTTTTGGCCACTACCCACAGCATTACAGACCTGAATACGCATCTACCCTGGTGAGATTGCTTGTACTCATCTTTCAAATGAGATCTGTTATGTGCTCATACATTTCCATTTCACAAAGTTAGATGTACATGAATATTGTGCGACCACTTCCCAAGCTGTATTAAATGCTGTACAAATCTAGAAAGTGCATTCAGTTTCAAACATGCTCATAAACTACTGTGACTGCTGTAACACACACACACATACGGCTCAGAGACCTCAAAGTGAAGCTTTTAGCATCTGAAACATCCATTAGTAGGATCTTAGACCACAGCTGTCAGAGAAATCTAAAGAATTCTCACTACATTGGAGGGAACACACTAAAGTAGCTGCTTATAGCCATTCCTCTGGTTCAGTTCCGAACAGCTTACTGAACCGACTATGGTTGCACATTATTATCAGCAGTAAGCAAGTCTTAGCTTCTGAAGACACACACTGAAACTAGCTGCTCAGATCCTGCTCATATTGTTCCATGCAGGGACTGAGACCTTACAACCTCATCAACCTTCAGACAGTCCCGGCTTGAGAGGACATATGCAACCACAACAAGCATTAGCACAGCCTACTAGTCTGGTGTTGATAGTACCTTGGCTATGCTAGTGCTTGTTTTGTTTTGACATGGTTTTGTAGTAAGGTTGCCGGGCCCTCTTCAATCTAAAAAAAAAACAATGGCTAAAAAGCAAAACTACTTTTATATTTTTTGGCTTTAAAAAACATACATTGCATAATAGTCCCTGGCACTTAAGGGAACTACTTAATGTGTGGGTGTGCTTGTGAAAGGCATACCTGCCAACTCACACGGTGCCACAGTGTGACACACGATATTGGCTCCCATCACATGATCACCCGGTGAGGAGCCGATATCACATGGTGGCTGGGAAAGCGAGCTGAAAGCCACTATAAATAGGGTTTTTCCAGCTCGTTTTCCAAGGCTTTGAACTGCTGACGTCATTAAGGGGTGTGAAAACACCTCAGGACATCAGCACTAGCCCCAGACTGAAGCACACCTTCACGTACATGGGGGCAGATTTACAAGCCCCTTGCGCCACTTTTGCGTCACTTTTCCCATGTTAAAAGTGACTCAAAAGTGGCGCAAGGGGCTTGTAAATCTGCCCCATGGTGTTTAGAGGCATGATATGGCCCTAGAAGCACCAGTCCATGGTCGTGGAATAAGTGACTTCGTTTCAATTCATTTTTCAGTTCATCAGGGGCTCCCATACTAACACATGAGGCGTTTTGTTTGTGGGAAGCTGACCACTAAGTAAAAGTCGTCTTATCACTTGAAAAGCCTTTGGTTGCTTGAAATTAGCGTTTACCTGAGAGTTAGTTTTTTAAATTTTCCTTTCACCAATAGGAGTTTCGTTGCCCCCCACACTCCAGCAAGGCTTATTTCTGTCGTGCACCTCCCACAAGGCAGAGGGATCTCATTGTTCTACTCTTATTCAAGGGGTACCCCCCTCACTCCAGTCTCTGTTGACCCTTTGGCTATGAAAGGTATTCTGAATAGGAAGCCCTGATATCTCTCCTCCCGCATCCCACCTGAATGTTAGATGACGCCCTCCAGGTCTATCCTGAGGTGTGAGATGGGACTTTCAACTCTGCATCCTGAGCTTCCTATCTTTTGCCATCTCTGGCCATGTGAGTGGTGCCAAGGCCGGGTCAAGGATTACTGATGCCCATAGACCAAGTGAGGTTTGCCCGGCAGCCTCATCTGCTCACCTCATGTGACCTGTTCCCCTCTACGTTGCATGGCCCAAGATGCAAATACGAAACAGTATAATGTGTATCAGTTTTGGAAAAAGATAAATTGTTTAAAATAAACAATTGCAAGAGACATTAAGTGTGGTCCCCTGAAGAATTATTGCAACAAACAAGCCCACTAATTAAAGCTCTTGTTGTTTCTAAACCCAGGCAGCTCCTATCCAAAGAGGACGGGGGCTTCGAAGTCTCCACACCCCTATGCATCTCCAGAGAATGAACCTTTCCAGCAGTCTTTGGGTACACATGAGCTCCTGTCAAGTCCCTGCTTCCACTCCGAACAAACAGGTGTACACCGCTGCCAACCAGTCGAACCATTGTATTGTATACTCTATCCCTAAGGGTTAACCCTTACACTTCCCACCGGCGCCCTGGCACCGATGCCCAATTTCTAAAGATAATAGCATTAATCTCATGGCAGAAGGAAACAATGCCAGCCTGTGGTGCCACTTCGGAGCACAGAGTGCACATTGTGTGAGCCGGAACACTTGTTCTGTACGAGGAAGGCGCAGAACAATAGGGAGGAGAACAGCATTCCACTGCACGAGGCGGAAATGCCACGGGTGATACCAACGCAGTGGGAGGGGGTGAGATTGAGGAGGAACTGGTGTCTGCACAATATAACTTATTCAATACGGATAACATTCGCTCTTATCATACCCTTTGGCGAAAACATAGTTCATAACAGACCTACCTGGACATATGTTTAATGAGTGAATTTATTTTTAGGTCTAGCCTAGAGGCAGTTTTAGTACTCACTGCAGCATCATTTAATACAAAATACATATTTATGTATGCACGCACACATATGTAGAGGGGCTCTGGGTCAGTCCTCCTCGACAAACTACCACTCACATTCATATTTTACTTTTGACAACCACAGCATATAGCACATATCAATGGGTCAGGCCTGTTGAGCCACTGGTTTGCTTGCACTGCGACGTAAAGCATTTTGTTTGATTACATGTGCACATCCACTTAAAAAGAAATGCAGTTCAGAGCCGGACCTAGTGGTGCAATATTTTATTTTGCCAAAGCTTTTCTCTTCCCGTTATTCATTTTTAGTCTTGAATTATTCACAGCCACTGGTAATTGCTCGCGCCGCATTCCAGTCCATCATTTTTCACACACTATGCCACTCTAGACAAAGGCCCACTGTATGCAAATCAGTATCAACCCTGCTCCTCATGGGAGCAGTCCATCTCGAACTTCCAGGTGAAGCCTCCTCCAGAAGAGACTACAAGCAATCACAGACTGGTTTCCCCTACTTAGGTCTCATCAGTGAGGTATGGCTTGAGTCCTATGGCACTGTGAGCATGGGACCCACATTTGGGCATATCTATTGCACTTAAGACATCAAATGCAACAACAAGGTGATGGGTGGAATGCTTAAATTGAACTCAGCTGCTCACAATTGCTTGGGCGCACTTCCAGTCCATCATTATTCACCCACCATGCCACTCTTGACAAAGGCCCAGTTTAAGCAAATCAGTACTGACAGTGCTCTTCATGGGAACAGCCCATCCCAAACTACAAGGCAAGGTTTCCTATAGAAGGGACCACGAGGAAACCTTGACCGGTTTCGACATACTTAGAAATGCTTGAATTAATCTTAGCCACTGGCATTTGCTTGGGGCCGCAGTCCGTCTTTGGTTGCTTGTGTTACTGTTCAGAGAAGACTTGGCCTGGCAGGTCAGGCTGGACTGTTCCTATTGAAGCAGAACCAAGACTTATTTGCATATGGCTGGATCCAAACTGAGGAGGCATGGTGGGCAAAAGAGCAATGGGTTGGAATGCTACCCCTGGCGATTGCCAGTGGTTAGGCTTATTGCAAGCATTCCTTCCTTCACCTTTTGTGTGTTCTATGTAATGCCCTAAGTGGCTAAGTGTATGCCCAGATGTGGGTCCCTTTCTCACTGTGTCATTGAAACCAAACTGCACCCGACTGACGAGACCCAATCAGGGCAAAACTGTTCTTGCTTTGCTTGTGCTCTGGTTCAGAGAGGACCTGGCTTGTCAGCACGGGCTGGACTGTTCCTGTTGGAGCAGGGAGCAGGACCAAGACTGATTTGCATATGGTTGGGTCTAATCTAAGGTGGCATATTGGCAAAAGAACAATGGGTAGGAATGCTACCCCATGCGATTGCCAGTGGTTAGACTTATTGCAAGCATTTCTCTCATCACCTTTTGTGTGTCTCAATGATATCACAGCATACTGGGCCATTACTCCAGCATAATGATGTGCTTTCACTGAACCCTAAACACAATGTTCACTACTCTCGAGAAGTTAGAGTTCTTTCAATGAGGGGCTCAACAAGGTGCAAAACCTTTAACCTTGGTGTTGTTTGAGCCCGAAGTAGATGTTGGCAGTGCTCAATACCCTTGGTCAGGATCGGACTGGTCTATTGAGCAAGCAGGCAGTGCCCAATAGGCTGGTCTGACAGATCAGTGTGTGGGCCATTTTCTAGCAGTTGTAGGATGGTTTTATGGCCAGGTGGGCTAGATTTACTTTTGATTTCCCCGATATTACCATGTTTTTAACTATATGCTTCGCTAATGGGGCCCACATTTATGTTGGTGCCCAGGCCTATTTTTTGTCCCAGTCCGACCCTGCCCTCGGTCCTGTTTTGCAAATCATTTGAGCTTAAAAGATGCTGTAAAAATGGAACCTTCTGCAGAATCATACTTCCAAAGGTTAGGACCATGACCTTCAGTGCAAGTAGTAGTACTAAATGCCATTTTCACTGAGCTTGTAATGTGCTCTCCTGGAGTCAGTGCCTTCAAAATGGCAGCAGTGCTTGCATTTGCTACTGCATCATTTATTTATTTATTTGAAAAGTTTTATAAAGCGCGAACATGACCCTTGCGGGTATCAGAGCGCTGTACAAAGTGGCGAAAGCACGATTAAACTCGGTACAATGGAACAAGTGAGGTAAATAAGTCAAGACACTGTCAAACAAAAGCGAGTAAACAATCAAGATCAGAGGCCGGGTAGTCGGCCCCACTAGTCCAGTTTCAGACGTGCCCTAGAATGACATAACAATTTAACAGACAAGCATAAGATAAATCGAAACAACATAGTAAAATAAGTGTCAAATCTGTAGTCGGCCCAGCTAGTACGGCTTTATAGTCCAGTTTCCGACGGGCCTTAGAGTAAAATAACAATTTAATACAGGCATAAAATAAATAGAAACAACATAGTAAAATAATTGTCAAATCTGTGGAGAGGAGGGCTTGAGAAGGCGTACAGGTTGATGCAATTAATGTTCACTCAGGAATAGCCATTTGGCATGTTTCTTGAAAGAAGCTGTGGATGGATTGGCTCTGATCTCGGTTGGAAGAGCGTTCCAAATTCTAGGAGCAAGACCGGAGAAGGCACGATTGTAAGTACTTTTCTTTTTGAATTTGGGAGGTTTCAAAAGTAGGGTGTCCGTACTTCTTAAGTGCCGACAAGAGCCCGAAAGTTCAAGCTTGTTCGCCAAATAAGCCGGAGTGTTGTAGTGTAAGACTTTATGCGTTATGCAAGCTATCTTAAAACGTATCCTAGCTTCAATAGACAGCCAATGAAGTTGCATAAGGTCAGGTGTAATGTGATCGTGTTTTTTGGAGCCTGTGATGAGCCTAGCCGATGCACTGAGAGTGGCTCTGAGTGGGGCCAAGCTCGCTTTAGGAAGTCCCGCAAGGGTCACCAAACCATATTCCAGTCGCGAGATAACCAGGGATTGTACTGCAGGCCGTATGTCTTCAGGTGGAAGGAAGGGCTTGATTTTCTTAAGGGTGTTAAGTTGAAAGTTGGCTCCCCTGATAGTAGCACTGATGTGGGCTTGCATATTTAGGTATTTGTCCAAGGTAATGCCTAACGATTTCGCAGAGTCAACCACATGAGGGGTGCAGTTAAGAGCTGTGAGTTGTTTGAGCCAATCCAGGGTAGGTACACAGTGGATGTGGGGGGCAATCAGCAGGAATTCAGTTTTGAGAGTATTTAGCAGAAGATGGTTCTGGGCTAACCATTGTTGAGTTTGTGAGAGAGCCTCATTTAAAGTTTTAATGTCATCAGGAGAGGAGATCTTCAAGTATAGTTGCGTGTCATCTGCGTACATGTGGTAATGAATGTTAGAATGGTTCAGAATGACGGTAAGTGGTTCCATAAAAAGGTTGAAGAGAGTGGGCGAGAGCGCGGATCCATGAGGCACTCCAATCATGACAGGGGTACTGGTTGCAAGGGAATGGTTAACTTTGATCTTTTGTGTGCGGTTATGTAAGAAAGAGGCAAACCACTTTAGGACCGGGCCCGTTAGACCCATCCTATGTTGAAGAAGTGTAATCAAGTTTTCATGTTTGATGGTGTCAAATGCTGAGGACAGGTCAAGAAGGATCAAGAAACAAGGGACATTTTGATCAAGGGATCTCAGGGCGTCATCCACAATGTGAGTTAGTGCTGTTTCAGTACTGTGCCCAGCTCTGAAACCCGACTGATAGAGGTCAAGGAGTTGACATTTCTCTATATGGTTGCAGAGCTGTTTGTGGACGCATTTCTCGAGCAATTTGGCTAGAGTCATGATGCTGGTGATAGGCCGGTAGTTGTTAGGATCAGATAAATTAGAGTTGGGCTTCTTAGGGATGGGAGTGACTTGCCCCATTTTGAGGCAATCAGGGATCCTCCCCTGCATGAGAGATTCATGAATGATCCTGGACCAAAGAGGTAGAATGGCCGAATTGAGCTCTTTAAAAAATTTAGCAGGAAGTGGATCACTGAAGTGATTGGAAGGTTTTAGTGATGCCATATCATCGAGCAGCTCCGTGAAATCTGGCAGGATAAAGGAATTCCATGAGGCGTCGTTGACGACGGATCCGCAAGCTCCGCTGATGATGCGGTGTAGTTCAGAGGCCACATCATGGGAGTGTCAGGTTGCAGCTCAGTTCAATTTTCCTAGTTTTTTCAGAGAAGTGCACTGAGAAGTCCTCCCCATTAGGAAGCGGAGTCAAGGGAGTCAAGGTAGGGTTGGAAGAGTGGTTCGCTTGCTGTTTGATGATTTCAAAGAGCTTCTTAGGTCTATTTTTAGCGCCGTCCAGCTGAGCCCTGAAACGGTCGGTTTTAGCAATGCAGATGTGTTTGTTGTAGGTACTTTTCATTTTCCTTAGCTGCATGAGGCTTGTGGTGGAGGGTGCGTTTCTCCAGAGCCTCATTAAACCAAGGTTTGGAATGTTTGAATGGAATCCTTTTGAGTTGCTTCGGTGCAATAGTGTCAAAAATATTAGCCACAGTGCTAATGTAGTGATCAGAAAGATCGTCAAGGTTGGTCATGTTGGGGGGAGGCTGAAGCCTATTCTTGGTGATGGAAGTTAGAGCATTGATGTTGATGTCTCTCAAGTTGCGAGTCAGTTGTTTAGCTTTGAGCGGTTGTCACTGTCTGCACGTAACCTTTTCCAGTATATGGAAGGAAATTTGATGATGATCCGACCAGTCACATGGTAGTATGTCACCCAGTTGTATGATATTGTCTTTAGCAATAATGAGGTCGAGGGTGGCGCCTTTGTTTTGGGTAGGCTCCTTACAGACCTGCGAGAAGTTGAGATCAGAAAGGAAAGCCTTAAAGGAGCTGACTAGAAGATCATTGGTGTCATTCCAAAGGAGGTTAAAGTCTCCTAGGAAGATATGGTACAGTTGATCCGAACACGAGCTAATAACCTCCATGATTTGCTCTATGAAGAGCAGATTATCACTAAGGGTGGGCGGAATTTGCGTAGTCGCGTTACGCAAATCTCCGCGAAATTGCTAAAAATTCCCGCGAGCACGCGGAGATTCCGCGAAATCGCGGAATTGCTGGTCCCGTCCGTTCGCGATGTGTTTTTGCGTGCTCGCGGGGAAATATATCGCTAACTTGCCCATGCGGTCGCTAACGGGCGCGGCCATCTTGTTTTCACTTGTCCCGCCCGCTCGCGATGGTATTTCCTGTTCCGGGTCGCGTATTACATGCTCCCGCCCGCTCGCGATGCTTATTTCCAGTTCCGGGTCGCGTATTGCATGCTCCCGCCCGTTCGCGATAAGGGTTTCCTGTTCGGGAACGCGCATTACGTGTTCGCGATGCTTTTTGCGTGCTCGGGGGGGAAATATCGCGCAAACTTGCCCATGCGGTCGCAATGGGCGCGGCCATCTTGTTTTTCAGTCTATTGCTATGGTTCTGGGCCTGCTTTTCAATCCTCCCTCTATCTTTTCAATCCTTTGTTTCTGTAAACTTTTTTTGGGTCTTTTTTATTTATTATCTATCTCTCTATTTTCCTGATTCTATATTTTGAGTTTTTTTCTACTTTTTGTGTGTTTTTAACTACTTTTTCACACTTTTTCTATTACCTGCTTTTTCATTTCTTTTACTTACTTTTTTGTAATTCCTACCTTTTCTTTTCCGTCCCCCGCCTACCCAGAACCATGGCAAAGGGCCACAGCCACAGGGCTCGAAGTCGGAGCCAGAGCCGCGACCGCCTTCCTTGCGGAAGGCGGCGCCAAAGAGGGGTGCAGGCACGGGCCTTATTCAATGAGTCGGAGGTGGCCGCTCTGGTTTTTTTTGTTCAGCGCCACCTCCCCTTAACCCTGGCGGCAGGCCTGGGTCCGGGTACGGGCTCCGGGAGCGTCGGCAGCGGTGGGGCAAGGTGCGTCGGGCAGTGTTTCGCTGCTCTGGTGTCCGGCGCACCAATAATCAGCTGACGCACCGGTGGTCCGATATTCTGGACCGGGAGCAGGACCTGCTGGACCTGCTAGGAGTGGAGGTCCCGGGGCTTGGTGAGTAGCTATTTAATATTACTACTTTGTGTTCTGCTCTGTGTTATATATTGCGCATATATTTTTTTTTCCGACCAGCAAGAATGCTGCTGCTTACATTGCAGGTAAATTACGTTTACAAATCTGTGATTGTTATGACACAGGCGCTCGGCGCTACTAATCTTACTTGTTTGCAACTTTGCGCTCGTTTGGCCTGATGATTATGTAAGAGTTTACTTTAGAGAACTTAAGTGATGTAATGCTAGAGAGAGTAGTCCTTCCTGTGTCCTCCTGCCACTAAGAAGGGATAGTGGTGGATTGATAGGTTTAGTTACTTATTAGTTGGTAATTTGTAAGTGGTGTGCGTGACGCATCCTCTGTCATGTCACGTGCTGCTGAGTGCTGCTTACCCCAGTCCTTCGCAGAACCTTTTGTAGTTTGTTTTCTGAGTGTTAATAGGCTTATATCATCACTAGCAGAACATCAGCAGCAACCAGCCAACAATTTGGTGTATGCAAAAATGTATGCATGTGTCCTCCATCTATGCATTTTTGAGGACTAAAATAAATGGAAATGCAGACTTACTGAACAATTGGCCCGTCTGGATTGGAATAGGTGGGCTAGGTCAGGTGGTAGTTAGGCTTGCTAGACGGTCCGTGAATCTCGCAATACTACCAGTCGATCAGATAGGTCAATTTTATTGCAATTGTTGTTACCAAAAAAGTTTTTGGTGCGTATTTTAAAATATTTTATTTATTTCACACCAAACTTTAATTTTTGTCTCTTTCTTTATGAAATCTTACATGATCAGCAGCACCCAGGGGCAAGAAGACGGGGTCGCAGGCGGTGGGCCACGAAGATCAACAAGATGCCTCCCAGGGACAGGACCGCTCCTCTATCGAGGGCTCTGCTGCTGGCCCCAGTAAGTCCTCCAGTGGTTAATATTATTAATTATATTTCCCAAACTTTTCCTGCACCTTATTTTTTCCGAACTATTATTTAGGTATCCTCCTAATTCGAATTTTGACAAAATCTTCTTTGCTCTATACTATCTGTTTCTAAATTCTTGTTATCCCTGCCTCTAACTGCGTCTGCTATGACTCTCTGTACTACTACTATTAGTCTGTCTGTAGCTAAGCTTGCCCAGTTACCCACTCTTTATTTAAAATATTTTAAATAAAACTCATATTCACCAATAGCTATAGCCATTGAGTCCAGTCCTTTGGGTTGTCCTCTTCTACTACTTCTAGTCTTCTTATTCTTGAGGCTTTTCGACAATTCCCACCAAGAAAATGCCCAACCACATTTTAGAATTTTAGATAGGATAGGACATACTACTACTGTTGTAGGGATTCTGCACATACAGAACTTTGCACAAGAAAATAGGACGTTGGTGATGGGAGGTTGGACCTTCCTCACACCTCAATCAGAAGCCACCACAATCCCCTGACCAACTAGTTATAGTGTCTCATTACTCCGAAACGCCCCACCCCCAAAATACCCAATGAGTAGACAACCCAGACAACATAACACTCCCAACCTCTGTCGCGGAAGCAATGCACACCCTTTTGCTCACTCTCTCGTGTAAGTCCACACCAAATACCACCGAGTCTATGTAAGTTCAAAAGGTTTATTTTTATTTCCAACTGACAAGCTCTGTACGTTGTATAATGCAGCAGCAACAGCAAAATGCATAAGATTAAAACAATAAACATTGTTACACTTAGTTAGACTTACAAGTTACTTACAACTACAAGTCCATAGAAGCCAAAAGGCGAGATCATGATAACTGAACAGTGGTGGAAGAACCACCCTCCCCTTGGTAGGAATCTAGTTTATATAAAATTATAAATGGAGATGTGAGAATTCTGGGGAGCCCTCACCTTAGAAGAACCTAGTACTGGTTACATCATAAGGTCTGCAAAGCTCTGGTTCTTCGTATAAGGGAATCTTCCGTCTGTAATGAGAAAAATGGTGCGCGTTAGTATAGTGCAAGCATTTCTCAGTCGTGCCAAAAAGTGCAGTTTTTTTATGGATAAGCAATATGGACTAACACCAGAACTCCATAACAAAGTCGGTTGTTTTTCGACCTTGTACGCGGCGCTCAGACTGTAGCAGTATGAGCTCATGTGGGCTCAAAGGCATCTTTCACAACAAGCTGCGAGGTAACTTGCGCAAAAATAAAAGACAGAGCTAAAATGGTTGCATGGCTCGGGGTAACTTAGCAAAGACTAGAATGACCCTAGGGACCATATAACACTACCAGTGTCTACTCTACTACCTGATTTATACTAGTGATGTATGTTGTATATGTATTATGTATGTATTAACTTTTTTTTTCATTCTTGCTAGTCAAAAATAGGGGGAGGTGTATTTGGCATCTGAAAAATGTGTAATGTTTTTTCTAGGCGTACTACCGACCACCAGTACCGGGGCCAGCGGCGAAGGTGACGCGGCTGCTGAGGGTGCAGGCGATGCGGCAGTTGGAGGAGCTGCAGGGGTGAGCCAGCAGCAGTGGCGGGCGGTGGTAAGTTATATTCCTAATCCTTACTTATTGACATTACACTCGCTGCAAGGGTGTAATGTGTACTGTACTGTTGAGACTTAAGTAAGAAGTTGTTGTGAACGGTTGAAGAAGACACCCTTTACTTAGCATTAGCAATAGCATTAGCGACGGGAGTGTACTGAGAGTAACCAATGGCCTCTTCTATCGGACTTCAACTCAGCTGTGAAATTTTTATGGGGAAGACAAAGTCTGATCAGATGACCTTGATGGATGGGTTGAACGAAAAGGGAAAGAAGGGTGGAAGGAGGAAGGACGGGCGAGATTTTATATTTATGACTGGCAGAGAAGGATACGTGGGATGCATGCATAGGTGTGTGATATGAATCAGATGCATGGGTGGTGGAATGCCTGAAACTACCACAAATGTTCGAGGCCGAGGTAGTGGGAGGATAGATACATACCACAAATGTTACGTACTGTGCTTGCTAGTGCTACTGTGCCACTATGTGTAGAATGAATTTGTCTGACTGCTTTGCTAAGAGTATATTTTATAATAGTCTTGTTTTTTCTTCTTGATATAGCGACTCCTTCCAAAGGTAAAGTCGACAGGAAGGAGTTGGCAGCCAAGGCCCGGCGCCGGAAGCTGGAGGCCATACAGGCCGAATACCAGCGGCTGGTTCTTCTTCTGGAGGAGGAGGAGGCGGCAGCAGCTGCAGCCTCCTCCAATGCCCCGGGCCCCAGACACCCCCCTACAGTGTTACGGCACCACCGCCTGTCAGCCGCCCACCGCCACACAGCAAGAAGCAGTGCTGCCCCCCCCCCCTGTGGATGCAACTGCCGCACGCTGAAGCACCGCGGGGCCCGCCTAGAGGAGCGCATCCGTGTCCTGGAGAGGCGAGCCCGCTGAGACCCCGTTTATTTATTGCCCCTTTTTTATAGCTTCTTTTGGTGGGTGGGAATTGGGCGTTGGGTTTTGGACTTTTGGACATTTGTTGGACTTTTTCGTTCCGGGACATGAACATTGGTTGGGGTTAGGGAGAGGGGTGGGTCAGGTGTTGTGGGATTTTTTTACATAGTTTATTTTTGTTAGGGTATTAAATTACATATTTAGACTTTATACGATGTGGTTAATGTTTTGTGGGTGGGGTTACTGTTTTACGTCACACGGTTTCCTTGCTGGTGCAGTGCCACAGCCAGTGTTTGATTTAAATAATTGGCTGAGTTACTAAGACACAAACAGACAGATGCGGTACCCCTCACTGAGGGACTTGTCCTACTAGTACTGTCAGTCTCTCCTCCTAATCTATGCATTCTGCAACTGGACTCAAAAGGGTGTGTGAAATAGAATTAGTGAAAAAAATTCTGTTATTAATTATGCCTCCCCCAAACTTCTTCTCTTACCTGTGCTTGATGTTTAACTTGGGCACGGCGATGGCTGCATGGTGATGATGGTTTTCTTTCCCAACATGCCATGGTTGTGGTGGTAGAAGTAGTAGACCCTGGCAGTTTCACTTGCAAATAAAAGAAAATGAGACAGTCAGTCGCCTGAGAGAGACTGTGGGAGGAGTAGTAGAACGAAGTACAGTACGGAACTTACTGCCAAACAATAATATGCCAAAATACAAGGAAACATAATGGTTGCGGGGATAGCCTAGTACATAGAGTTACAAACTCTAGCTGTGTCGAGTCACTCGACTAGGCCTACCGTACACCGTGACTCGACACAAGCGTAACCGTTAGTGCTGTTTCGGAGGATGACAACAAATCCAATCTATGCCGGCAATTAATGTTGATGGATTGCTCATAGGAGGGTGGGCAAGCAGAAGATCCGCGCCCTGCCTTGAAAATGCATTTTTGTTGCTTTAGCCACATCCGCCCCAGCAAGCGTGTGATAAATTATTGGTGTACATTTAATTTAGTCACACCTCAATAAGTCACACAGCCCCGGGGGAAGAGGGTTAGGGTTTGATGAATGGTTGGGAAGGGGTGTTTTGGGAAAGGTTTGACAAAGAAAAACAGTACGCATGGACAACAACAAAACACAATCTTGGCAGACAACCATATCCATAAATCAGTTAAGGGAGAAAAAGGAAATGCATGCATGATGATGATAACTTGATGGTTAATGATAGTACTTACTAACTACTACTACTAGACAATTAGACAGTACAGGGCAGCAGTATATTATGCAATTTGCCTTGCCTGTCTGCCCTCAGAGAGACCCGAATTACATTCAGTTTCTGTTGTGTTGTACCGGCCCGGGCTTAAAGAGAGCAAAGAAAAGCCAAAAATTGCTGTAGGGATGAATTGAATTATAAGCAGAGAACAAACATAACAACAACAACACACAGTAGTAATGATTGAAGACAAAAAATGAATCAAATTTAAAAGATGATGAAAGTTGATACTGTTACTGTATGTTATCCTGGTTAAAATGTGGAGTTGCATCTCGGCATTCGTCTTGGTCCTCCCTTCCATGGACGCTCCGGCCATCAATCTTGGGTGACGCCACTGCCTGCCTGGCAGATGTAGATTCATTGGTAAGGTAAGTGAGAGTAGTTTTTCCCAGTGTAGCACAGGGTAAGGGCCGGCCTGTAATTGCAGATGGGAAAACAAAAGGGATATTGAAAAATCAAGTAGAAAAAAAATGCCTAAATTACGGTGGAGTGTAACAAGAACACTTTCAGAGGCGGCATGGATTTGGATACATCATATCTACTCTAGTCTGTTTCCAGCATTAACCTCCAACAACAACAGGACAGAGCAGGCCCACGGCACCCGTGACACATCCTCCATTTAGCGTACATTTTTTGACAGAGGCAGACAAAGCAGATATACAGCAACATAGCATTTTACAAATTAAGTGACTAAATCAATGCCCCGGTGTCAGTCATACCACCACACTCGACTCCACCACTACACAGACATGTAGGTCTGCAGTGGTTGTTGTTGACTTGGTTACCTTTTAATGCACTCATGAAAAGCACTGAGTTATTCCATCAATCATCTCTGATCGTACTGAGTGACTGCGAAGAGATAATGTCACTGTGGTCATCATCATGGTGTGTTGTCCAACTCAGTGTGCAGTAGTGTACAGATTGAGTCCCCTTTCCATATTCAAAATGCAATGAATCGGCCTGCAGTAGAAGTAGAAAATTGTTATTGAAAAACAAGAATGGAAACAAACATTGCATTGAGTTACTTTTAGTGTGTAGATTAGATAATAGTACACAATGAATTACCTTCATGCACTACAAACAACAGCAACACAAATCACTCAGTCAGCGTCCAATGCATGTCATCATTCATTACCTGTTCCTTCTCATCTTCAGTTAATGGGCAGTCTGTATCGGCTCGGAAAGGAGGATAGCTATAGTAGTCATCATCATGTTCCACTTCTTTTGGAGAGACTCAACGAGGCAAGATTTTAGTTTTTCTTCGATTATGCTACATCCAATTATCATCTGGCTTGAGGGCAATAGATTTAGGTCGATTCAGGAGGAGCAGGACTCGGAGGAGTGGACTGAAATGCAGAGAGCTGAAACTCATATAAGGCAATAAAATACGAAGACGGTGGTGATGGATTTGTTGTGATTTGAAGTTTCCAAACAGAAAGACAGACACACAAATAGAAGTAAATAAGGGAGAACCACAGTAAGAAGTGGAAGCCTAGTTGTCAGGGAAGTATAGCTCGTCCTCAAACTCTGGAGGTTCAACCAGAAGTAGGTAATCAGCATCCAACACGCTACTTCCGTCACCTGAGCCGCTGTCCTCATCTTCCTGCGTTGATTCATGTATTGTGTAATTCGGTGGTATAAATTGCTGATTCATTTTGATCATGGTTAACCTCTCAACGTTTTTGGGCGAGAGACTGGTCCTTTTCACTGTTACAATGGAACCAGCAGCACTGAAAACACGTTCAGAAGAGACACTTGCGATAGGGCAAGCCAGATAGTTTATCACCAGCCTGCTGAGCACTGGGCATTGGCCCCTTTTGCCATACCAATACCGCAATGGGTTTTGATCAATGTAGACCTCTGTTGGGTCATCCAGGTAGGCCTGGACCATTCGGTCAATGTTCAGGGGTGCTAAACTTAGTGCGGCCTCTTTTGTCTTTGCATCAGCACTGGACCTAGCAAGTCCTTGCTGTAAATACCAATCCTGTGCCGTTTGTACTGGGACTGATGATCCGGTTATTGCTGTTGTCGATAGTGTTGGTGACAGCTGTGAACCAAATGCACTGCCCACAGGCTCTGAAGTTGAACTTGACGCCGGATGCTCTGCTGCAGTACTTGACGTGGGTTTGAGGCCTTTAATTACCAGCCGTTCATTTTCCAATGTACTGGCTGCCTCAGCTATCCAAGTTTTGTACCGGGCAACATCCACTTCTGAAAAAGGGAGTAATGTCTTACTGTGCAGTGCCGATTTGTACCGTGGATCCAGAATTGTGGCACAAATGTAATGTTGTTGTGACACAATCTTATTTTGCACCCTTGCATTTTCACTTAAGCGACATGATAAGCTCTCCACCAACTCATATGCTTCTTTTTTCCCTCCACACCTTTGTACGCTTCACACACCCCCTTCAGCTGTTGCTCTAGCATGTGCAACAATGGGATAGCTTGGCCCATAGTACAGTCCTCCTTGCTGACTTCACGTGTGAAGACCTCGAAAGGAAGAAGCATCTCTGTAAGAGATTTAACTAGGCACCATTGGTCCATCTGAAGGGTCATGCCTTTCACAGTAGCATCCGCCCTTCGCATGACATATTCATTGATTGGTCTGTACTGCTCAAACAGACGGTCAAGCATGTAATACGTTGAGTTCCAACGTGTTGCCACCTCCTGGATGAGTGCTTTGACTGTCATTCTATAGTCACGTTGAATGATCCTCAGCTGCTTCCGGGCTTTAAAAGAATGGCTGAAATGCGTGCATATTCTGCGGCAGGTGGTCAGTAAGTTGCTGACTATGGGTTCTTTTTCAGAAAGTCTTGAACTATAATGTTAATGCAGTGCGCCAAACACGGGACCCTGAAATACTCACCAAGCGTCATGGCCTTAAGTATATTACTGCCATTATCCGTGGCAACAAAACCAATGTGAAGCCCTCTGGGGCGCAGCCATTCAAAGACCTTGCTGTTAAACTCTTCCAAAATGTTTTCAGCAGTATGAGATTTCTCCATGGCGAACATGGCTACAGTTGCATGTTTCCGAGAAACATTAAAAATTGCAGCTGTGTCAACAGCACCTACTTCAGATAGCTTGTCTCTAACCCCCACAAAAGAGACCCAGTGTGCAGTGATGCACATGTAATCAGTGGCTTGGCAACTGGTCCACATGTCTGTTGTCAGGTGGATTTTGTGAACAGCACTCTGCTGCAAAGCTTGTCCAACCAATTCCCGCACATCGTGATGTAGTGCTGGAACAGCAACTCGGGCGAAATAGGACCGGCTGGGAACCTTCCATTTAGGGCAGATGGCTGACACAAATTCAAGGAAACCCACCCCTTCCACAAATGAAAAAAGGAGAAGGTCCAGCGCTAACATTTTAGCCAGCTTCGCATTGTACAACCGTGCCGTTGGGTGGTTGCGTTGGTACTGCCCCTCCTACCTAAGCATGCTGTCAATGGTAGGCTGGAATATTTTCCTTTGTGGTGCACCTTTCTTCTTGAACCCAGCTAGGCTCAACGACGCTGCACTTTTGCTCATTGCAGTGCCCGGTTGCCTTTGTGTTTCATGTTGACTCTTACTACGGTGCCACTCAGATGTTGCTGAGGATGTGGGCGTTACCAGTACACTGCTGGGGGTAGGGCTAGAAATGTCTCCCTCTTGTTGACCTTCCACCGCGATCATATCTTCCCCTAATTCTTCATACCCAACAACAGCAATGGGTCCAGTTTTCCTTTTTTCTAAGTGAAGTAGGTGAGCCTCCCACTTGATAGTGTGGTGTTTTTGAGATGACTTGTTTGTCCTCCGGTACCATAGTTTGTACCAAGCTTACCCCGCTTAACAGGCTGCCGACAAATTGAGCATATAGCAATGTTCTCCTCCTTACTGCTAACCGAAAAGAAGTCCCAAACTGGGGAGGAGAACTTTCTGGCGCTGCTGAAGGTGCCACTTTCAATACCAGATGAAATGGAGGGTGTGCATGGAATTTGACTCTGTGCACTTACATTACCACCACCTACTGAGGTGGTGGTTGAGCTGGATGTAGGTCCCTGCCGGACCTTTGCAAAGGCAAATATGGAAGCTGGAGGTCGTGTTGGCGTTACCTGTGTTGGTGGTATCCGTGCTACATCCCTCGCAGCGATTTGGGATAGTCTAATAATGTTGGTCTCCATCTCCGCAGGCCCAGGAGTGATGTTCGTGATGACTGGCTCTTCATCATCATCATCATCAACCCCCTCGTCTACATCTACCTCCATAACTGTAAGGCTTTCTGGAACCTTCCTTTTCACTAGCCTTGTCTTGTGGCGTGCATCACTCTCAGGCTGAGCTGGTGGCTTCCAAGTGGCATCTAGATCATCAGAAGCGGGGCTTGAAGAAGAAGTTGATGGACTAACCCTCCTTTTCCTTGCTGGGGGTATGGAAGACAATGGATCTTCTGGAACAGTGGCTTGCTCCTCTTCGTCTGCAAAAAGCTCGATTTCCTGAACTGCCCCTACTTCAGGTGGAACAACTACTATTGTGGGCTGTGGTTCCGGCTGTGGTTCCGGCTGCGGCTGTGGTTCCGGCTGTGGTTGCGGTTCCGGCTGCGGCTCTGGCTGCGGCTGGGGTTGCGGCTGGGGTTGCGGCTGGGGTTGCCCACTTATCTGCTGAGTTTCCACCTGCGAGTGCGTGGATTGGGTACTACTTTGCGATAATGACATTTCAACATCACTGGTCGTTAGTAGACTGGCTACCTCTGCCACAGTCATGGGCTTAGGCCTAGGTTGCTGGGGTGGGCCCACTGATGCAGAGGTGCTGCTCCCAGCTTGGTCCCCGCTGGACACCGCTGCTGCAGGCGTAAGTTTTTTTTACCAAAAAACACATCGGCCGGCACACCAGTCTTGGCAAGTGCCACTTCCTTCTTCTGTCCCTTCTTCTCACTGGCAACTTTCTTGGTACTGGAGGACCTGGTACCTTTCTTTGGGGCCATCTTCTTCAGATGTCAGCAGGACGCAGGTGCACAAGTTGCAGAGATGTCTGTGGTCACACGTGGACGTGACGCGCAGCAGGACTTCTGCCTGGCAGTACAACGGGTGATGATGACACCTCCTCCTCTGTCTTTTTGTGCACCTAAAAGCAAAGAAGCCAGGAGAAGAACATCAGTGAAATGTTGCATTTGTTGTTGTGGTTCAATTACTAGCAGTACAAACAAACAAATAAAAGATATAAATTAGTGTAGCCATTTGTGAGACTGTCAACAAGGGCTTTCATGGTATACTGTGTACACTGTCAGGAAGGATAGGAAAGAAGAGGAACAACAACCAAAATACAAATGTAATAGAAGTGGACCCTGTTTGGCATTAAATTATTTGCTCAGTCATCACATCATTCAGGGAGCTGCAGCTGGCAAAGGGGATGGATGCAAGCAGTAAGCCAAAAGGAAAACCATGCTGGCCTAAATGGCAAAAGCAGCACACTTAGTTAACTCCCACCAGAAATGGCCACCAGCCACATGGACACTCAGAAATCACAAGCAACAAGCATGAGGCCTGGAAAACAATGTACTGAAAACAGGCCTACGATAGCCAGGCAAAGGCTGCATGGTAAACCACACTGCTTTGCCTGTAATGCAATAAAATGCAAAAACGAAAAAACACAGGGCTAAACAAGGCCTGCAACACACCACACACAACTAAGGCATGTATTTAACACACCCCAAAAAACTGAAATACACCCAAAAATCCACATTTTGCAATTCAATCCAATGCCATCCATGTGCCCTAAATGATGTTTAAATTGAACAGAACACACAGAAACAGTTGTTTCATGCACCCCTGACTACCTCTGGTCCCACTGGATGAAAGGCCTGTTGGCAGACTAGGCTACAAGCTTGCAGGCCTATGGATAAAAGCACACTACTGGCCTTCAAAATGGCTGCCAGCCTCATGGCCAGGCCCACAACAACAAGAAACTGAAGACAGACAATGCAGGCCTATGGCAAAAAGCACACTGCCTGGCTTCAAAATGGCCGCCAGCCTCATGGCCAGGCCCACAACAACAAGAAACTGAAGACAGACAATGCAGGCCTATGGCAAAAAGCACACTGCCTGGCTTCAAAATGGCCGCCAGCCTCATGGCCAGGCACACAACAACAAGAAACTGAAGACAGACAATGCAGGCCTATGGCAAAAAGCACACTGCCTGGCTTCAAAATGGCCGCCAGCCTCATGGCCAGGCCCACAACAACAAGAAACTAAAGACAGACAATGCAGGCCTATGGCAAAAAGCACACTGCCTGGCTTCAAAATGGCCGCCAGCCTCATGTGCAGGCCCACAACAACAAGAAACTAAAGACAGACAATGCAGGCATATGGCAAAAAGCACACTGCCTGGCTTCAAAATGGCCGCCAGCCTCATGGCCAGGCCCACAACAACAAGAAACTAAAGACAGACAATGCAGGCCTATGGCAAAAAGCACACTGCCTGGCTTCAAAATGGCCGCCAGCCTCATGGCCAGGCCCACAACAACAAGAAACTGAAGACAGACAATGCAGGCCTATGGCAAAAAGCACACTGCCTGGCTTCAAAATGGCCACCAGCCTCATGGCCAGGCCCACAACAACAAGAAACTGAAGACAGACAATGCAGGCCTATGGCAAAAAGCACACTGCCTGGCTTCAAAATGTCCGCCAGCCTCATGGCCAGGCCCACAACAACAAGAAACTGAAGACAGACAATGCAGGCCTATGGCAAAAAGCACACTGCCTGGCTTCAAAATGGCCGCCAGCCTCATGGCCAGGCCCACAACAACAAGAAACTGAAGACAGACAATGCAGGCCTATGGCAAAAAGCACACTGCCTGGCTTCAAAATGGCCGCCAGCCTCATGGCCAGGCACACAACAACAAGAAACTGAAGACAGACAATGCAGGCCTATGGCAAAAAGCACACTGCCTGGCTTCAAAATGGCCGCCAGCCTCATGGCCAGGCCCACAACAACAAGAAACTAAAGACAGACAATGCAGGCCTATGGCAAAAAGCACACTGCCTGGCTTCAAAATGGCCGCCAGCCTCATGTGCAGGCCCACAACAACAAGAAACTAAAGACAGACAATGCAGGCATATGGCAAAAAGCACACTGCCTGGCTTCAAAATGGCCGCCAGCCTCATGGCCAGGCCCACAACAACAAGAAACTAAAGACAGACAATGCAGGCCTATGGCAAAAAGCACACTGCCTGGCTTCAAAATGGCCGCCAGCCTCATGGCCAGGCCCACAACAACAAGAAACTGAAGACAGACAATGCAGGCCTATGGCAAAAAGCACACTGCCTGGCTTCAAAATGGCCACCAGCCTCATGGCCAGGCCCACAACAACAAGAAACTGAAGACAGACAATGCAGGCCTATGGCAAAAAGCACACTGCCTGGCTTCAAAATGGCCACCAGCCTCATGGCCAGGCCCACAACAACAAGAAACTAAAGACAGACAATGCAGGCCTATGGCAAAAAGCACACTGCCTGGCTTCAAAATAGCTGCCAGCCTCATGGCCAGGCCCACAACAACAAGAAACTGAAGACAGACAATGCAGGCCTATGGCAAAAAGCACACTGCCTGGCTTCAAAATGCCCGCCAGCCTCATGGCCAGGCCCACAACAAGAAGCCTAGGCCACAAAGGGAAACACATGCAGGCCTTAGTATATGGCTAAAGCAGCACACTTGTAACTCCCACCAGAAATGGCTACCAGCCACATGGACACTCACAAATCACAAGCAACAAGCAGGAGGCCTGGAAAACAATGTACTGAAAACAGGCCTATAATAGCCAGGCAAAGGCTGCATGGTAAACCACCCTGCTTTTGCTTTGCCTGTAATGCAATAAAATGCAAAAACGAAAATACACAGGGCTAAACAAGGCCTGCAGCACACCACACACAACTAAGGCATGTATTTAACACACAGCCCAAAAAACTGAAATACACCCCAAAAAAACACATTTTCCAATTCAATCCAATGCCATCCATGCCCCCTAAATGATGTTTGAAATTAATAAATACATCACACAGCAATCCATGACCCATGACTAGCTCTGGACCTACTGGCTACCCACAACGATTTATTTTAAAAAATGATGAAAAGTACCAAAAATGAAGTTGCAGCAACTGCAATGCCCCAATCAAACAACACCAACTTACTTGTAAAATCTCAAATTCCAAAATCCTCAAATCCAATGATAATGATGCAGCAGACACAAAGAGTGATCCTTCCAGCTCAAATCCAAGTGAAAAATGAACAGGAGATGGACAAAGCACTGGGAGGAGCCTGCTGGACAGGAACAGGAAGTAGGAGACTCTGTGGCACTTCCTCCCTCTCCCCCCCAAAAAATTTGACCAAAAAGGACAGCCAAATATCAATCTGAGGTTTTTTTCCAGCCAAATCATCAATTTATAGAAGGTTTGATGCTGCTTGCGATGTTATTGTTCTCCAGATTGAAAATTTTGCGTGTTCGGGATCGCGAGCTGTACAAAAATATCGCCGGATGTCCGATGGCGCGCCCGAAAGAATTGTTCGCAGTCGCAATCTCTCTCGCGGTGCACGATAGCAAGGCGAATGACGTGTTCGCGATCGCACACTCTCGCGTTGTCCGATGGCGCGGCGAATGACGTGTTCGCGATCGCAAACTCTCGCTGGATAACGCGGCCGGCTACCGAAATCTCGTGGCGCACGCGAACGGATAGGAAAACCCGTCGGCGAACGCAGGAATCCCGGTAAGTCGCTATCGCGCGCGCTAGAACGCATTTTTAAAGCGCAACAAGAAAATAATTCCGCTACGCCGCGGATCGCGGAATTGTTGGCAATTCCGCGTTCTCCGCGGAATGCGAAATTGCCTAAATTCCGCAAATTCCGCAAGCGGAGCGGAATTGGATGCCCAGGGTTAATTATCACCCAGTGGATGATAAATCGTGTGCAGCACACAGACAATCTTGCCCTTATTCAAAATTTCGGTAACTAGTTGTTCACAAGAAGATAGCAAAGCAATATGAGATTGCTTTATAGTTAATATGGAACGATGAATGCAAGCAATGCCCCCACCCATTTTAACAGGGCGATCGCATCTGATAATGGCATAATCAGGTGGGATAAAGATGTCAAGAACAGGGGAGGAGGCATCGCTGAGCCAGGTTTCAGTGAGAATTAATAAGTCCAAATCTTGCGTAATGATGAGTGCAGAAATGTCAGCTGCATGTTTCACAGCCGATCTGCAGTTGAGCAGCATCGATTTGATATCATGCCTGTATGAGACTGCTACAGTGTCCACAAGATGGCGACCACAGTCCAGGAACATTTGGCATCATGGAGCTAAAGGATACTGGGAGAATTAAAACCATACAGAAAATTCAGTAGGTGGGGATGATGAATGCAGTAGGACCTAATCAGTATTCACAAACACCATGAGTGCTAAGCAACACAGTGAGACTTACTGAGATACAATAACACAAAGAGGCATAGCAGGGATCATCAAGAAGTTCTAAAGCTCTGCAACGTAGGTGATAATAACATTTATTGTTTCCAAATCATCGACTTGTACTGAGATACCACTACGAGATACCTCTTTGGAAGCCTATTTTAAATCCACCAACTATAGTGTAGAAAGGGAAAGAGCCTGTCAAATTGCTCTAATAACTTTCTCTATAACTCACCACCATTAAGTCGGTGCAGATCCATTAGAGAAAATTGAGTCTCTGGAGAACACAGTTAAGCTGAAAAAACACACTAAATATTGTCAAGACAAACTGAAGCACATTGAAACATAATCAGAAAGTATGAGACTGTGACTCTAAGGGCCTGATTACGACTTTGGCGCTATTGTGCCGGCTCGCCGCAAAGACCTCCAGCCTGATTTCGAGTTTTTCTCGTGCAGGCGGATGGTCTTTTTACCGTTCCCATGGCTGTGCAATGGGAACGGCAAAAATGTTCCAGCACGGCATGGATGGTAATATCCAGGCCATGCTGGAACTGGGGGTTCAAGCAGACAGGGGGCACATGTTGTGCCCCCATGGATGCATCACCATGGCGGGGGAGCATAGGGGCCCCACAGGGCCTCCTTTGTTCCTCCACCACCAGCCTTTTCATGGCAGGGAGCCAGCAATGAAATGACTGGCAGTGGAGGAACTCGTAATATGCTCAGCGGGACTGAGCCCGTCCCGCTCAGCATGTTACATTGGGCCTCTGCCGCGCCACCGCCTGGGAACAGCGGTTCCCTGGCACAGGCAGCGGTCTACCACCAGTACAACTTTGAAAGTCATAATCTGGCAGACGGTGGACTGCAACTGCTGCACCACCGCGAGTCGGCCGCACTCGTAACAAGGCCCTAGGTGAAACAATCACCTAAAAGAAGACAGTACACATGGAAACACTGCCATAAACATTAAATCACATTGGAGTTCTGAGCTTAACTAATGGTATTTTGAGACTCAACAAGGTAATCTGAGTTATATTGAGCACACCAAGACATATGAGTATGTTGTAAATACCAAAGAAAGTACTGACTGGAGATATTGATTGACAAGCATCACACTGTGTTTACTCTCTAAGTAAAACAACTAAACCTGATCTGGTCAAGCCAGACTCTCAGATAAAAATAAAAGATTATGGAAACAGATTGGACACAATTTTAGAAAAGCTAACGGCACTACATAAACTTGTGCAGCATACCAAAAGAAATACAGATATGATGCAAGTAGAAATTGCTGGGGTTCGAATGGAGCATGCATTGCCTCTACCCTTGCATAGCACATCACTTATGACATGTTCAATGAATGCTTTCATAACATACCTAATGGCATCTGAAATTACATTATTAATAGCATCAATGTGCAAGGCCAGGGTGCAAGTTGTAATTAGTTTAGGGCAATAGTTATAGTTACTTGAGATAACTATAACTGGTGAATTTCAGTGGTTTTGTTAGGTTAAAATATGATTTTTAAACTGACATTTTTGCCAAACCATAACGTCCCTTTAACCTCTGTTTTTTTCAGTGAATATTTATATGTTACGCATCAGGATTTGCCACTGTGTAGTTATAGTTAGGTCGGAGTTTCCGTAGAAAGAGAGTTTTTTATTTTGCTAATAATTTTGTTGCCGTTTAATGAATCTTCACAAAGCTTTGCATAAAAAGTTCATACACCTCAGCTACTTCCTGAAAAGTCTTGGAGTGCTCTGCCAACTGGAGGCCAAGAAAAAGGGGGTTAAAAAATGCACATTTTCTAAAGCAATTCCGAATAGGAATTTTGGGAAGCAATACAGAAAAAACAGCTGAGCAATATTATACGAGATTTGGAAGAAAGCTAGATCTTTACTTAGAAAGCATGCTTTTTGTAATCTCGTGTTAATCTGTTCTGTGGTCCTGTGGGATCGAGTAATCTGATTGGCTCATCAACAGAAATGTCAGAGTCAGCATTTCAGCACTATGGGACTCAGTCTCCATGTCCTGAGTTTCTTTAAAAAATAATATATAAGAGGTCAGGGTAGGGGGTACTCTGACTTCCTGGCCCTTATGGCTGCTGGAGCCAAAAGTATAAAAAAAAAGGTTTTTGTGTACCATGAGTCCCACAGTACTCCTACAGGACCCAGCAAGGCTTCCCGTGAGGTTACGCAGGACTCCTTTAGGACCCAATGTGTCCCTCCTGTGTTTTCCAATGGGAGTACCGCAGGAACCGCGGGACCATGCAAGTGGTAAAAAATGAAACTTGCACTGTCCCTCAGTACCTTGGAGTGCCGTTTTTTGTATGGTATTGTATATAGTTAATTAAAATCTTTACAATATAAAAACACATGACACACATATCAAATCACATGCATAAATCTAAAAATCAGACAAAAATATAATAATGCGACCAACAATTTGACCAACAATTTAGGTACAAGCAATTCAACTTATACGGTCAAATGATTTACAACAAATTTAAAAAGCAGTCTATAAATTTACCAAAATTACAGCTTAGATTCATGTGCTGACCATTTAAAATCTGGATCAGGGCCTGCCTGCATGTCCTTATATTAAGTTGATTAAAATATTTCCTTAACAATTTCTTATGAGCCTCCAGCAAAACTGGGCATATGCATAAATGGGCAGCAACAATTCTTCTTTGAAACCACAAATTATGCAATTTGACCAAACCATGTTACTTTCCATCTAGAAGCAAAGTCTTTTTTTGGAAGGTTACCCAGCGGGTATGAAACGAACTTCCACTTCAGGTTAAGGGAGAAGTTAGTTGTAAGATACTGTTGACAACGAGGAAGGACATGCAGTTTTATAACAGTCCAACCATGTACCAATATCCTTATCGCACAATTGCGAAGCTCTTTTTATGCTCTTATTAACCATGCATATAAAGACTGTAGACAAAGTTGTTGAAGCCCACAAATCAGGTTAGGTATGGTAATTATATCTTATTTTACTTTTTTTAAAACTCACAAGTTCACAAGAAAAATACAAACTTAAGGTGATGTTGTAGTTAGTGAGGCACTAGGATTTTAGCCAGCATTAAACAAACCATAGAAATTGACTGAAAAAATCAAAGGTTAAAGTGACGTTATAGTTAGGCCTTGTAATAGTAAAATAAAAAAATTATTGTTTTAAAACAAAACGAATGCTGAAAATCACCAGTTATATGTCACTGTGCTAATTATAACTTCCACCCATGCCATGCTGTGCTTATAGTCTCACATAGTACATCACTCATGAGATGCTAAATGACATCATTGATGACAGCACTGATGACATCTCAAAAACCATATATATCTCCATGAAATATAGAGCCGGGCCTGTGGTGGGATGGGTGCAAGGGGTCTGGCCTGTGAAGTGGGGGTTATCTGCACGAGGAGGTTTGTGCGCATGGCCTAGACGTTGCAAAGACCCTGTGACCAAACCCTGTATCTCAGGCTTTGTGAATGGGGAATTGGCCTCCCAGAGGCCAAGTGCTGTGAGGGTTGGCTGCCCACAGGAGAACAGGTGCAGGGAACTCTTGGATAAGGAATGTGATCAAAGAAAACAGAAATTATTTAAAGAAATAAAGGTTAGAATGAAGTTATAGTTGTATTTGTCACAACACCCTACTGAATGTTAAAATACAACCTCAGAAATTCAGCTTAAAAACACAGTTAAAGTGCAGCTACAGTAACAAATTAAAGCTGAAAAACGACTGAAATTAGCAAGTTATGGTTTCGATCAGAATAAATAACTCACACAACAGCTATGCAAACCATAATTCTCATGACAAATGCAATGCTTAGGATCTCACAATATTTATGGCAATAAATAACAACATGCAAAAGTGAAATGTAATTAAACAAAGGCACATAATCATACCAATTAATGTCACTACCAAGTGGCAAGGGTAATGTGATATGTAATCTCATCTACAAGATGATTTGTTTGATTTGATGATTTATTTGTTATTACATCTGTTTAATTAAACACGAGGTCATGAGCATTGCTATTGGTGTGCGAGTTATGGTTTGCATGGCTGTTGTGTGACTTATGTGATTCAGAGAGCATTTTGTAAATATGTTCTTTTTGCACACTGGATTGCATTTGATAGCCAAACGTGAAGAGAAATTCAATTGAAATAACACATTTGATACTATTCTGTATTCTCTGGTACCCTGCTTGTGTTGCTGGGCCTATCGTTTGTGATAGGCTCTGCCCCAAATTTCAGCATGGAGACATCAAATCTTCACCATAATTATGTGGTGATGTGGGTAGCTTCAGTATTTGGGCCTGGGTTTGGCCGCTATCCAGGGAAAACTACCAAACCTAGATGTCTCTGAGAACTAGACCTCCAAGAGAGTGCAGATTGGTGAGGCATATGCTGATCCAATTATATTTTTATACCCAGAATGTACTGCAAACCTCAAACTTTGGCTAAGATCATGGATTTTCCTCACATTTCTGGGAAGGAACCTGCAACAATATGTGGGGATCAACAAAATTCCTACGACCCAGTGTTCCCACACTTCTCCTGGTACAAACAGTACCCCATTTTTATAGCTAGACCTAGAGGATATGATAGGCTCTAAAACACAATATGGAGGTAACAAATGTTTGCCATGAAACTTTACCCATTTTAGCAATGTGGGTAGCTGCAGTCTGTTTGTCCGGCTTGGTCGCCACCGCTGGAAACCAACCATACATAGACATTTCTGAAAACTTCACACCCAAGAGAGTCTGTGATGGTATCACTTGGGTAGATAGCATTACCTTTTCTAGCCCAAAATGCCCTGCAAACCTCAAACTTTGGTGAAGCTCATATATTTTCCTTACATTACTGTAAGGTAAAGTTCCAAAATCTGTGGATTCCTACCACCCACCATACACTGTATGATTCTGGCAAACATTTGAGGTTTGCAGGGAATTCTGGATAAGAACACGCTGTACAATCCATGCATATCACACCAATCTGGACTTCACTTTTCCGAAATGCCCAAGGTTCATAGGGTTCCCAGGTTGCCAGCTGACCCAAAGCTTGAATACTGTGTTAGAATAGTTTGGTCCTATCCCATTTTAAAAAAAATATCCCAGACATCCAGTGGACTTTTTGCTCCCTGGGGGACAGATTATGGGTAAACCCCCCAATGTGCGCCTTTGAAGGGCAGTCAGACTGTGAGGCCCTCCCGCCCACCCTATTAATTATTTTTTGCGCCTTTTTTCCCTAGTGTCTAGTTGACTTTCTGCCCCCGCTTCAGAGGGCAGGTTTGTGGTAAATCCCCTCAATCTACCTCTTGGGGGGAGAAACACAGTTGGGCTGGTATGGGGTGGCCACATCACCAGATGACAGGGTGGAGCCACTCACATCCCTTCTTTAAAAAAAAAAAACTTTTGCTGGTATCTAGCTGGCAGGCTTTCTGCTCCCTGGGGGAGAGGGAGGGGGTCTTATTGGATGTAAGCCCCCTATATACTCCCCCAGGTGTGGCAGAAAGACTGTTGGGGGCATTTTGGTGGCTTGATGCTTGGGTTGGTGTACCATGCCTTAATTTTTTTGCATTCATTTTCCTGTTGTCTAGTGGGTTTTCTGTCCCCCAGGGAAGCAGAAAGACTGCTGGGCATGTTATGGGGCGGGGGCATGGCCCAATGTCTGGATGAGCCACCCATACCCTTTATTGCCTTTTAAAAAAATAATATCCATGGTGTCTACTGGGCTTTTTGCCCATAATGAGGAGTGGACACAGCTCAGTGTCTTGGTGGGCCACCTCCCAACCCTTTTTTTTACTTCATTTTTCCCTGGGGTCTAGTGGGCTTTCTGCCTCTCCGGAGGCAGATTGGTGGCAACACCAATATAGAAAGAGCATGCAGTTCCTTTAGTAGAGACAAGAGACGGGGACCCCGTAGGTGTCAAACCCAAGTCAGGTCGGAGGAATATGAATATTTCGAAGCAAAAGCCCTCACCCACCCAAGGTGGCATGCTTCAGCATTGGACAGCTCCTCGTTGGGCCAGCACTGCAATGCCCAAGCGGGCCCCTTGAGGGGGTCTTTGCTGGAGATCTTTTTCAGAGCCTAGAAGGAGGGTGCTAGAAGTGTAGTTTGGTAAGGGAAGTGAAGTGAAGTGAAAAAATCTAAAAAGGACTAAGAGCTACCTAAAGACTTTTTATTTAAGGTGATGGATCTTGTCATGTCTAAAAGCAGCGTAAAACAGTAAAGGAAATGATGTTCCTTTGTTTTTCAAATGATAAATTTAAAAGACGGTCAACGTACTTCTTGCCAATATAGTAGTCACGGATGATCTGGGCAATTCGTCAGGACCATCGAAACCTAATCTACAGGGGATGGGGACAGTAGTCCAATATGTTAAATGCCCGATCCCAACAACCACCCTACATGTGTTGTAGAAACAGTACCTTATGTAAACTAATTACATGAGGACAGAAAGACAGAAAGACAATAAGTCGACATAGATATGCATTGCCAATATCCAAATTTCCACTGAATAGTGCGGAAGCAAATTAAATAGTGCACCATCCAACCGTGAAGTGCAGCCTCAAAAAGCCAACAAATGCAGAGAAACAGTGAGACACAGTGAGCTACTTTTAGCAGATATAAAAGTACTAACAGAGCTTCATGAATGTTGCCACTGGAGGATTATCCCAGGTTCCATTCACAATCACAGACTAGACTTAACATACATTAAACAAGTATTGTAAAACACCTCAGGCCGTGATGATCATATACTAGCTGTTATATCTTACCCAGTCAGGAAAGAATCTACGCACCTTAGGTCTTGCAGAGACAAACTGCACATTGGGCGGTAAACCAAAAATGGTGAAAAAACAGCAATCAAAATCTCCCGTCAAGGTGATGCAGAGGGCTCTGGCAATGCGCTATGCCTCCGAGAAAAGATAGTTAGCAAAATACGGCTTCCAGCTGGGAACACTGCCGGTGACCTACTCCACTCTGCAATCCCAAAGGTAACCAGGCTGGGGAGGCCGTCGCTTAAGACTCAGAAGAAAGTGCTGTGCTTTTGCATCAGTGGGTGGAGTTATGCGCACATGCACGCATGATCGAGTATTAAAAATTGGGAATAGAAAGTCGCAGAGACAGGGACTGCCATATTAGGATGGCCTGATATTTAATACCTCAGACTACAACTGACGTGGTGTAGGTGAAAAATATTTGAAAGGAATGTCAGAAGGCAAGTAATTGATATGTAAAAATGTTGGCCTATAATGATAAAAGTCCCCTACAAGACACAGAATGTGGGAGCGAAATTGGCCCAATTGTAATGCAAAGGGCCGCATAACTTATTTTGAAAAGGGGAGGTCTGGAGTGGTCAGGAGTGTCTAAAAAGATTTTTTGTCACCCAAAAAGGTTATCTTTCTTATGAAAATATTCTCAAAAAATACTCATATGGGGGACCGTCACAGTGTGGTCATTACTCTTAGATGTCAAGGAGCTTGGAGTTCAAGTACCAGGAATATCACTAAGGTGAACGGTCTCTGGAGTAGAGCCTGCCATGTCAGTACTATATACAGGGTTACTAGATAACCTACAATGCTTGCAGAGATGAAATCTCAAAAAGTCAGTTTCAACAGAGTTCTCTCCAAGGGATATTGTCATTGAGGCCAGTGATGTGTGTCTGTAACTGGACCACCCAGTGCTGTTCCCTGTAGAGCTATGCTTTCTTGGTTATATTGTGTTGTTTTTCAAGTATAACCCAGTTAACATCATCTGGGGTATGGTTCAAATCTTCAAAGTGTGTACTCATCTTGGTGGTTATGTTTTTTACATATTTTACCTCTATGATGTTCATTTATTCTGACCTTAATTGTTCTGGTGGCCATACCAATATATTTAAGACCACATGGGCAAGTTATCATATAGACACAATTATTGGTGCTACTGTTAGTGTGGTTCATTAAAGTCCAGGTGTGCGTAGTGTCTAGCACTATCTCTTTAGTGGTTTTTGTGAGGTGGCAGACACTGCAAGTGCCACAGCCTCCCTCGATAACCCATTGCCCCATTTTGCCACCAATTTACAGGCTACATTGGTACATACCGACCACGTAACATGCCCAAAAAAGAACAACGTTACTTATGGGACTTTCCTCCCATTACAGGCCACTATCCCTGTGGCACTTTCAGTGTCTTCCACCTCACAAAAAACACTAAAGAGATAGTGCTAGACATGATGCACACCTGGACTTTAATGAACCAAACTTATTGTAACACAGAGAATTGTGTCTATATGATGACTTTCCCACGTGGTCTTAAACATATTGGCATGAGCACCAGATCTAGGTCTTAAACATATTGGTATGACCACCAGATCGATTAAGGTCAGAATAAATTAACATCAAAGTGGTGTAAGAAGTAAATAACTACCAAGATGAGTACACATTTTCAAGACTTGAACCAAACCCCAGATGATGTTAACTGGGTTATCCTGGATACACAACACATTGTGATGGAGAACCCTGTCGACTAAACTCTAAATCAGGTTCTACGTATGTGTTGCTGCAATTTGAAATTTCGCCATCAGGTCATGGCAGATGACTGTCATGAGTGTTTTACTCACTGAATCATCCTGCCACCATCAAGGATTGAGGCATGCATGTACCTCTCTATCTTAGCTTTATCATACTCAGATTTTACCATTTGGGTATATAGCTTTGCCAGACCCTCATCAGAATTTGGATGTCCTCTAACCTTAGAGCTTTATGGGCCAGTAAGCACAGACTTTGAACTGAGTACTTAGTAACTCGTAGTATTCTAGCCTTGTTATGTTTTGCTGTTTTGAAGATGATTGTCTGGGAGGAATCTATTAAGTGGAGGTGCAAAATTTCTTCGCGATTTGGAAGTTCTGAGAGGGAGAGCTTTTATGTCATAATGCAACTCACCATCATGTCGGGGATACATCTTATCCTTATCCCATGAAGGGGACATTTGGAAGGGGCTGGGGAGATACCAGAGTCAAGTACGGGGAGAAAAGGGGGGATCTGATACCTGGGTGGCAAATTAACATGCACATTACGCTCATCTCCATTGTTCAAACCACAATGCATGCTTAACAACTCCAAGATCATTTCATAGTACACAATACTTATAAGGGTCCATGGTTAAAATAATTTCATGGAAAATTAGAGGCTTAAATTTGCCTGTCAGTTGACACAAAATCTGGAGGGAGGTGCGTGTAGCTCACCCAGATGTGGTATAACTGCAGGAAACACACCTATAGACAGGCAATACTCAACTAATGGCAATACGTTATACCCCACTCAGAAATATGTTGCAACTAGATCCAAGAAATGCAAGGTGATGATAGGCCCATACAAAAATTTCCACTTTGAGGAAGCTAAAATAATACGGGATGCCGCAGAAGGTTGATATCTCTATATAAAAGGGAGGCACCAGGGAGTTAAGCTTACTCTCTTAAATACATACCTGCTCAACCACTGTTAGGAACACACTCTGTTTAAAATTATTGATAAGCTAGGGAATGGGGATCAGCGGGCCTTATTTGTGTTGGGAATTTCAGTTTTGGTCCTGATGACTCTATGAATAGACAGCTCTGTGATAGATATCTGCAGAGAGCAATGTCTAAGCAATTGAAAAGAGGAGTGAAACAGCTTGGTTTGGTGGGTCTGTGGCTGGCCAAACACTCCATAGAGAAGCAATACACCCTTTTCTCCCATGCTTACAGGGCCTATTCTCGAATAGATCTCATCTGGGGATCACAAGAGGTAGTGGATGTTCCTTGTAAAAGTTGCCCACGGCTCCATAGGGACACAATATGTTTGGTGGCCCATATACCAATGTGGATCAGATTAAACTGTAAATACCCAACAGCAAAAGTCCTTGTCAATGGGGATATATCAGGGGACAGTCCCTTAGCAAGGGGGACAAGACAGGATTGCCCTCTTTTCCAATTTCTGTTCGCCTTGGTGGTCAACTGTTGGTGGCAATAATTAGGCAGCATGTGGGAATTAGTGGGATGCCCTTTGGAGGTTTGGGAGAGCAGCATAAAATTCACTTGTTTGCAGATGACATCCTACTTACACTAAGTGGCCCAGAGCTAACTATCAAAGGGATTATCGAAGTTTGAGCCTCCAATGCTAAGGTGTCTTGATTTAAACTAAACTTCACTAAATCCTAAATGCTAGATGTAGGCCTTCTCACCAAAATTGTAGGAAAGCTGTCAATAAACTGTTCCGATGGGCTACCAACAAAACAAATTAACTGGGGATTTTCATCACAGCAACGCTCAGGACTCTTTACTCCAACAACCTTCTTAGACTGCTCCATGCTGTCACTACTGACTTGCGACAATGGAGAAATCTTTATATTTCATTGCTGGTCTGAGTGTCAGCAGTCAAGCACAAGGTGCTCCCTCATTTGCTTTACATTTTTAGGCCCTCCCATGAAGGTCTCAGATCTACAGTGCATCCGGAAAGCGATAAGTTCATGTGAGCAGGGAGGAGAATCTGTATTTCGGGGAATGTATTAAACCGAATAGGAAATTCTGGGGTATGAGACTCCCGGATATAAGAAAGAATTATCAATCAGCCCAGATGAGAGCCTTTTTAAATGGTCTCTATATGAGACAGAGTGACACTGGATTCTTATGGATGCTGCTGAGATGCGGAGACCCACTTGGACAAGTGCTTGGCTACCTAAGGCAGCAAGATCCCCTTTATGCTACTTTTCCAATATATTGAGACATACTATGGAGATATGGGACTTTATTACACGCTCTCATAAATTTACAACATTTCCTTCACACTCCACCCCACTCCTGGGTAACCCCAAATTTTCATTAGGGCTTCCCAGCTCTGACTTTGTAGCTTGGTAGGTGATGAGTGTAGAATGTTGAGATACTTATTCCAGGGGGGGGAAATTAAATCATTTTCCCAATGCAAACAAGAATTCCACCTCAATGAGATGGAGCACATGTGCTAATTCCAGCTACGGCACTGGGCCCTCCGGCCAGAATATAAAGAACCAGTAGTTAGAAAACCTACCCCATGGGAGAAAGCTCTTCTTGACCTATTCCTCCCCTAAGGATCTCACTGCAAATATCTATGCTATCGTAAGGGATGTGTGCTTACATCTGTCATGGTTGTATGTGAAGCGCTGGCATCGTATCTTGAGCACCAGCTTACCATTACCACATTGGAAGAAGCTTTGATCAGACATACCCTCAGTGTGCAAAAGCATCACAACAGATAATCTATCTATAAAAACATGACAAATTGGCAACCAATCATTTATGTTGGCAGGGCTATGGTCAGGAAAGTGGGAACATAGATGTTTAGTGGTCTACCATGCTGAAAATCTTTTCAAAAGAAATACTCAGTCACATAATGGGGGCGGTGGAGCCACCCCGTTACCACAAGCCCTAGCGATGATCTTACTTGGGCTCAGACTTTCTGGAACACCGAACTTTTCATTGTTGGGCTAGAGACTCACTTAAAAAATGTTACGCGCGCTAAACTGCTAATTGTTCAAAAGTGGAAATCTGCAGTAGTCCCAACTGTGCAAGAATGGGCCAGTAATCTTTGGTCGTTACTAGCAATGGAAAAGCTAACCTGGGAACTCAGTGACGTGGAGGCAAAGTATGAGAAACTGTGGCAGCCGTAAGTGGTTTATGTATCAGACAGGGGACTGCTGTTTGTGTGTCTGAAATCATTGACATCTTTTCGTATGGTGGCCTCTTAATAGGCTGAATAGCTTCATGCTCATTTTGTTTAAGCGTATGTTGAGCGAAACGGGGAGTGGTCAGATGGACTTGCCAGGCTGTACTTTTGAATCTTTTTCTATTGTTCCACCTTGGGGGGGGGAGGGTTAAGGAGGATTTGTTGGTTGCGGCCTGGGTATTATTACAGGTGGATTCTCGTTGTTAAAAATATCTATGAATGAAGCACAAGTTCTGTGATGTCTCCCCTGTAAACTAAAATCAATAACATTTTGTTGGAAATAAAATTAACACCTATTTAGCTGTGCCCACGTTCTCTTTCTGAAACAGAAAAATGTTGCACCATGTAGAGTGAAAAGGATGCTGTAAAGTCGCCTAACTCTGAGAACTTCCGGCTGAGCATGAAGTGAGGCGAGCCAGGTGTTTAATAACGGGTGCTCCTCATACATAACCCCAGAGAGCATATCTTTTTTTTGTTCTTCTGGGAAACATTATCTTCCCCTTCCTTGAGAAGACATGTTGGGGAGAATTATATGAGTTCTAGGCTAGTGTCCAACACACATTACCCCTAGAGCAAAGATCCATATCCCCTTGGAAAGGGAGGAATCTCCCTTGAAGGAGCTCTTTCTGCCATCACCTCCCTGGAGAGATTATTTTGACTCCTTAGAGTATTTTAAGGCAGACCCTATTACATTGAAGTGGGAAATGGAAAAGGCATTTATTCTAACCGTCTAGCTAAGTACATGAATAACATTGTCTTTATAATGGCAAAAATGGGAATAAAAAAGACTAGACCCCTTTTATGGGGACATTGAAGAGCAGAAGGGCATAAATTAATGAGCTATGTTTTTTATGGATTTTTATGGATTGCACTATATGTACTAATTGCACAATTTACACCAGCCTCGTTAGTTCTGACTTTGAGTAGTATAAATAGAAAAAATTTGGAAGAGATTTAGCTAGGATAGATTTGGATTTGATTTGTCCAGTTGCAATCTGTTCGTTTATCCAGGCGCTTTCCTTCTCATCTTTGGCGATGTGGAGAAGCTATGAAGTGATGATTCTTTTGGCTTTAATATTGCAAGGTGTTAATTTAATATTGACTCACACTGAAGCTTTACAAGTATATAAAGTAAAAATGTATAACACAAAGAGCAGTTTACAAGGTGTGCAACATACCTGTGAAAGTCACATAGTCAGATAGGATAGTCTATTCCTATGACAAGTTCGCAAATGTAACCCTTGGAGGTCTTGTAAGTAATTCTACCTTTTTTGGGTAGTTTGACATTTTAGCCTTCCCTGACCTGACTCCACCATGCCCTGCCTCAGACCTGTGGTTAGGCCACTTAAACCAGCTTGTGACAACCTACAGGGTCTACTACATGACTATTATCTCTTTCCAAGGCTTTATAATTGGTTCTCAGTTTCATGATTATTGGTTCTTGTTGTTATCCATCCCACCTGTTGGTGCATCTCCAAACCATTCTATCTAATCCTAAAATGCTCCACGTGCAACCTAATTGTTGGTTAGTATCACTTTACACGAACACTAATAAATAAATATGGTGTTGTTCTTAACAACTGCAGATGTGTTTGGAAAACACTGAGATCTTTGACAAGGACCAGCTTTACCGGAACTCCATATATTCTCTTTAGTAATGACTATCTTGTCAGAACACTAGGTGTAAGCTGATTAAAGTCAGAGACAGCCTTTGGTCTTTCACTCTAAAACATTTGTAAATAGGTCTACTGTGAGAAAGTGCAGAGGTCTGCAATGTTTTTCTACCCTCAGCTGCAGCGCGCTCTTTTGAATACTCTTGATTGGAGTAAAGGAGCACGATGGCGAAGAATTCTTGCAAAACTAGATCGTTCTTCAATCGTCAACCTTCTGTAAGGTTGCATAACTTTGAGAGCTTTGGTGTCAGCTTGAGCTCTGCCTATGGCATTGTCGTTTTAAACACCTTGGAAATAGAGGTTGCACAGTGTATTGCCTGGCACAGGTGAATGGATTGTTCACATACCCATATTAAAAGGATATGTTGATTAGAATACGGGGTCAAACCCTGCCTGGATTGGTGAGTAATGCTCAATGCCTCACTATGTAAGATTTTACTGGTACTTAATGTTTGTTTGAATCGATAAAACTGATTTCTATGTTTTCTGAAAGCTACGTAACGCCGTCCGAGGACCCACAACATTCAGTAAGTGGTAGGTCTAGTTAAAGAGAATAGCTATAGATAAGTAGATATTACAGATCCATGGAATTATGTTGCGTTGTAAGAAATCAGACTGTAACTAAGACTTCAGGTCAAGGCGTTTAGAAACGTGGTTAAAAATATATATCTTTCTATTATTTGAGTGAAAGTTAACACATTAACGAGGGAATTAATAGAATACACAGAGACTATTCTTTGACTTTTTTAGGGGAAATCTTTAAGGGTAAAAGTAAGAAATAATATCAATCATAACTTTACAATAAGAAGGAAACAACAAGTAATAAAAGTGAAAATGGAAATGTGCCCATTGAAGAGCATAAGAGGGAGGATCAAGTGTCTTTAATGAGGTTGACTTTCCTGGAGAAGTGCTTGCTAGATGTCATGCACAACTTGTACTATCATACATCATTTTGCTAAATCTTTCCTCAGTCACACAGTCAACTGAGTTTTTAAATATTCTTCTTTTCTCAATTGTTCTGGACCTTTGGGCCAGATGGATGCATCAAAAATACATTCACCTCTGTGTGTGGTAGTAACTGATACTGAATGAATTTAGTGAAATGTGACAGATCTGTCTACAGGCCTCCACCTCGAAAACAGGGGTTGAGTCTGCCACAGATGCGGCTTTTAGAGGCCATGAAGAGAAACAAGCCTCTTGGGGGAATATCTGGATTTTCTTCGTGGGTATTAGATGAAGCAGAGGCTTGTTGATGCCGAGCATTGTTCTGTCGGCAGTGCTGGCATTTTGATTCAAGAAAGATAGGAAACAATGACGTAGGGAGAACTTGCAGGAGTGAAATAGAGAGGCAGGCGGAATAGTGTGGTGGAAGAAAGAGGAATGAGGTGGAATCAAGGCTAATCAGCCAGGGAATTCCAAAACATCCTGGTGTGGTGTGCTTTTAAGATAAAATCTTGGACCCCTATACATATTTTTAACTTATTAAGGTCTTGATTTAGAGTTCAACAGACGGGATACTCCATCACAAACATGATAGATATCCTGTCTGCCGTATTACAAGTGCATTATCCAGTGCTGGAATTGGAAACACTTTACTCTGGGAACCCATAAATAGGGGGTCAGGGTGAGCAACAAAAAGGGGGTGGAGTCACAAGGGGGACAGTCATGAAAAGCAGTCAAAGAGCCAAATTATACATTTATTTTAAAAATAAACTCTGTCACAAAGAAATTGGCACCAAGGAGAAACATGACAGTAAATCTGTTTTGACTAATTTGGTTCCAAAGGCTGCATTCTAAAATATATTATGGGGGTTAAGCACCTGCATAGAGAGCTTTATGTGCTTAGTAAATCTCAGAGAATAATAATAATAATGGTAAGATAACTCTGGTGGTTAAAGCACTTGCTGGAAAAGATCTGTGATTTGTTTAGTCACAGTTTTGACTCATAAAGTAGCATAGAGAGTTAATGGGGCACTGCTTTTGACACAGAGATCCTTTTATTACTCGCAATTCATAAATTGCAATCCTTCTAATATAGGACAGTGAGCTATGAACCGGCATCAAAGACCTGCATGCAAACTGCAAGACAGGGATTAAAAACGATATTGAATTTTTTCAATCTGTTATTATAAGGATGCTAAAAAGGGTCTCTTTGGGTAGTAAATCAAATCAAATCAAATCAAGCTTTATTCGGCACATACAAAATGTCCATAAAAGCATACTATAATATCAGTAAAAACAAATTTATATACAGTTATTTCAATGTAAGATGAAAAATACATTTTATGTACAAAAAGTTTCAAAAGATAATACTTATTTAATTTTGAAACAAATCTACTAACAAGTAAAATCTAATCCATTTTATAATTCAACAAGTCGGCTAACAGGTAAAAAAGCTAATCTGTTTCATAATTCAATTTTTCCAAATAATCAAGGTCCTTCCTTTGTTTGATAGCCGAAAATATAAAACAAGTTACCGCACTACAAATTAATACATTCTCCAATTTTCGAATATAATTAAAAGCAGCTTTAAAGGAGTACAGGCTATTTGCTTTAAAAATAGGTCGTAAATTTTTTTTCTAATATCATTATAAAATTTACAAAAAAGTAAAAGGTGAAGAGTACTCTGTGGAGACCTGCCATCACACGGGCATTTTGGTAAATTGGCACACCACTTGGCCCTTTTGGGAAATGCTAAAAAATAATGAAGAGTATTCAACCGTAATCTAGTTAAATAAAATCTATGTTGTATATTAGTTATAAAAATAAGGTATGGCTGAGTACCCGTTAATATTGGCCCTTCAAGATAAAAAGATATACATGGTTTGTTTCTCGCAACAACATCCCTTGATGAGGTCCTAACATTAAGGAACCTCGTTTTTAATTCCATTTTACTCAAATTCTGTATGTCCTCGGGATTTTTCAAATTCGCATCCAATTTACATTCATTTAAGAGACTGCAAATATAACTTAACCATGTTATTTTCTTGTAATAATCTTGGGTCAGACAATCCAATATAATGTCCCTCGTAAAATGTGTCTCTTCCCTAGTCCAAATGCGGTGCCACAAAGTAAGGGCAGCTATACTGATCGAATCGAGAATGTAAGGAGTATCAGTCTCCCTATGTATTATAAAAGTGGCAGTGGAAGCTGGTACAGCTAATAATCTTCTTAAGAAGTTATTTTCCAGGATTTGTAGCTGGGAAGTATCTGCCACACCCCACAGGGCTCCCCGTAACAGCTCCCTGTAATGCACTTTGCCCCATATAATTTATGAATTTCCCGCACTGGTTTTTTACCAATTTTTTGGGAAAATCTAAAAATGGCCTCAACCGATTTTACAAATTTTAATTTACATAGGTTTATATGTGCGCTCCACGTACCCTTACTATTAAAAAGAATCCCCAAATACGAGAAAGAAAAAGTCCTCTCTATCCGTATACCATCAATATAATGTGTTTTATTCTTAATATTCCGTTTCCCGCAAGACATAACTAGGGTTTTACTAAAATTAATTTTTAAGTGCTTTTCCATCTTAAAGCTAGAAAAGTTATCCATCAATAATTGTAGGCCGTTTGCTGTCCTGGAGATTAAGACAGCATCGTCGGCATACAATAATAATGGGGTGACCCGCTTGCCAACCTTTGGAGCATCAGCACTCAAGTTCTGTAATAACGAGTCAACCCCATTTATATATAACGAAAATAAAAGGGGTGCAAGAGTATAACCCTGTCTTATCCCACGTGTGATGCTAAAGTGCTTAGTGCATTCTCCATTTTCCCCAAAGCGTATTCTCGAAGATAAATGTACATATATTTGCGATAAAAAACTAATAATGTCCTGTGGGGCGCCCATCCCATTTGGGTAGTAATAATGGACAACACCAAGCACTGCATTACGTTTTAAATCCTGACTTTGTGTTTCTCCGAGCCATATACGTCAAGTTTGTGACAAAGTAACCCATCCGCCGAACTCTAAATTAGGCCCTAAGTAATGGAAACCAGAGCCCATTATGTAGGCAAGTGACATTTTGCTGCCCTTCTCTGCAAGCATGGTGGCGGCCATAGCCCCCTATCAGAACAGTCTGCCACCCTCCGTTGGTAGCGTTCTAGACTTGCTTCCCCCTCTCTGGTCTTAATCAGGAGCTCTCAGGTCAGGGTACTGTGCTGAGGGGGCCCCTGGAGCTTGGGGACCACACCGCATGGCGGGGGTCTATGTTACGCCTCTGAGGGAATGAGGAACTAGTGAATGAGGAACATCTCTGGTTCCACCTTCATTCCACCACGTCAGACTGGAGCAAATGGCTCGGGTCAGGAGTTTACATGTCCCCTTAGTTTACATTGGGTGCTGAAAGAGAACACAGCAGCCTCCTGCGCCTCAGTGCTCTGCACAAGGGAAAAATAAGCTTTCCCCTTTCACTGGGCACAATAAAAAGAAGAATACTGTAGCAGCATGTTCTTGCCTTGAACACACAGAGCCTAATCTCGTGTATCGGAGCGTAGGCCTTTCAGGCCCGGCAGGTGGTGAATAGACTGCTTGGGGAATGAAAAGTTGCAGAATAAACATCTTTACAAGACCTGGACAAAGCCGAGCGGGACGAAAGCCAAGCAGATAAGGGCGCAAACAGTTTCAACACTGGCACTGAATGGTGAGACCAGCTCCTTCCTCAGCAGGCCCACGCCGCACCCCTCGCACGTACATGCTTGTGTTGTCAGTGGGCTGCATACCTCTTGACCCCCTCTGTCTGCCTCTTTAGGCGGGAACACGTACCTTAGCTGGGATTTTCTTTATTTTCCGTCTGCAACTGTTTCCCGTAGTGCCAGCGCTATTCAAGTATTGGTCCTATCCTTCAAGTGCCACTAGGCAAGGCCATCCCACCGAGCCGAGGAAAATGCTCCAGGCCTAGCAGCACAGCAGACAGCCGAGGGTCAGCGCGGTTGGTGACATTAAATAATGGGGGGGTGGGAGGGGGGCACCAGACAAACAGGCTCACAAACACACAGTCGCAATCACAAACACATCCACACAATCAATCACACAGCGAGTCAGGAAAGCAAAAAACCATAGAAGTTTCACTTACCTTGCAGCACGTCCTCACGCTCTCCAGTCAGGGCCGGACTGGCCGTAGCGGGCACCGGGCGTTTTCCTGGTGGGCCAGAAGGGTGGGGGCCGGTTTTGCAGCAGGTGCTATATATCGGCCCCCTGTAACAAAAGCGGTAGCAGTGCAGCAGTGCTTGACTCTAGCACCCCCAAACCTCGGGGGCCAGTGCTTCTTTGCAACCCGACCCCGGGGGCCATTCGGGCATAATTGCCAGGGCTGGTTTTGGTTCCCAGTCCGGCCGTGTCTCCAGTCCATGGCTCTGACTCCCTCTGAGCACGAAGTGATGTAGGAAAGCAACTACACCTTATCCAATACAGACGCTGCTGAGAGCAGCTCTGGATTGGCTGAAGCAGGCTGCCTCAACGCTCCGAAAGGGACTGGAGCCCTGTGCCTGCTCTCCAACCCAGCTGTCTAGGACAGCTGAGTTGGAGAGTTTGAACTGCGCATGTTGGTTTGGCCCTAGCAAGGTAGCCGGCCAAACCGGCATGCGCACTTCAAAGTGAAGGGGCCACTAGTCGTTGCTGCCAATCACTTGGCAACAATGACGCACTCTGGCCCCACCCTGCCCTCTCCGTTTGGCAGAAAGCTGGAAAAGCAGAAAGGTAATAGCTTCATTTTTATTACCATTTTATTTTTCCAGCTTTCTATGCAGTAGTGTGGGGGGGCGACGCTCCTCCGCTCGTATGGAGGCACCGCCACTGCCTAGGGTGCTGGCCAGAAAGGGAAACCTACCTCATCTAGGCCTGAAAATCCTTGGTAAGTCACTCACGGTGAGCTACCCCTTCTCACCCCAAGGTCATGCAGAGACACTCAGAGCTCTCAGAAGTTCTCGCCCACCCCGGATCGAGGGACTCACTTAGCTGTTCGCAACCACCTCACTCTGGAAGACGACCTCCACAACCCTCACCCTAAGTCTTATCTAAGTAGTCCAGCTTTTGAGGGGCTCTGTACTCCAGGATCTGACCTCAGCCACCCCTTTGTGATCCTCACAAGCCTTTCCCCATGTTGGTGTTCCAGATTCTAGCACCTAAATGGAATTAATACCCTGGTCAGGACTGGGATCCAAAATAAGGCCTCAATGGAAATGAAGGGACTGTTTGGAGTTTCCTGTGTCACAAATGGGGTGGATATCCCATTCCCATGATATCTTAACAGCACTTGGAATAAGGCAGACAGGATATGTGAAGGAGTGACCCATCCGCCAAGCTCGAAATCAGGCCCTATGTCTTTCTTAAGGATATGCAACATTTGCTGCCGGCCAAGGGCATTTAATGAAGACTATAAGTCAGAGAATGTGGTCGCTCAAGTGCAGCGGCTGAAGCTGACGTGGCAAAAATAAGGCAGGAAACCTCTGTAACTCTCAAATCCAGAGACTTTAAAAACAGTAAATGTCACAAGACTCGTCGCACGTTTTAAATTAGGTAATGCATCTGTAGATCAAATGAATTGGACAATTAGAGAAAGCATTTCAAAGCCTGCTGCTGCTGTTAATGACAAAGGGCAGGCAAAGCTGGAGACAGATTTGTGTGTGGGGGGCTTCGTGGGAAGACTCAATGAAACTTGCAAGAGGACAGTAATATTCCTCAGTGAATGGAGCGCGTGCTGTCCAGGTCTGTGTTTGTGATCTGCAGGTCACGGGGTGGAAACCTCATATTGAATAGTCTGGGCCCAATGTAGAGTTTGGCAGAACGGGTACTTCGCCACAAATGTGGTGGAGTCCATCAAACCCTTGGTCTGCCGGTTCTGTTAAGAGTTGGGCAGATTTCCGGGTTTCTGACTGCGGTGCCCCCTCCGCCATCGGAAACCTACAATGAAAGCACAACGGTGTAACTAATGCGCAGTTCAGACATGCTCAGATCTTGGGAAAGGTGTACGTCCTGCGCATTCGCTTACTGGGCTTGGTGCAGGTGTGCAAATGCACTTACAGATGTGGATCTGAAGATCTACATCAACATTCTTGCTAATAGACTGGATCCCTTCATGTCTAACTCGTTAAAAAAAAGCCCACTCAGGCTTTATTAGAAATTGTCAGATCTTTAAGAACCTCATTCTGAGGAATCCAAAAGAAAAATATAGCAAAGGGAATTTGGGCTCTTGATGCTAAAGAAGTGTTTAATCATCAACTGGAGCATTTTGAGATAGTTTTAACCTGGGCTGGAAGGGAATACACTACGATCGGCCATATATGGGTTAACTTAGCCAAAAAACAGACCCAAATGAAAAGCTTTTAAGATACACACCAGTCGTATCCACAGTCAGAATGAAAAGTAAGGGTGGAAGGGCACACTACAGCTATTAGCATTACACTTAGTGGGCGGTAAAGAGGGTTCCTTTTTTGGTTATTGTCCATAAAACTAAGGGGCATATTATCAAGGGCTTTATCGCCGCTTTAGCGGCACTTTTTGCCGCTAAAGCGGCGATAATTTTATCGCCCTATTAGCAAGATGTCGCTAACAGGCGTTAGCGACAGCTTTCAGGCGTTAGAGGCCGCGTTAACCATCGCCTTGCATGTCAGCGATATTTATCGCTAATGACATGCAAGGAAGGCGTTCCCTACTAAAAGCGACTGAAAACAGTCGCTAATCCCACTACCCCCTATTAGCAAGGCAGGCGAAGCGACATAATAATTCGCGCTAAGCGCGTTTATCGCTATATTTTATCTCCTGCTAGTGAGGATGACTTACCTGTTTAAGGTATAGGAGGTGGATTCTAATGCTGAATCCACCTTAGCGATAATGCGAGAATATCGCTGCTTTTCCAGCGATATTCTCACATTTTACCGCTATCGCTGGAAATAACATCGCTATGGAGATAAACCTTACTAATAGGGTGTTATCTCAGCGATATTTTCCAGCGATAGGCGGCGTTAACCAAAGTCGCGCTAAGCGCGGTTAGCGATAAATATCGCTATTCCTTGCTAATATGCCCCTAAGGGGCATATTATCAAGGGCTTTATCGCCGCTTTAGCGGCACTTTTTGCCGCTAAAGCGGCGATAATTTTATCGCCCTATTAGCAAGCTGTCGCTAACAGGCGTTAGCGACAGCTTTCAGGCGTTAGAGGCCGCGTTAACCATCGCCTTGCATGTCAGCGATAATTATCGCTAATGACATGGAAGGAAGGCGTTCCCTACTAAAAGCGACTGAAAACAGTCGCTAATCCCACTACCCCCTATTAGCAAGGCAGGCGAAGCGATATAATAATTTGCGCTAAGCGCATTTATCGCTATATTTTATCTCCTGCTAGTGAGGATGACTTACCTGTTTAAGGTATAGGAGGTGGATTCTAATGCTGAATCCACCTTAGCGATAATGCGAGAATATCGCTGCTTTTCCAGCGATATTCTCACATTTTACCGCTATCGCTGGAAATAATATCGCTATGGAGATAAACCTTACTAATAGGGTGTTATCTCAGCGATATTTTCCAGCGATAGGCGGCGTTAACCAAAGTCGCGCTAAGCGCGGTTAGCGATAAATATCGCTATTCCTTGCTAATATGCCCCTAACTTGTTTGCAAATTACATTTTAAGTTTTCTACCAGAATAGCATGATTTTAATATTGACCTGCCAAAATATTGTGAAATGATTGCCAATGGTACTGTATAAATAATGGTAATATGGATGCTTGCATCGCAGTGGTTCTTTACATGCCACGACATTTTGCTTTCTGGCATGACAATGGCGCTAATCATGTCTGAGCAATGTGGACAGTGACAACTAACAAACTCAGGCAAGGCGGTGTCTAAAAAGGCAGATTGCGTCACACATCACCAGAATGTGTTTTCTGGTGCAACAGTGGTGTTTTATATACAAAGTAGAAACTTCCATGGCAGTCTGAGATGTTCATACTCGAGCAATGCAGACACTGGAAACATACTACTACATGTAACCCAATGGAAACTCTTACATTTTAAAATTGGGCCTACATAGTAATGACCCTTGCTGTAAACAAAAGCACCATGAACAACAGACACACTGAGCACCCGCTGACATAGTGACCGGTCTCCTGTCATATTGAGGAGTAGTGGCCACCCTGACCGGCTGTGGTTTTTAGAGGTGCTCTAGCAAACCTCAGCAGCACCACTGGAATGTTGCCATGTTGACCATCAATTTATTATTAGCACAGAAGATTTGACAGGCTGTAACTGGCTCAGGAATAGTGATGGGCATAACATCTTGACACAGAATGAAACATTTGTGCTATTTCTCTCAACATTGGATTTTGTATTGGCACTTAATCATTGGAGTATGTTGTATACAACATACACTATATCTCCTGTAGCACAAATATTTGCCTGCTGTGCATTCATGTTTTTGTACTGGTATGTATTTTCTTTATAGGCACATTTTGTTACGGCAAATTGTATAAACACTGATAACCACAGATGATTTTGAGAATTTTGGAAAACAATGGAAAATACCCACTGCAATTAAAAACTAGAACTCAGTCAAGTAAAATTATTTGTAACATGTCACCTGGAGTTGATAGAAGGGTTCATGATGGAAGTGCTGCATTGCATATTTGCACATTAGCATCATTGGAGGCGCATGCGAAATGTGCTGGCTGAAATATTACAAATTACTTTCACAAATCTTCCTTTGTGAAAGGTTTGGGAGTGCAGTAGTGTGTTCATGCATTGCACTCCACTGTGTCAGAGACTGTTTCTAAAAGAAGAGGTGGCAGAACGGGTCCTGGTCGCTATCGTATGCCCTAGGACCCCTCCTCAGATTTCAGAGGCAACTTCAGCAGTACCACTGGTAAGTTGGCATGCTTAGCATTATTTTATTATCAAAAGCACTTTGATTTGCCTTAACTGGCACAGGAATAATGATGAGCATAACATCCTGACACAAAGGGCCTCATTACGATGTCGGTCAGAAAGGCTCTGAATGGCATTCAGATTTTCCTAACCCGAGTCGGAAGCCATGTTTCCGACCGACTCGGAAACATTTCCGACCGACCGATTACGATGGAAGGTAACCGTTCGGTCTGTCCGACTTGGTTCCGACCGGTATTCGGAGACTCTGAGTCGGCTGGAGCTGAATCGTACAGCTCTATGGACCTCTTTTCTGACCGACGTATTACGATGTTGGATTCAGACAGCCTTTCCGACTCAACTTGCCCGTCACCGAACGGCTGTCGGAAACTGACTTTGGGGGCCCATAGCAGGCCCCCCTTCCCCCAGAGGCCTCGAGTTGGGGCTCGTGGGGGTACCCATGGGACCCCTCTTTGAAACCATGCACAGTGTGGCAGGCACCATGGTTTGCCCGCCACAGGGTGCAAGGTTTTCCACAACCACCCCTTTCTTCAATGGGAGACTGTGTTGTCGGTCGGAACACAGGCTCCCATTTAAGTCAATGGGAAACTGACCGAACGGTGTTCGGAAACATCGTAATTGGTCGGTCGGACTCCCCGAACCCGAGTCGGTTGGAAACGATTCCGACAAGGATTCGGTCGGATATCGTAATGAGGCCCATAATGTTAAACTGGTGCTATTTCTCTTAACATAGGATTTTGTATTGGCATTTATTCAGTGGAGTATGCTTTATATGATATATATTATAATCTCCTATTGCACAAATATTTGCCTGCTGTGCATTCACTTTTTGTACACACATACATGATTTTCTACTTTGGCAAAATATTGTACCTGAGTCCTCTGGTAAACTCTGAATTAATGTCATAGGTCCCCTTTAGAAATGCCTGTACATCATTTAGCTTTACAGATAATTTTAAACTGCCCTAAAATGCACCATTTGTTCCCATTTTCTGTATAAAAGCCTTCATGAGGATAATATCCCAGATCTCCTGTCAGGGGGTAAAGTATGCTTATTATGATCACTCAAAGGGCAACACCTTTTGCTGTTTCAATTGTTTTGTTAGGGATGATTTTGATTCCTTGTCTGTCCCTGGACACTGCGGGTGGCATCCTGGTGGAAATTCCAGTTGACAGGTTACAGATAGTTTATATTGGATCCTGATGTGCCTTGCACGTTTTTGGACATTGGACCATATGTGTCCAGCAGAGAAACAAGGAGAAACTAATAGCAAAATGTATATACAAACTTAAAACAATAGACCACATTAAACACTATTCAACACCAATAACCAGTTGAAAAATGCAACTAGAAACAAGTGGATTGTTTTTCCAGGTGATGTACAGTAACTCATATATAGGGGGATATGTACAAGGAAGTGGAGGAGAGAGGCGTTAGCCTTCTTGGCTTAACGCCTCTCTCCTCCACTTCTGAAACGCAAAGCTGCACCATATTTACAAGAATGTGGTGCAGCCTTGCGTTTCCCCCTGAGATGGCGCTAAGTTTAGCAACTTAGCGCCAACGCATGCACCCTTGCACCATAGTGCAAGGGTGTCTACGTGCAGGGGAGGATTGTTTATGTGTCGGAAGGTGTCCCTTCCTGCACATAAACAATCCTAGAAATGCCATTCTGTCACTTTCATGCGTGCTGCTTCATGCAGCACACATGAAAGTGACAAAATGGCATTTTATAAAAAGTTTATTTATGTACAGGAAGGGACACCTTCCTACATATAAACAAACAATGGCATTTTGCTTTTTCCATGTGTGCTGCACAAGGCAGCACACATGGAAAAAGCAAAAACGAGGAGAAATAATGCATTTCTCCTCGTTTCACCATCTTAAGACCAGTTTTTACTTGGTCTTAATTTTGGCGCTGGCTCCTATGTACGCTACCCTTGTACTTAGGGGGCAGCATCAAAATGAATGGATGTTGCGGTGGAACGCCCACCACAACACCCACTGCACGCCCCTTTCACGCTAAGCATAGCATGAAAGGGGGCCTTATGTACAAGGCAGCGTTAAGCCACGTTAAGTGGCTTAATGCTGCCTTGTACATAAGGCGCAGCCCCAATCTCCACCACAACCTCCCTATAGGTGACATTGTGGTGGCGATAAGGGCTTGTACATATGCCCCATAGTCTTTCCGGTTTTCGGTTTCAAACGATTTTCACCGGTAAACACCCACTGACAAGCATCTTCTTTTTAATGTTGATATTGGAAAACACTGATATGGGCCATTTAAGGGCAACAATGTCTCTGCTCTGTGCTGAGCGGAAGCAGCTGCAGAACAGAGAGAAAACCCAGGGAGAGGGCAGATTGAAGTGCCCCCTCTCTCTACCACTAGTGGGGGTGACTTGGAGGCAGGTCAAGCGTTGCCTCAACTCTTATTAGCGGGACATCTGCTGCCTCCTCCATCTGCTGCTGCTGCCACTGGTGAAGAGGACCTTGCGCACAAAGGACAAGATGCCAGGGCAGCAGCACAAATAGGCTGCCCAGCTCTGTCTCCTTCTTTTAATGTCCAAGGGGGCCCAAGGCAGCCCAAAGGAACTTTCTGTCTTAAGGGCAGGGCTTGGCGGGCCTAAAAGGAAGGGGTGTGGTTAGTAACATTGCTTGTTGAGCTTGGAATCACAGGGGAGATCACTTTACAGCAGCTTCCCCACCCTCATGTGGACCAGTCTGGCTGCTAGACTCGGGGTACCGGAAGGCCTCAAGTAACGGGGCAGGGAGAACAAGACTGCCTGTCAGACTTGAAGGCCCAGCAGGCAAGTATTTTGGTGGTTGGGGGAGGACTATGCAAAGCACTCCTATTCCTATGGAAGCCATCCTTCCTGCTGGGCTTGGGGTTCCAACAGGCATTTAGGGGCGGGCCGAACGAGGGAAGCAAAACTGGCTTCTGGGCTTGGGGCCCTGGAAGGTCCCTATTCTGGGGGTGCAGGAACTGCCTGCTGGGATTGAGTTCCTGGCAGACCTGCATTCTGGGGGTGTGGGAGCTCTGTGCCAAGCTCCCTCGCCGCCATAGGGGCCACTCTACCTGCTGGGCTTAGGATCCCAATAAGCCTCAAGTGACAGGAAGGGTGAGCAACGCCACCTCCCAGGCTTGGGGTACAGGCAGGCCAGTGTATTAAGAGCTGGGGGAAGAAGATGCAAGTTCCCTCACCCTGTGGAGCCCAACCTGTCTGCCTGGTTTGGGCTCCTGGTAGGCCAGAATTCTGGGGATGGGGTAAGAGAGGACTTGGCAGCGGATCCCATATGAAAGCTGAGGTCGTTCTGCCTGCTGGGCTTGGGGTCCCGGGAGGCCTCAAGATACAGGGCAGGGGAGCAACACTGCCTGTCAAGCTTGGGGTCCCAGCACGGCAGTTTTCTTTGAGTGAGAGAGCACGTTGCAGCAGCTCCCCCCCCCCTCCCCCCCCCCCCATGATGTTGTTCTTCTTTGCCAAATTCAGCTTCTGGCAGGACTCAAGTGATGGGGGCGGGAGCCACACTGCCTGCAGGGCTTGGTGTCCTAATAGGCGATTACTTTGGTGGGCGGTGAAGTCCTGTGCCATGCTCCCCACACCTGTGGAGGCCATCCTGCATTCTAGACTTGGTGTCCCTGGAGGCATTTAGTTACAGTCCGGTGGGAGCAGCAACACTGCCCGCTGGGCTAGTGGCCCCAACAGGCCAGTATTCTGCCCCAGCAGCCAAGACACCTCCAATACCCAAACTAAAATATACAAAATACCTACCTGAGGTATCCCAGACTGACATCAAACATATTAAAGCATTATTCCATGGTGGTGAAAACATTTGTATTGCTGTGGATAAAAACCCAGAGATGCATAGTGATCCAGGTGTGGCAGTATTCATCACATTTTACAATGCAGAAAATGGGTTGGTCTACCAAACTATCATGGCTCCTCCAGATGTTTTAGAAACCTGCAATGCAGTTTCATTTACAACATTGCTCCAGAATGTGTTCGATAAGAATTGGAGTGATGTATGCATCTGCCGTGTTTCTGCTAATTTCATGAAATAATTGTGAGGACTGATCACAGGGAAGGGCTGAGTTCAAGCAAGGCCTTTCCAGCCAGTGATCCATCCCAGTTACCGGATGGTGTTCTGAAAGCTGCTTTAAAATCTTGTGATTTAATAAGCAGTCAGTTCACTTTGGTGTACATTGTGGCATTCTATTTGGGTGTGCGACTGAGCTCAGAAGAAAATCTATCTCCTTATGCATCTTCTATGGCATGAAAGAGAAAGTTGTTCCAAAAGTGTCCTTCAGCAAGTGTTTGTCTGTGCTTTAGGTAGTGAATGTGATGCTCTCCAGGTGGGAACTGATCATAGACTTTCTCCTAAGTGCTGATGTGACAGGAAAAAGTGTGAATATCTTGGAACACACGATGACAGTGATGATAAAAAGTATAGTATACTGCACCCTTCGCGTTCTGCAATAGCATGACTGCAGAACTTGATATGATGAAAAGTTAGATTCGGAAAGCATGCACATCTACTAAGTGTACTTCTGCTTGTGAAAACCTTGGGGAAGTTGTAATGACTTTGGTACTGCAAGATGCTCAACGCTGGCGTGTTTGCCACTGTAGCAAAGACCTGTAAAGGATAAATTGAAGATATTTTATACAACAATGCCCGAGAAACTGCAAGCAATAATCTGCTGCAATATCCCCTCAAGAATGTCATTTGTGTTAGTGAAGTGTCTTTATGGTACTTGGTGCAAGTCCTCAACTCCTTCCGCAAAGGAAGGAGAGTGACTGCGTGTGTAGCCACTTCGGTGTGTATGTTGATTACCCAGCATCTGAGAATAGGCAGCTCCAGGTACATGATCATTGGCTTGGAAAGTGACAAAGCTGGCCTAAAATGACAGCTTCATATTGTAATATCCTTTCACTGCCGGTCTCCAGTGCCAACTTTGAGAAAATCCTTCTCACAGCCCAAAGTGTTCAGGGCAGGAATGAAAGGGCAAGGAAGAGTGATGATTGTCTTTAAAAGTATTGCATGGCATGCCACAACAAGTGTGACGTGTGGGAACGCGTCACATTTCCAAGAAAAACATTTGTGTAGGCTAAACCAGTCAAACTGTCAATTAAAAAGTCATCATTGTATTCCTTTGCGAACTATATATATCCTGTAATGGCTGATATGAAACTGCATACGTCATGCAGTTTTGGCGTGACAAATGTACTTGCACTTCAGTATATTTGTTCTGCCAACACTGAAAGACCATGGTCTTCCCCCATTTTTGTTGTGTTAAAATGTATAAACACCGACACCCAATGATTGTGAGAATTTTGGAAAACACTGGAAAATATCCATTGCAAAGACAAAAAAACTAGAACTCGATCAAGTAAAATGATCTGTAACATGTCAACTGGAGTAAACTATAGGGGTCATGATGGAAATGCTGCATTGCATATTTGCGCATTAGCATCACTTGAGGTGCATGTAGGAATGTGCTGGCTGCAATACTGCAAATTACATTCACAAATCTTCCTTTGTGACATGTATGGGAGTGCAGCTGGGATGTCCATGCATCTCTACTCCGCTGTGTCAGAGATTGTCCTAAAAGAAGGGGTGGCAGAACTGGTCCTGGCTGCTACTGTATGCGCTAGGGACCATCCTCAGATGCAAGCAGAAAACCCTCATGACTCACAAAGCACCACAGCATTGACAAGGTAAGGTAAGGCATCTGTCTTTCCGCTCCACCAGCAGGGCCAACAGATTATATCACAAAGCTCCAAAAACAGCCATGATGCAATGGGAGAAAATAATGCAAAATTACATTCTGGCTTAGCTGCCAAAAATCCAGGCACCGTAATTCCCTTACGCTGCTGCCGCTAAAAAATCTCGTCTTTCTTCCTTCACCCTAGTGGAGGATGTCTCATGTTTCTTCCAACCTAGAAGGCCATTAGGGTTTTTAGGGACACCAACCTCTGGCTTGCAGATGGAGATGAGCTTCCATTCTTCAGGCCCAGGAACAAGCTTGGAAGATATCAGCTTGAGGCAGCCAACCACAGGCTGGATAATGCCAGACAGGACAAGTATCTGAAAGCTCCTTCGTGCGACTGACTCCGCCATACTGGTCCTTCATAGACATTCCCTTTCCAAATAAGTCCTTCTGCTTCAGAGCATAGACAGTCCGAGCTATGTGGCTCTTCTTACTGTAATCTAACTGTGCCGGTGTTCCAAGCGTCCCTTGAGCCTACGCCACCTGCCTTTGGCGCGCATGCGAGAACATTTCATGCATGTGCACTGACTGGCAATAATTAGCATAAATTTGGCGGGAGATTCAGCCTGCCATTTTCTGAGCCTCGGCTAAGCAGCAGCCTAGTGAGTGAACACGAACCTCGTTAAACACTGTGACGCTGGCCTTTGCCCTAAATCACTGCACCTGCCTGTTATGAATACAATCTTCTCTGCAGCTACTTCCTGCTATAGAACGCGCCAACATTTCTAATGAGCACTGTGCTGTTCACACTCGTTAAAACAGTCTGATATATTAGTTTTTAATATTTGGAGTGGGTGAATGCAAGTCTATGCCAAAAAAATATTGTCACAACCGTATCAACTATTTGTGTCGAAAAAAAACCAGGGTGTGCCCTTCCATTCTCTGAGATCGGAGCTGTGGGCCAACTGTTGGAGCCAAGTTAAAGTCACTCTGATCGGACTGGACGGTAGGAGAGGTTTTATACAGCCAAGACATCCGCTCTCTTGAAGGCATTCCTTGAATAGCTGAGCCTGGTCATTATGGTAACATATAAAATTATAGATGGGAAACTGGGAATAGCGGATGTTTTTTACCAAAGAGTTTGAGTGGCGTGATAATAGCTCGTGGGGTCTATAATATCAGTGAGAACCCTGACATGAAGAATATCCCCTTATTTTCAAAGTTTCCCGTCTATAATTTTATGCTGCTTATGGGTTTCAAGCCTGTCCACTATTCTGAGCAGGCTTTTCCATTAGTGGTATTTAAATGTAGAGCTAAATATGGACTGAAGGAGGCAGTCTCCAGCTCCAGGACTGAGCATAGGTACGTCAGTGCAATGGAAAATAAGCTTTGTTCCTCACTGCTGTGACTTAATTGCAGTGAATACCATCATTTAGAAAAGCCTGCTCAAGATGGTGAAAGGGAGTAAACCCATATAGAGCATATAGAGTTACAGCTGGGCATCTGTGAATAACAGGGATGTTATTCACTGAGTGCTTCTGGGTGACATCAAATAGACAAAAGCAATGTTTGAGTTGTCTCTGATAACACTCAGAACACCAAGATAAATAATATCCCTGTAATTCACAGTTTACCCATCTGTGATTTTATGTTGTATAAGCCCCCTAAACCATCTGCCCCTGCTCCCAACATGAACGCAGGGGCAGAAGAGTAATGGGGGCACCATATACAACATACAAAACAAGGGAAGAATATCTTGGCCTCCTGCCACTCACCTTCTCCAAACTCGAGATAACCTACCACTTCCATACATTAAAAATTAAATACCAGAGAACCTGGCACCAGCCCCCCTCTGGACAATCCTCCCCCTCAAAACTGAAAACAAAATCATCTTGTCTCCTGTCGCCCACCTCCACCACCGTCTGTGCACCTCAGCACACTCACAGTTCTCACACTGAGTGGAGAGCTTGCATGAGGCTGACAGCAGCTCTCTGAGTGCTGCTGTCATCGTGGATTCATCTCACCTCTCAGCGTGGATTCATCTCACCTCTCAGCGTGGATTCATCTCACCTCTCAGCGTGGACTCATCTCACCTCACAGCGTGGATTCATCTCACCTCTCAGCGTAGATTCATCTCACCTCTCAGCGTGGATTCATCTCACCTCTCAGCGAAACTCAGATCCAACATCCACTGGTGGCCTCAAAACAGCAGGTATTGCTGAGTCCCTGTATCATCGCCCTCAGGCTTGCACGCCCGACTTAGGGTTGGTCCCTTGAACACCAAGGACGGCGGTGATCCCTGGGCAGGAAAGGGAGAGCTCCCCACCTCCCACCAGCCCTGCTGCCGAGACCCCGGAGCCGCTGCCGGCGTGTGGGTCCGTGCCGCCCGGGGTTTCAGAGACCGACCGCTATTTTCGAGTCTGGGCTGTTGCTGTTGCCGAGGCCGCTGGGCGACTCTCCTCCCTGCCGCTTACCGCACCCGGCTTGTTGCGGCAGTGATCCTTGGGCAGGAGAACGAGAGCCCCCCCACCCCCCCTGCTGCCGAGAACCCAGGAGCTGCTGCCGGCTCAAGGGTCCGTGCCGCCCTGAGTTTCAGGGATCGAATGCTGATCGGAGCATTGGGCTCGCGTCCCTGACGGAGCGCTGGACATGTGAGTGCCTTCATAATCCTACCGAGTCGTGGTAGAAGCACAACTGCCGCCCGTGTTCCCTCCGAGCGGTTGAAGAACAATTTCTACAATGACGTTTACAGAGAAAGCAGCAATGTAATGGAGTGTTTTCCTGAGTGCCCGCTACTGTTATGCCATTTGACTTCTCTTCTCTTCACTAAGGTATTCCATTTCAGCTGCAGCCTGCTTTATGTTCTTAATGCTTAGGCTTGCAATAGTGTTCAGCTGCCTGACCCTAAGATGGCGTCCACTCAAGCAGCAATGTAACGAAGTGCTTTTGTGAGTGCCCGCTACTGAAATGCCTTTTGACTTCTCTTCTCATCACCAAGGTACTCCATCTCAACTGCAGCCTACCATGTTCTTAATGCTCAGGCTGCACTAGTTTCTCAAGCTGCCTGACCCTAAGATGTCGTCCACTCAAGTAGCAATAGGAGCGCTTTCACCTTCCACTGCGGGGCTGCGCGCTGGAATGCTCTAATCCTAACAACTATTTCTGATATTTGTGCCTAATATTCTTTAGCAGCGTCTCATTTTGCTCCTGCTTTCTACTAGGAATCAAAATGGCCGAGCCAGCTAGTCCGATCTATTGAAGCGAAATAGAAAGATGTCTTCACGCCTGAAGCAGAAACAAATAAATGACTTTCTACCAAAACCCCTAGATCAGAAACAAAAGAGGTCCTCACTAAGAATCATAATGGCCGAACCAGCTAGTCCGATCTATTGAAGCGAAATTAGGTCGAAATGGCCGCCTCTGGGGACATCTGACACACCAATTTTCTAATAATGGCCACCATGAGTGGGCCCCTTTCCAAAGCACTCCTTCTCCCCTTGTTGGGAAGGGATCCAGCATTTATGCCCTGGAGTCTCAGAGACCACTCTGAGAGAGTCCACAGCGACAAGGGAGTCTCACACAGCGGAGGCCTGGGTTATTACCCCATTACCGCTGGGAGCACAGCACCGTACACCGTGACCGGCGGGCTCATTGGAACTTTCTGGATTATGCCCCCCTAGGCGGAAACTATAACCTTTCTGTATGTACTGCGGTGCCCGAGCAACCTTTGGCCGATGACCGGTGGAGCTGTCTCACGCAGCTATAGAGGAGTTTGGCTCTGGTTCACCCATCGGCCGTCACCTACCCAGCCGGACGCCGGACACTGTTTTTCCTCGTCTCCCCGCTGTGCCTCCTATACCCTCCCCCTCCTCTTCCCTCCATTATTCTCCTCTACCTCCCCTATTCCTTCCCTCTCTCCCCTATTCTTCTCTCCCCTTGCCTATTTTTTCCTCATGTTTATGCTATGCTTTTGTACTCATGTAATTCCTGTAACTAAGCTCCAGTAACTGATGTAACTTTGTAACCATGTTCTGAAACAATGTTTCTTCCTCATGTAAAGCGCTCTGATACCTCCGGGTCTAGCCAGCGCTATATAAAACTCAATAAATAAATAAATAAGCGTGGATTCATCTCCCCTGTCAGCGTGGGTCTGCAGAAACTTACTCTGACAAAGGTGAATGTAGTTGGAGCTGGGGTAGTACCTCCCGTGTTCTCCTACCTCCCTCGGGTCTGTGGATACCTGGGAGGGGAGGAAGAAGGTTGGTGAGACCACTAACTATAATTCCACCATCTCACTCGGGTTTCTGCAGACCAGGGCAAGGCAGCGTAACAAAGGCGAAGAGAGTGTTTCCCCTATACCACGTCACAAGAGTGATTAACAGGGTTGGTTGACCACTGTTCGGCATCAAATCATTGAATTATCAAATTCTGATCTGCTTATTAATGTTAATGACTTCTTATGGAAGCCGCATTTATCATATCAAATTATAGATGGGTAACTGTGAATAAGGAGATGTTTTTCACCAAGGTGTTCTGAGTGACATCAGACAGACAATGAGAGCGAAGCTTGAGTTGTCTATGATGCCCTTCAGAACCCTGAGGTGAAAAACATCCGTCATTCACTTTTGTCCATCTGTTATTTTAGGTTGCATGTATGGACCAGCCAGCCATCTCTTCCCCTGCTCAGATGAGCAGTGCAGAAGTAGAATTGTGCCGAGGGGGGCCATACATAACAACATACATAGCAAGGAGTCCTGCCACCCAACCCTATACAAAAAGGGAATTCCCTTGCATCCCGCCACCCTCTCAACCTTTCCCCAACCCCAGTAAAAATCCACATCTGGCATCTTGCCACCTTCCAACACCACCCTCAACCTTAACCAGCCCCACCCAATGATATTAAAGATACCCTGGTCCTACCACCCATCTCACCCATCCTGTTCATGTACCCTCCCTCTGCCAAAATTGAATTATCATACCTGGTGTCCTGCCAGGCAACCATACCACGCTCTCTCAACCACCTCAGTCCCTTCACCCAAATATATACATAAAGACCTGGCCTCTGCCATTTGTGTCTTCTCTTCCTCCCCTCACCGAAGCCACTCTTCCCTCTCTTACACAGAGAGCGAAGAAAGGGAGCAGCCCTGAACTGGCTCTCAGAAAGCAGCTGGTCAGTTCTGCATGCTCTCCCCTGCCAACGCGGGTTTCGGGAAGCCCACGCTGTGGCGGGGGGACAGTGGTCAGTGGTGGTAGAGTTTCACCCTCATTCTCCTGCCTCCCTCAGTCTGTTGGAGGGTGTTTCCTACCACAGTTTTACTGCTTTGCAGCACTCCAAATAGCAGGTCTTATTTCTACCCTATTGAATGTTATTTATTTCTATTAATTTTAACCTCAGGAAAAAAAAATCTGAGACAGAAATGCTCGCACGCAAACTTGTGTCTAATTATACACAAATCTCTTCAGTGGGGCTGGACCAACTGGACTATGTTACTTGGGCTTTGTTACAGGGCCTGGGTCTGAACTTTCTGTCAATCAGCATGTACATTACTGAAAAAGACAAGACCTGCACAACATGATGTGGGTAAGAGGACACCAGGCCCATCCAGGGGGCCTCTATTCCGCCTGCCCATATACAGTCGGTTTATTCCCATGACTTTCCTTAATTTCTCTACAACAATGCTTGGGGAATAATTCTACACATTCATCAAGGTACATGAAACTCTTCAACTGCTATACAGATGTTAGACTAAGGGCCTGATTTAAACCCCGCGGGCGAGGGCCTGCCTGCTGTCAGGGTGGTGGAGGGCATCTCCTCTGCCACCCCGGTCAGGCTGCTCCTGCTGAAAGATGAGATCACTGGTGACTCTGCGGGGGCCTCTGCACTTTTACAGAAAAAAACTAAAGGCCCTGTCCTGACAGTGACAAACAGAAATAAGGAAATCAGACCTACCAATCTAAATTGGGTCTGAAGCCCTGACTCCAGTGCCACATACACTGCCAGGCCGTCAGAGTACGTTTTAAATGGGGGAGCCAGAGGAGCACCGCCACCTACAAACTGACAGCCAGCCTGACTCAAAATAAAGTGGGTATACCAAGGGTTTGGAGGACAGGGCACTGCATCATGTTTGTGATTGAGTATTCTGCCCACCAAACTCTAAATCAGGCCCTTAGAGTGTATCTTTACTATATGTTTACATTATATGCCTTGATTGCTCGTATACACATGCCCAGACCTACTGACATAGCTTCACACACACACACACACACACACACCCAGACAGATCACACTTGTACATATGAACACTCAAACACAGAGTCAATCCTATTGTACTGCATTGTAACATTCATGTAGTGCTCACTACTCCTATCTGGGGCACTAACGCACTTGTCTAGATGCGTAACATGCTGCACCGTGTAGGGTGTGTGGCTGTAAGGGTATTGTTTTTGTTTTGATCCTTTGTTAGAAATGTATCCACGTCATGCCTGGTGATCACTGATCATGTTATAGGACACAGCCCTTAGCAGTGTGATGGATGAATAAGTGTGAGAGAAAGGCACACAGTTTATAGTTATCAGGAAGCTGCCAACTTGAACAGCTCTCCAGGTATCTCTATTGTATTTTTATGATCGAATCAGAGTAAGCCGGCTACTGCATTGGGTTGTTCATTGTGAGATCTTTAGTTTAAAGTTCATGGTCCTGAGCAGGCATAGGTTGGAGGGTAAGATGGTGAAGATATCTGCTGGGATGGACTTTTTGTTAGTATTGTCTCATATATGATTGACATTGTGAGATGTCTATAAGTGGTCATAGTATGTAGCTGGGTGGGGCCCACAGTTGGCGACTAGATTAGATTCCTCCATTGACCAGCGACATGTGGCAGAGTTCTTAGGTATTCCATGCTTGTTCAGTTGGTTATTTGTATTTGAATGCTGTGGATTGGAACAGTACTGGGTGATGGGCATGACCTGTAGACCGAATTGCCAGACGATCTCTCAGGGAAACTGTTCCAGATGGTGGTGATGGAAGGAATGCCCACTCCTGCTCCAACGCGAGGGGCACAGGAGTAGGGCAAGACATGTTTGGGACTTAAATTATCATCTTGTTTGTGAGTACACTGTTGTTTTTTTAAATATTTTCCAATGCAAATTGTGAGGTCACCAAAAGCCTCCCTTACAAAGTACTTTCGAAACTTAAGGTTCGTCAGAAAACTGCAGGATTATTGAGCTGACAGTCTCACGACAGAGATGCACTTTGGGCTTTACATCTTAGACATGGCAAAAAGGGCACCATCCATGGGTGAAGAATCAGAGTGAGAACTTTTGGAGGAGACACTGACTCGGAGAAGAGGTAACAAACCTGCCTCTGTGTTCCCTTAGTCCAGTGCTTAATTTGATTCGGTGGTTTCTGGTGCTCAGCACCGGCACTTAATTGTCAACACCGGTGCTTCTGACAGCCTGTCACAAGGTGGCGCTGTCTGGCTAATTTAGACATGGCCATAGCAACAGTTAATTATCAATTTAATATACATTAAACATTACTATTACCTGCTGCCCGAGCCCTTCTTATAGCTCTGGGGGGCCTGGAATAGTCCGAATTGCCACACTTGTAGGAGTGTGATGGTTAGTAGTTGCGCTGTTACTATCATTGGCAGCATGGCAGGGGCGATGGGTGGTGCAAGCCGCAGTGGCCTCCTGACGAGAGCTCTGGCACTTCTTTTTTTATACAAATTAAGCACTGCCTTAGTCACCATGTTCAATACTGAGCAATTTATATTTCTAGCTGCTTCCATCTTAACATTCTTTTGAATGCTACTTTTCTGAAAGGTTCTTTGAGGCACTTTTAATCATTGCCCTGAGCATAAAGGGAGAGAATGAAGACTAAGGGGCCGATTCCGATCTCGGCCGGTAGTGCTCCGAATCGGATTCGGATTCACCGGATCCGATTCGGAGCCCTGTTTCCCGACCGAATCGTACGCGGGTCCGGCCGAGCGAGTACGATGCAAGCACCCGCGAAATCGCCGACCGACTCGAACGCGGCTTCAACACGCTCCGACCGACTCGCATGCACACGACTCGCACCGCGCTATGGAGACGTTTCCCGGCCGGGTAAGTACCATGCGCGCCACGAGCAGTCCGACCGACTCGCGCCGTCCGGCTCGAAAAAGCTGTCGGAGCCGGACTTTGGGGGTCCGCGTCGGACCCCCCTGTACGCGTAGGCGCGCGAGCCGCACACAGGGGGACCCATGGGTCCCCCTACCTGTGCATGTACGCCGCGATGCGCATGGACGCGTACACGCTGTAGGGGCGCCCTTGTCCACCTCGCACCCATTGAGTCAATGGGAGCCCGCGTACGCGTTGTACGACAGGCTCCCATTGACTTCAATGGGAGACCGACCGACTCGAGTCCGATAGCATGCGTACGCATCGTACTCGTTCGGTCGGACTGCTAGGGTCCGATTCGGTCGGAATTCTCTCCGGGTCCGGCTCAGTCGGAGAGATTTCCGGCCGGAATCGGAATCGGCCCATAAGAGTTTACCCAATGCGGACCACATAGGTTTTAAGGTTTTCCCGAGCCCACTCACCTCACTACATTCGCTCACTTACTGCTTGGAAGAAGACAGTGATACAAGGTAGTATAGGAAAAGAGTCTGAGGCAGATAGATGTTGCTTGCATAGTTATGATAAGTTAAAAACTTGGGACTTTGTGACTGTGAAGGAGAGGTTGGGAAGGAAGGAGTGCATGTTGAGTGTCACAAGATTGCATATCACACACATATCCAGACATACGAACAGATTCCGCAAAAACCCAGACACACCGCACACTTTTTGTTTTGTATATTTTTTTATTGCCATTTAATTTATAACATCAGCACTTACACAGCCTATTGTATTTTCCATTTCAGTTACACGTATTATAAAACAGTTGAACAGTACAACAGCGTTTTCATCAATCAATGTTTGTTTATTTTGGTCAGATTAGACCATAAAACACACATAAAACACATAACATTACTTAAAACTATACAGAGAAGTACAAAGTACAGTTTGCAAACATGCAATACAGTACACGTCGGTCATGGAGTAACTAAATACAATTATTATCAACTGCCCTTATACAGCAGTCATTAAAATACAACACGCAAAATACATAAAACCAATAAAAAAAAATAGAAAGGCAATGGGTTAAAATCCAATAATAAAACATCAAATTTGCCTAAGGAAGGAATGCCACCATGCTACACGCTAAAATGCAGTTAAAACGGTAACGGTAGCATAAAAGGCAAGAGTTCAGACCAGTCCTAGTAAAAGTAAGAGCAAAATGTTGAGATTTTTTCCATCACTAGTGTGGATCAAAATTTGGCCCAAAGATAGGGGGAACATCAAAGCATAGAGTGTCAATGTATCAAATGCTAGTGATCGTACCAAAAGTCTGAGTTAGTCCTCCTCAGCTAATTTCGGAGTTGCTAATATGCTGTCTCAGTGCAACGATTCTAATGATCCAGCTAGAATGGAGATACTTTACCAACTGCACAAACTATTGATTTTTTGGTCTCAGCTCTCAACACCCTCAAGGCCACCGCACACTGCCTAACCCCCAACTGTCTACATATGGGCAGGATCCACCTTGACCTAGGTTTGTTATACCCTGGGCGGAGCAAGAAAAAGAGCTGCAAATTCTCGTCAGCATTCAGGCACACTGGGCAAATCTTATCCTGGGATAGCCTAGGTTTCCAATTTGCACAAAAAGATTTCAGAGGAAGTGTGCCATGTCTAAATTTAAGGTATAGTGACCTAGCTGCTGGGGTCGTTATACAATCAAAAAAAAGCTCATACCCACTATGCAATTTTAGATAAAAAAAGGCCATAGTCAGAGAGCCATATATACTTCTTCCCACCTCATCAGCCCTTATATGCTCCCAGTATGCCTCCTTGATTGTCTCCCATTTTTCCAATAATCATTCAAACCAATATGCCGCAGAGTGGCCCTAAGAGAGTTGCTCCAGATGATCTTTGAATTCTTATCTCGCTCTATTATCTCATTAAGGGTGTCACTGTATGATGCAAGGGCTGGTGTGGTCTTCAACCTCCTCCAAAACGTTAGGGGCTTTAATTGGGCTTTCTGAGAGATTGGTTTCATTCCCAGGTCCCACCGCAGAGGTAACAGCAGTGTACTCTTGGGAAGGTCTACCAAACAACGTAGAAAAGTATTATCAGCTTTCTCCAAGCACGTTAACTCTCCAAAGCCCCACAATTCTGCTCTATAGAGAGCACTGCCTCCAGCCTTAACGCTGTAAACTCTAAGTACAGGGGATATCTGTTTGGTTTTTGATGTTTGATACATCCTCTGTATCCCCGATGCATGGTGACACAGATTCAAACTACTCTTCTTGATCTGTGAGGATGAATGAATACCGCTAGAGAGCCTGATGCCCAGGTGGTCAAATTTGGTGACTCTATCTAGGTCCTTCCCCTCAAGCTTAACAGTCCCTCTAAAGGTCTTATGCAGATTTAGGGCCATAAACTTTGTTTTAGAATGGTTTATTACCAAACCTCTCTCTGTGCGGAAAGCCTCAAACTTATTAATCAGTTTCTGTGAACCGATGGGGGTTTTGGACACCAATAGGGTGTCATCCGCAAATAAGAGGATTGGAATTTTTTCCCCTGCGATTTTCGGAGCATCACTATCCTAGTTCATCAGGTAGGTCACCACATCGTTCAGAAAGAGGGAAAGCAAGGTGGGGGCTAGGACGCAGCCCTGACTTACACCTCTTGAGGTTGCTGTGCGTCTTGTTAATTCCCCAGAGGACCCCAACAAACCTGGGCATAAGTATCCTAGTGCAGCCTCATCAAAATGCTTAATATACCCGTGGGTACTCCATTATTTTTAGCACTTCACAAAGTTTGAATCGCAGGACCAAATCAAAAGCAGACTTCAGATCCACAAAGACCAAATAAAGATGAGATTTTTGCAAGATTACAGTTTTCCAATAAATAGTCATGAATCTGAAGACCTAGTCGATTGTACTCATTTCTCATCGAAATTCCGCTTGCAGGCTAGATAAGGCTTCAGTCACGTCCATCCAATCATTGAGTTTATCCAGAATCTGCCTGCAAAAGACTTTCTGTAATATGTCAATCACACTAATGGATCTGTAGTTTAAAGGGGGAGTCCCTGTGGCCCTTTTTGTGCACTCGGACTATTTCAGCTGCCTTCCAGCTTGCCGGGACCTCAGCACCCTGTAGGATTGCATTAGACAGGATATTAATATAAGCAGCCCACATCTCAGGGTCCTGACGACAAAGATCAATCAGGACCCCGTCCGGCCCTGCCGCCTTCCCGATGGTGACAAACCTAATAGCAGACAATGTTTCTACTCTATCTATGCTTAGTGGCTTAGAATGCGCCATTAATCCCAGGTCTTTGGGAGCACAACCCTCTAAAGTCGAGGCCAAGGGAAGCTCAAACACGTCTCACAAATGCTTATACCATGTTCAGAATGGATAGAATTTGTCAAGGAACGTCTGTTACACTTGCCCTCATTTGCTATCAAACTCCAAAAGCTCTTACTACTATATCTAGAACCCGAGACCCCAGCCTCATAGAGCTCCTCCCACTTCTTGCTTTCCCAATTAGCCCAGGCTTTAATCTGGGTCTGTTTGTATACTTTTCTCTGCAGCCTGATATGCACCTTTAAGGCTAAGGTTAACATTTGCTTGGCTACCCTGCATTACTTCGTGAACCAGGTAACAGAAGGGATTGCTTGTAAGTTAGGGCGAGGGCATCTCTGTACAAAACACTCCTCCATGAAGTGGAATAGGTTCTCGTGAATCATCGCGAGACCCTGTAGTTGCCCTTGCCCTGTTGGTAGGGATTCTAGGGGCCAGATGTATGACCATTGGCATTAGCGACTCGCAAATTGCGAAAAATTGCGACTCGCAATTTGCGAGTCACTAATGCCAATGTGTCGGAGACACTGTTTGCGATTCCCAATGGGGTCGCAAATTGCATACCTCATCAATATTCATGAGGCACTCGCAATCTGCGACCCCATTGGGAATGGCTGGCCCTCCCAGGTATGGTGGCCCGCTGGGCTCAGCAGACCTCCATGTCTGGGACTGCTTTTAAATAAAGCAGTTTTTTTTTTTTAATGCAGCCCGTTTTCCTTAAAGGAAAACGGGATGCATTTAAAAAAAGAAAAATGAAACGTTTTCGTTTCTTTTTTTAAGGGCAGGTAGTGGTCCCTGGGACCACTGCCTGCCCTTAAAAATATTTTCCCCTGCATTCACAAAGGGGAAGGGGTCCCCTGGGGACCCCTTCTCTTTTGCGAGTGCTTTACCACCCTCTTGAAGAGGGCGGTAAATTGCGAGTGTTTTGGCGACCTCAATTGCGGTTGCAAAACATTCTTACATAGGGTAGCGAGTCGCTATTAGGAAGGGACGCCCTTGGAATGCCCCTTCCTAATAGCGAGTCACAAATCCTATCTAGCGAGTCACAATTTATTTGCGACTCGCTAAATAGGGTTTGTACATGGCCCATTGGTATTTTTGCATGCGCAAACGGGTCGCAAACCCGTTTGCGCATGCAAAAAAGGGTCGTACATCTGGCCCTAGATGTACTATAGCCCTTTTGAGAGCCTTATCCTTAGACACCCCAACCTCCGGTCTAGTTGCAATTTTATCCCATCTAAGTCTGCGCCTATCATTAATGGGGATCATATTAACGGAACGTGAAAATAAAACGTTCTTGGTGCCCAATGAATTTTTTCCTTGTACATACAACGGCGTTATGGTCACTTTCACTCCTATTGGAAATCACACTATCCTCCACAAATATACATAGGGGTAGGGCAAGGAAAATGTAACCGATCCTACTAGAGCAGTTTATTCGATTGCAAGTTCAGACCTAGTGCACCCATTGCATGCCCTTAGCAAATAGGATAGTGTGAGGGAGAGCAGTTGATATGCAGCTTCAGAGCACCTTTTCAAAAGCAGAGCATCAAGAAGTGGGATCCCCCATTCCAAGGCCTCTTCCTCAGTAAGTAAATAACCATCACCTCCCATGGGCTCAAAGGTAGTGTTAAAATCCCCTGCTATAATGACATTGTCATGAGAAGTCAATTTCTCTCTGTGCGCCCTCATTTGCTATAAGATAGGAGTTTCTCTGCCACCTGTTACCCCCCAGTTATAGACGTTATACAGATAAACATACAGGTTATTCAACCCAGTTATTTTAATGCACTGTATGTCTAGAGATGGAACATATGCAGAGCTCAGTGATGCATTTAGGGAGATACGAATCCATATCAACAATCCTCTAGAGAGGCACCCCTTCCTGGATGCTGGTACATAGAAGTTAACATAGCCCGGTCTATGATTAGGATTCAAACTCGAGGACTCCTGTAACATACAGATATCAAATTCCATGAACATCTCCCAATCTTCATCACCGAGCTTGAAAGGTAGCCCCGCAATATTCCATGATAGGATACTTAGATTAGGTACAGGTCTAGACTTGGGATTGCTTGAGGATCCATCAATTCCTTGAGACATATTTACGAGAGTAACACCACCCATATCACAAGCAGGTGTATGGTGGACACAGGCTATGTCCAGAGGAAGGTCCTTAACACTATTTGTTTGGGGGGGGGGCTGCCAACCTTAAGTCAGTCAACCAGTGACAACCCTGATGTACTATCAGATCATGTAACACCCAAATCATGCGCTAAGGATAGGACTTGTGGGATGCTGAATTTGAACTGTATGAGCGTACTCTTTGGGGGAATTTTCCTCAACTCCAAACCTACCAACCCCTCAGCTAAATCCAAGGGGCATATTATCAACAGGCAGCGATAATTATCGCTAAGCGCGATTTTAAATATCGCCGGCTATCGCTGGATTACATCGCCGAGTTAGCGCGTTATCATCAACGCTTAACTCCAAAGTGATAAAAAATCCAGCGATAGCGGCGAAATGCCTGAATATCGCTGGAAATCCAGCGATAAAAAAGCAGCGATAGGGAAATCGTTGATAATAAGCCATGGTGGACTTATCCTGACAATTCACCTCCCATTGACAAGATGGCTAAGTCAGGTTTCAATCAGGCGTTCAAATACCAGCGATAATCGCGGTTAGCGCTACTTTTATTATCGCTATGCGGGTCCGGGGCCGGATTGATAATAGAGGGAAGTTGTGTTAGCGACAGTTTTCATGTTATTTTAGTGAGGAACACCTACTTTGCATATCATTAGCGATAAATATCGCTGACATGCAAAGCGGCAGGATAAACGGCAACTGTCGCAAGGATACTAGCACTAACGCATGTTAGCGAGTCCTTGGTGATAGGGCTATAGGAAAATCGCCGCTTTCCCGGCGATATGTGCCGGAAAAGCAGCGAAACTTTCCTTGATAATATGCCCCCATGTTTTTTAAATCTCAGCTCAATACAGTCCAGATGGGCCCCTAAAGAGACTGGGTCCTGAGATCCTTTGGCATGGGTAATATCTGACCTGATAACAGAGTAGCATTTCCTAGTGTGTCTTATATAATGAATACACTTGTTAAGCAAGGATTCCTCATCCTCGTTTGCTCCTTCTGCAAGCTTTGTGGCATTTATCAGGTAGACCGTATGTGGTCTCTTGCCACCCTTGTCCAAATCCCCCTCAGACCAACCCCTCAGCGCCTCTATAGTGGCTATGTGACCATCTCTAGACCGTTCCCCTTGGCTCGTCTCATCTCAAGTTCTTCCTTTAGGAGATTTCATACAGCCTGCCTAAACCTGCTGGTACGGTCTGAAGAGGGGGCTGTGGGATGGATTGTCCATGAACTGGTTGACAACTTAAGCGGGCACTCTGGGCAGCCAGTTCCTACGTATTGATCTCTTCTTTTGTTTTGTTCTGCTATTAGTGCAGTGTAGCCAAAGCTTGGGATTGTGGTGACAGACTGCCAGCTCTGGGTAATTTTTAGATTCTTCAACTTCTCAACCTCCGCCTCCACAGATGCCAGCTGTACCCGAACTCTTACCTCATCTTGCAAGCTCTTTATCAGTGTGATGACTCTGTACATATCCACCCCATCATGCGAACCATCCAATACATTTGCTTTTAACCGGTCCACGCAATACTTTCCCGCTGCACGGGCTTCCCTCTCAACCCTCTCAACCACCCCTTCTGTTGTAACATTCTGCTGGGGAGTCGGTAAATACTGCAAACTTATTGGAGCAAACAATAACCGGCTTCAAAGGGACAGACCCATGGCTCGCAGGATTGTTACAAGGAAGACTGTGTGCACTCTCTGTCGATTTAGGTTGAACAGTTTTTGCCTTTTTAGGTCTCGCGCCTAGCGTTGCAGTGCGTAGCACTGCTCGCACAGCGCGAGACTTCTTGTAGGGGCTTCAGAAAGCTGGCCAGACGCTCGTGCGTCATGGCCTTTTCTGTGCGGTTACCCGCACGGCCGGCATCTGTTTCCAATTATCATGCCCAGACGCGGGCACGATAATTGGAAACACAAGGCGGCCGTGCGGGTAATCGCAAGCAAAAGGCCATGACGCACGGGCGTGTGGTCAGCTCAGCAGGCTGCCGCGCTCGCCCCCGCTCCTCTCTTCAAAGCTTTGTTGTTTTAGTTGCTTTCACTTTCGCGGCCGCATTCTTACAGCGCGCGCAGGGGCCATCTGGGTTTAATTAACGTGCGCGCGCTTGTTTTTTTGGTGCACGGCATTCCGGGGGATTTACTTTTCTAAATACAGGCTGGTTACTTCCTGCTTTGGCTTTCTCTGGTTGTTACAAGAAATTGAAATGGTAAGTGTTTGAAATCTAATACTGCATGCAAACTCAATATTCCCTTAGGTTTAAGGATATTTGAATGTATCCGCATTTGTGACTTGAGGTTATTGTGCTTCGTTACGTTAGCTGCCAAGTTATCTTACATTACGTTAACGTAAATTTCCTTACGTTACGTTTGCTGCCAAGTTATCAGCATGCTTACGATGTGTTACATTTCCACTTTTTCAGTGTGCCTATTCGTAACTAACATTTCATTGCCACATATGTGACACTTTAAGTGCTACTTTATCACAAGTGAAAGAAGCAGTTATTTATATATAATCAAACAGAGTTCTCATTTTACACCTTTTTGAGCGATGCAATAGACTGGAAGCTGCCTTAAAACCGATACAATGCTCATGATAAAAGTACTCATACAAGGTCAATAACCCAATTCCATGTTTAAGTGTGTCATCCTTGAATCATTTGTGGCGCCATACCAAGTTTAAGGTCATTACTATCTTGTAGCGGGAACAGTTATGAGTAAATGGGATGACACAAGGAGCCTGGCACTGAGAACATCAGTAATATAGACATTCTTTTGCATGAGCAGCATTTGTTTACAAGAGAGACTGTGAGGAAGGAGATCTAACACAAGAATTCTATGTCGACAGAAAGTAACAGCATAATTATGTCCAGGTGTCTGCTATGCTAGAAGTGTGCAATTTGGTACCTGTAAGAACCATTTTATAAAAGTAGTAGCACAATGCCTGATTGAGCAAAATTGTCTCAAAGAATATCAAGCACATTTCAGATGGCCTTTTTAGGACTCGCCAGAAACAGCGCATGCGTTGTCACTTGCAAGACTATTTATTGATCTTTAAAAATATATAACAAGCGTTGGCATAGCCAATAGGTCTCGCCTTTGGGACTGTATAAGTGTTTAGCCATGCAACAGTTGATGTTGTTGCACCAAGGATATTGTGCTGCATAACTAAATACTTATAAGGTCCCAAAGGCGAGACCTATTGGCTATGCCAATGCTTGTTTTAAAACAGGCTGCTGGGTAGGACTCCGCTTAGATTCAAAGATCGGATCTAGTTTTCCATCAACTTTACTTTGTTTTGCACCAGTACCTCCTGGGGATCCCCCTAAAAGAGACTCAAACTTTGATGACGGTGTCAATATCCTCCAGAGACATGTTAGTTGTAGAATTGCAGTCGACCACACAGGGGGCAGTTTTGGGGCTTTTCTTCCATTTCCCAGGAAGAGCTTCTGTTGCTTTACGCTTACCTATGTTAGCAGTCCCAAAGAAATATTCTGCGTGAGAAGGACCACCAAATACCTTTTGAGATGGTTTTGCAAAGCAATAGGAAGTCTGTATGTGGCGTCAAGCTCCATGACCAAGACAAAGAGGAGTGGCCCTGCCCTGCCTCTTCCTGTCTCTGACGGGTGCAGGACAGGCCTGCCTTTGGCCCGCGTGCGTCCTGTGCTGCGGGACTGCAGCGTGTCTTGAATGATGCTACTAGGGCTCAGGTGGTTCAGACCAGAGGGGATTGTGGGACTTGGAGTCCCCAGCGGCAGCAGGATTGTCCGCAGAGGCTCTCCCCAATGATGCTGGAATTTTAAATCCTTTAGCAGCAGCCCAGATTCCCTCAGCTTGGCAGCTTGTTCAGGCTGGTGAGCGCACCCACGTACAGGCAGCAGAACCGGCTGGACAAAGCTCCCAGGGCGCTGTACTGCAGCGTGCCTTAAATGGTACTGATAAGGATCAGGTGGTTCAGAGCAGAGGGGACTGTGGGACTTGGAGTTCCCAGCGGTGGCAGGAGCGTCCGCAGCAGGTCTCCCCTGTGATGCTGGAATCGTAAGTCCTTTAGCAGCAGCCCAGGTTCCCTCAGATTGGCAGCTCGTGCAGGGTGGTGAATGCGCCCACGTACAGGCAGCAGAACCAGCTGGACACAACAGCTACACGGTGTTTTCATAACTAACCATATGATTATTCAGATGAGTTATTAAATAGTCCTCTGGTTTGGGAAAACCAGTGTTGAATGCTGCTCTGCATAAGACTTTCTTTCTTATATAGGTGCTATATAAGTACATTTACAAATTATATAACCTTTGAAAGAATACTAAACTTACAACCGTTGCTTGGCTGTCTTTCATTGACTAGTTCCAAGAGAGTTATCACTACATTCGTACCCTATGCCCTGTGACTCCTGGGATGTTGGTGTCCAGGACTGCAGACCCCCCCACTGAAATGTTCCATTAACTTCCCCAATCGTGACCAATAACCCCCAATTGTGTCCAATGAGCATGCTACAACATTTCGGACTCAGTAAAGGATTCAAGTATTTCTGTCCACTCTTCCGCTCTGGGTGTTCTGTGCAGTCCTCTCCTTTCTTCCTTCTGCAAAACTGCCTTCCTTCTGCCGTTGTCCATCTTTCTTCGTGGGGTGATCCTTTAGGGCATGGGTACTCGCAAATATTTTCCGAGGGGTCACAAAGTTTGGTCTGTGATGGGACCGAGGGCTGCATTGATGCCAGCAGGTTGGCTGGGGGTGGTGTGGCGGCGGTGTGGGCCGGTCGTAAGTTGGGTGTATGATAAGCAAACCATGTACATCTAGTGTCTGAATTGCACAATGTGAAACCGAAAACTTGGAATTAATCCTGGCTTCTCCACTTAACCAAACTGTTTGATCCTAGGCAATTGTTTTATATTACTTTCCCTCCTATTTCTTCCTAGGAGGACCTTGAAATACATGACTTCAGGATGTGTGTTGTACAAAAACTTCTCCTGTGTTTGAGTTAATAAACTCTAATGTTCATGTATAATAGGAACTGCAGCCACCCAAAGAGTGCACATAACAACCAACTTGCCTCTTAGTTCACTATTGGCATTGTTGTGAGGGTGGAGGGAAGAAGGAATGTTTCTGAATTCATGTTTGAAAACAATCACTATTAAAAATATACTTCTGAATGCATTGAAATAATATAATCTGATGTACTATGGTGAATCGGTTCTACATGTTAATAAAATATACTTTTTGAATTTTGTTCACACGTTATAGTTTTACACTTTTGCAGCAAGATGTCTTTAAAACTGAAGGTGTTTCTAAAGATGAATGGTGCAGGACTCCTGATTTATTTCCTTTCTTTAACTTCAATTAACCTTTAAATACAATCGTACCTGTTTATTTAACATCTGTTTGACATTAGTGCTCTATTGAGTAAACAGCAGCCCAGTGCTGCTGTTGACCAGGGGGCCCCATGTAAAGTTCAGGAAGGCCGCATGTGGCCTCCGGGACGTACTTTGAGTATCACTGCTTTAGGGGGTGTCCAATGCATAGCAATGACCCATGCATGCTAGATTGAAAAATGTGGAGATCACACTCACTGTCTTCGGTTCAGGGTGAAGATCCAGATTGTAGACATCCAGCCGAAGCAAATCGGCTCTATGCAACATGCACTCCAGGTCTCCAGTCACCTGCAACCAGAACTGGTCTGTCAATTACTGGGCAAGACCATGTCTTATGTGTGACGTCTGCATCGCTCAGGGCACCTCTGGGGTATGCTTTGTCCTCCATCGACTTCAGACCCACCGTATACTTACAAACAGGAACATGCAGACGTGCCGAACCTAGCACTACCCCCATACATACTACACACATACATAAATACAAAATACACGTAGACATTTATCTCTTAAACACAGACACAAACACACATATACATCCTCAAAGACAAAGGTACCCACACACAGACATATACCATCCAAACACACATAAACCCAAGCAGTCACGCAGCACACACGCACAAATAAGCGCAGTCACATCTTCCATTCACACAAATACGTACATGGATTTACAGACCTAGACACGAATGCAAACACACTCACACACACGTATGGATATAGTCACAGATATACATGCTCATGAATATTTTTATGCTCACCGCCGTACAATCCATAACAGGCTTGTATGCACTAAAGGGCAGGTACATAAGCACAACTGTGCGCGCAAACACTCGTGTCTCGTGTCTGTTCAGCCTTCAACCACCGTCCCTTAGGGGAGAAACCCTATCCCAGGGCCTCCTATCATCTGCTCTCTGCACATGGCCAGGAGCCTCGGGTGCACCTCACCTGCATAACTGAGGAGTGAACCGATCCGCGGGAACCAGGTAGGGGGGGGGGCACTGTGCCAGCCCCCTACCTCCTCCAGGAGCCTCACAGCCGAGCAGAGTGCAGTCTGGTCACATTCTCCAAATCTACCCAAAGGCAATCCGTGGCACTCCCTGCGCTCACATTCCTGAAGGGGGACGTGCAAGTGTCGGACCTGTTCCCCAGCCTGCTCTAGAGGGGTGTGCTTCCAGAGGCCGCGGTATGCTCGGTGGCTGCGTCGTCGAAGCTTCCTTTATTTTGTCTTTCGGGGCCTGTATCAGAATGCGGGCCACCAGCAGCCTCGTGTTCAGGCCTGGAGGCGTTCCCGGAAGCAGAAAGAAGCACGCGGACGTGAAGCACAGCATCAAACTTGGGCATTTGTAAAGTTCTCCAAATTCTATGGACCTTTATGCTTGATCTTGGGCAGCATAGTTGTGTACGCTTCAGAGTCGGACTAGAACAGAAAATAGGCCCGAGCTTCAGATTTTCCAACAATCAGGCTGGCATATCATGTTAAAGTATGTTATAGGACATGCAAGGTGCATGAGATGTGCCTACGGGTCGGTGGAAAGGGAGAGCAGTGTGGATTAGTAGGAGTACTAAGTGAGAGAAAACATAATATTTTGTAAAAATAACAAACAGTTTTTAGGACTTTCAAACATAGGGAGAATGTGTGTATTTTTGTCTGTGTGTACCTGAAATCCACAGACACCTCACCATACCCAACTGAAAGCCCCTGCACCCAACTATTTATCAGAAAATACATTAATTAGGGGGTGTGCAACACCCCACACACCCCTCTGAAGCTACGCCCCTGCGGGGCACCAAAAATAAAAGTGTCCCCCTTTAGTGAGGTAGATAGCTCAAAAAGTGGCCCATGTTTGCAAATGGGGACAGTTTTGAACTTTTAAACACACACTGTATAAATGTTATGAAAGGTATGGAAGACTACTTGGATTTGAGGTTGCTGCAGGCATTGTTTGTGTTAGTATCTAGGAAATCAACAATAACAAGCATTGATCAGCAAAGCCAATACAATATGTCTCGCCTATGTGAGAGCTATTCGCTTTGCCAATGTCTTTTAGCTTAGTTGTACAGTAGCACAAATGCTGTTCAGCTTGTCTAAAAGTTAGTGGTGTGGCGCAGAGTGTAGTAGAAATGTGTAGAGTGGAGTAGAGTAGAGTGTAGTAGCGTATGGTAGAGGGGAGTGGGGTGTAGAGGTGTGGCGTGGGATGGGATGGAGTGCCAAAAAGTGGAGTAGCATAGGGTTGAGTTGCTTAAGGTAGTGTACAGTGGCATAGAGCGGAGTGGCATAGAGTGGCATGAAGTGGTATAGTGTGGAGTGCCGTCTAGTGGCATAGAGGGTAGTGTTGTAGAGTGCTGTAGAGTGTCATTGTGTAGAGTCGCAAAGAGAAGAGTGGTGTAGAGTAGCATGGCACAGAGTAGAGTGGCTTTGAGTAGCATGGCATAGAGTAGAGTAGTTTAGAGTAGAGTGGTGTAGGGTATAGTGGTGTAGAGTGAAATGGTGTAGAGTGGGAATTTGTGGAGTGTTGTGGCATACAGTGGCATGGCGTAGAGTGAAGTGGCACAGAGTGGCGTGGCATAGAGTGGCATTGCATAGAATGGAGTGGCATAAAGTGTAGTGGCGTGGTGTAGAGTGACATGTAGTGGAGTGGAGTGCAGTGGCATAGAATGAAGTAGAGTAGAGTAGAGTGGCATAGAGTAGTACAGTTGTGGGTGTAAGTAACTGAAAGTAACTAAAGCATCGACAGAGAAGGCAGATCTGGAGAAAGCAACATAAATAAGTTGTATGCCTGTATTAGAAGTAGGAAGCACATTTTTGTAAATAAAAAAAATTGTGGGTTTCTAAAAGAGGAGGAACAACAAGGAAGAGGAAGGACATGTACTTGGTCCATGCTCCCGAAAGGAGTTAACACAGGAAAGAAAGGGAAGCCTACACGAGCTAAGCAATTGAAAGATTGGAAATGAGTGACAATGAAAACAACTAATGGTATGCTGTGGGCGGGTTTTAAGTCCACTGAATAGCAAACAATATTCCTCACTGCACAGTGCATGCGCTGTGTATGCAAGACCTAAAAAACGACCCAGCAGACTATAAACATGCCCACAAACAGCCCCAAAAAACAGGCAACACACTGACCTATCAGATCAGCCCATCAGGCACTGGCTGATTGTCCAATAGGCCAGTCCGACTCTAGCTTAGCTGTGTCACAATGAAAATGTGCTTGTGTGCTAGTAGAGATAGGTGAGCCACTGAAAGCTCGAGCCAGGTTTGAGCCAGATGCATGGCTCTGGCTCAGCTCGAGGTCCTGTTGGCCCCTCAGGCCCAAAACAAGCGGACCCTTATGTCGCTTCTGCCAACTACCCATGCTGTGACCTAACACACCTAGAATTGTGTTTGATATAATAGACTATAATGTTGCTAGATGTATGGGAATCTAGGCCGCATATAGGGTGGATATAACATTACTTGCTTCTTCACTAATGGCATTGTAGTCAGGATCTCCTCTCCAGGGTTTTTTCTAGGAATTGTACTTCTGTTTTGTAATTGAATAAACAAAACTACAAGTTCAAGAATTAAGAGAAAAATGCCTGGACTGAAGGAGCACATCACGCATGGACCTGGGAAACTTGGCACTGGCAGGGCCAGGCAAGGCGGCCTGAATATTTCTAAGTTCAATTTTAAAAACTGTCAAGCTTAATAAAGACCTCTCAAAACAACAATGCAATCTAATGTAGTAATGAGAAACGCTTCAGCACTTTAAAGAAATAGAAATTTTTGAATGTTGAAGAGACTTTATCATATTTTTACACAATGTTTGCTGCCTGATTTGCATACCAAATATTCTCAGGGCTCGGGTCGTGCTAGGGCACTTCGAGCCAATCCAGACCCTTAGCACTGCTCTGACTCGGCGCTCTCTCGTTATTTGTTGGCTTGCCCACCTCTGTGTGGTAGTCTGTGTGTGTTATATCATGTCGCTTACTGGCTTCTCCTACCCATGCTGGTATGCTCTTATGCTGTGTATTATGTACATTTTCATGCAGCACGGTTTTTCTGTGCTGGTTCCTGTCCATTTGCTATACAACTCGTGTGTTCCTACCCAGGTGTTGTAGCTTATATATTTCTGTACATGTGCTAGAGTGTGGCACACAGCTGGAATCGCTGATGGTTGTAAAGGCTGTGCACATTCAATCTTGTCACGTCTGTCACTAAAGTAAGCGAAATACACAAAACTATCTTGTGTAAAACATCTGCTGCACACATTTCGCATGCTTTCAGCGCACATTCACAAAACTGAGTGAGATGAACAAAAAGTCACTCATGGAAACAGCTCAGAGAATTAATAGGTGTGAAAACAATGAAACCCCTTATCTCCAGACATATTCACGAATTGCCTTTTCATCTCATGCGTATGTTTACCACATTCATGATTCAACAACTTGAGGTGTAAATAAATGCACCAACAGGAATGTCTTCGTTCTCAGGCTACCCTGCACAATTCGTAATACATCTACTACAACATATGCATTATGTGTGTTATCAAGAAATATAAGATGGAAACACGATTTTATTTTTTACTACTCTTTATCATGCAATGAACCTTGACCTGAGGGGCTTTCTCTGTATTTCTGTTACACTTTTCCAGCTCGTATTAAAACACACCAGTTTATTTCTCTTCGAACACAGTGTCTTTTGCTCTCCTTGGCAAATACAAGGTGGGTGTTTAATTGACGGTGCCGAGCGGAGAGAGGAGTGGCAGTTTGTTGGCACTTTACATTTTTCAATTTGAAAATCCCTTCTGTGGGCTCAATGCACTTGTTCTTCTCACTGCACAAAGACACTTGTATGCCTTCGATGGGGCAGGAATTGAGTCCCGAGGGCTGTAAGGCACATCATTACAAGGGTAGATGACAGGAGCGTCAGCACGCTAAACGCCGCAAGCATAGCTGCCAAGGTTCAGATTGCTTACCTGTGACATTTTCATAATTTAGTGCAATTATGAGTGACATTCAACGACTATGAGTGACACTTTCTCGCAAACAGTGTAATGTCACCCACACTTAGTAGTAGCATGGCACAGCCCAAAGCCTAGGTCGGACACCTGTTGCCGGGCGGGTGGCAGAGGAACAATAAATTAAAGAGAGATTCCCTGCCATAGCCAGTCTGCTCCCACCCGGACCGGGCCTCTTGGCTCCTCCATGGCTGGCAATCAATCACTTAATGACATGCATAGCTGCCATAGTTTCAGCGTACTTATGAGTGACATTCAATGACTAAATGTGTGACACTTAGACATTTTCCTACAACCAAAATCATGCAATGAAGTCCATGAAAACAGACAAACATCAGAAATGACATCCATTTGAGCAACGAGAAACTTGAACTCTGCAGCAGGTACTTTTAAATCTATTATTTCTAAATAATCAGCACCCTCCACCCCAACCTCAGCTTCAGGCGCAGCTGAACCACAAGTAACAAAGGGATCTCTGTGATAAAAGCAGCAACCCACTGAGCTATCCACACAAAATACAGTTCTGTAATATAATGGTAGGCTTTCTTTGCGGCAGCTGTCTTGAGAACCCTGCCTTGTAAAGACACTAAGCGCCTTCTCTCACCATGTCCGGACACAACATTATGAATTTAGGCTCCTTGACGAGGAAAACTAAGTGGTAGCACAAATGAATATTTTTAAATTGTATGGTAGAAAAGGGGTAAGGTGTTCTTGGAACGCTTCAACATACATAATGTGCACGCCGATGCCCAAATGCTGTGATGTGCTCCTGCGAAGGTACCTTGCTGGTAGATAGCGATTGAGGTTTGAAACAGTGACAGGCAAATGTAAGGGGGTGGGGGTTTTCTGACACACATCATTAAACAAGAAAAGTTTGAACAGTGGTAGGTATAAAGAGACGTTCTGCATGAGTGTTTGTTTCTGTTTGAAACAACAACAATGGTTAAGCTGAGCCTGGCTGCTTACTCACACACCGGTCCTATAAGAGGCACGGGTCCGGCAGAGAAATGCATTTAAAGAGGTTTTACTGAATGACATAAACCAAAGAAAAGATTCTACAGCTAAGACTAAAATTAACACTTGAGGAACTAAACGCGGGCTTTCATCACTTTGTAAAAGTTACATCACTCAAATATAATAAATAGTAAAGGGTACGGAGCATTTTAGAGAATGGGACGAGTTATATGCAACAAATGGTGCGGACACTATACACTGAAGAACTGTTCTAATACTGCACAGATACGAGACAGTGAGGTGATATAGAAACGGGCGCACAATGCAATGCTATGGTGGAAGGTGCAGTAAAATTAGTGTAAGAAGAAGGTGCCACCCCTCCCTCCCCTCTACAATTTTATCAGTGCACGCAAGTTCTGCAGACCACTGACTAGGCCAGTCACAGATTGCGGCAGCTGACGTGGCGGGGTTTCAGCTGCTAATGCAGTCAGCTGAGCCCAGCACGCTGAAGGAAATGACCCGAAAAGGGCCACCTGGGTCACTCACGACCACCTTCTCTGCCTTCCTACAAATGAAGAGTCGGTCAGACAGTAGAGAATACAAACCAGATATTTATTGAGATTACACTGCAGTGGAGCCCAGTCTGACCAGCCTCTTAGGATGACTGTCGAGGGACTGAAGCCCGTAAAGCATACAATTACATTATGTATGTTTGCAAAATCCACAAAGGCACTCCTATTATAGAAAAACACTAGCAGGTGTCGTAATGCAATGGGGGTACAGAGCATAAGTTTCGATTCTGCAGCTGGGCACAGGCTATCTGCTGCCCAAGGTCATTTGGCCTTTCCTCCCTACCAGACGAGTGGGAGAAAGGCTCCATCTAACAAGAGAGGTATGTACTAACGAGGATACTTGCAATTTTAGAAAGAAAAAGCTCAACCGTGGGAAACAAAACTTATCAAGGACCGTTTCTCGAAAATAACTAAGCAGCAGTTTCGATTATCATACAAAATGGCGTCCAGATTACAAGATGGTGTCGCGAATGCTAAAATATACAGACAGAAGGGCTTTCCAATACTAACAAACCCTCCTGTTAGCATGAGCTAACCATCTATAACCGAAAATCAAAGCAGAAACATAAAGGAATATAAAGCACAGAGCATTTTATACACATGTCATGTCGTCAATAGTGGGAGTATATTCCAAGAGAAGGGAGGACGTTTCGAATACGCCTTCGTCTATAGCCATGATGTCATCTATTTCTTTCTGTAACATTATTGCAGCATTGGTATCAAGAATCAATATCTTTTTCTTTGGAACCAATACAGAGATACATTCTACTGTCGTGGGTGTATTAGTCTCAGGCGCTGTACATGGAATACACCACTTTGTATTAACTGACTAAATTAATGCGGTGCTCTCGAGAAGAGGAGATACACCCTGTTCCCCCCAATTATCAAACAAAGGATTGAAACAACAATTCACCAAATTCAAGGCACACGCTAATACAATCAAAACTATAATTAGTAGTTATTTTTTAGAAAAGAAAGATGCTGAAATTCTTGTTCCTCTTTGTGTTCTTTTATTCCTTTTTAGCCATACGCCAACGCCTTTCGTCGCAGCGGGACTGTTCCCCTTACGACTTCCTCAGGGCTGCTAAACTTCAAATAATTTCACAAGGGATCCTCCTAAGATCGAGTACGATTTTGGAGGATCAATCCGATCCGCTGCTTTGCGTATTCAATCACTTAACAGTGTAAAGTCAGGACTTCCAAATGAGTTACCCAGTGGTAAAATCCACCACATAAGGTACTCCTGTACGTTCTTCTCTCGACGTTTAAGCAAGAGCAATGTGGGAAAATTATACTTTCCTCCGGGTCCTGACAAATGCCTTCAGTGTATCCGCCTTCCCGTGTACGAGTGTCTCCGGCCCGATTGCCGGAGACACTCGTTGGCGTATGGCTAAAAAGGAATAAAAGAACACAAAGAGGAACAAGAATTTCAGTATCTTTCTTTTCTAAAAATAACTACTAATTATAGTTTTGATTGTATTAGCGTGTGCCTTGAATTTGGTGAATCAATACAGAGATACAGCATGTGCAGCACATTGGGAGACATTGAATAAGAACACAGCAACAGATCAATATACCAATTAAATATATCACTTTCTCTATTAGCCACCCCCATTTTCCAAAAAGGGACCAACTCCAATTACCTGATTCCATACCTTTGACATTTTCAATAATATCCAGGATATGCTTGGTGATGTTTTTTTCCATATTTGTTATGCCCACTACACACTGATCGCCAATAACTGCGCATGCACCACCATTCTGTGCCAAAATAATATCCACTGCATATCTAGTCTGTTCAGAATAAATCCTCATACTTTCTAATTGAATGGTGATGTCACATAATGCTGCTACTGTGGTGTTTGACAATATCTGAAATTTACAGCCAAAATATTCCCGAGCCTTTTCAGTCCTACTCATAGCCATTCCCCCTAATGTGAAAATGGCAGACAGGATATAACCAAAAGTAATACCATTATTGTAGCTGTTGATCTCAATGTCTGTTACTCCTTCGCAAAATGCCTTTGTAAGTTTTCTCTTTACCCATTTTATTTGTCTGTGAGCATATTTGCAAGGGACCCCCAAGGGCAGCACCATCCCAAGAGCTATATCATTAGTACCATTATGAACATTTGAGTACGTTCCATTTGTGAGAAAGAAAAACCCAGGGTGGGTACATATCGGCCTATCATAATCCACAGCTGCATAACGAGAATTACCTGTCACTGTGTTAGAACCTTTCAAATCTTTCAAAGGGAATGTCCGTTTGAATATGATCACCCCGGAACAGTTGATATACAAAATAGTATCAGTAGTATTTATGATGGGGCAACAAGCAGGGTAATAGCCAGCTTTTCGGGGAACCGTCACTTCTATATAATGCCAACCCACCAAGATAATATTTTGCTCTTCAAAATAAAAGTTATCGCAGTAAGTATTATTATCACAACCAGGGTACCCTATTCCAGTGGGTTGACGATGATATAAGCATGGTCCAGGGTAGCCAAAACCAAACTCCCCTTTTACCTCAACAAAGTTTGTCAGCTTAGAATATGTATAATTTATCAAAGACAGAGGGTAAGCGGTCCATAGGCTAGTAACAGATTCAGTAGGATAACAAGCAACACCATTACCAAAAAATCTCTTATTATTATCTAGAAAAACATTATTAGAAAGCATTCTTTTCCGTCTCGGTGTGGAAGAGATATCATTGTCAGAAGTAGGCACACTACTTGCATTTTCTAGCGCCCAAAGAACTCCACAAAGAATAATCATCAGCAGAATAGCAAAAAGAAGGAATAACACTCTCTGCTGCTTCACCCATGATGATCGGGGCAAAACAACAAAACCTAATTCTTCATCAATCATTGGTTTGCCAAAAAGATGCATGATAGTGTACTGAAAAATACTATTAATCTATCTGTAATAAAACTAAACAAACAATCTTCTTTCCAGCGTCCGTTTTCCTTCTCCTGTGAGCCTCGCTGGCAGGCTCCTATTGTTCATCCACGGTGGTGCTATCCATCACTTCTCGTTGGAGCTACCCAATTGCAGCCCTTGCTGATGAAAATCCACTTCTTTCAGGATAGGGTACTCTCCCTCCCGGGAAAACACCCCAAACTTATAATGTCCAGTGTCTCGAACAATGCACCAATCTCTCTGTCCCTACTCCATTTCCCTATTCTTCATCCATGAAGTCCATCCCTGCTAGTCTGACTTTTCCTTTGTTGCACTGTTCCTTCGTCAAGGACGCAAATTGTACTTAACAACTCCAGGAACAGAGGGATCAAGAAACAAACATTCACTTTCAGCTGCTTGGACTGACTCAGGCTCAAACACAGAAGGGCCAGCTGACTGGAGCTCTTGGCTGGCCTTAACCTCAGGTGGCACTGCTTCATTTAGGAAGGCATCACTCTCCTCCTCAGAAGGTGCCCACGTTATTATGTCATCGGAGAAAGGGATGAAACAAGGAACCTTTTCCGTCTCAGAGTCCCCTATACCTTCGATCCTCCACTGGTCATACAGCAGGGGAAGTGGCACCCTCTTGGTATGCGTGCAGTGTATCCAATTCTTCCGGCCATCCACTTTAACAGCAGTGTGGGTGGCGAGAAGGACCTGATAAGGCCCCTTCCAACGGGGCTCCAAGCTGCCTTTTCGCTGAAAGTTCTTCACAATGACATAGTCACCAGGCCGAGGGTCGTGGCCGGGTCCCTCTGTAGCGGATGGCAAGGCCTCTTGAATCTGCTGATGAATAGAACGCAAATCTTTAGTTAATTCATATAGGTAATCTATCAACAAAGGGTACTCTATCTCAGAAAAATGGCGGGGTCTTGGAACTCCCCAGACATTAGCGGTCCTCCCAAAGACAATTTCATAGGGGGACAACCCTGTTCTTTTATGGGCTGTAACTCTCATTGACAACAAAGCCAATGGTAAAGCATCTGGCCACTTCAATCCTGTACTCTCCTGAATTTTGGCCATCTTTAGTTTGAGAGTACCATTGTACTTCTCAACCAAACCTGCTGACTGGGGGTGATTCGCAGCATGAAATTTTTGCTTAATGTGCAAGCCATCGCACACTAACTGGATAACTTTCGAATTAAAATGACTGCCGTTGTCACTCCAAATCAAACGGGGCAAACCAAAGCGAGTGAAAAATTCCTTCAAAAGAGCCTTTGCCGTCGCTAGGGCTGTATTCTCCTTGGTAGGGTAAGCTTCAACCCATTTACTGAATGCGCAAACCACCACCAACACATATTTCAGATTGTTCACCCGTTCCATCTAATGAAGTCCATTTGTAGGATTTCAAAAGGGAAAGAAGGGGGTGAAAAATTGCCAGAGGTGTAGGGGTCCCCTTCCCTGGGTTGTACAGCATACACACCATGCAATATTTTACCAGGTGTGTAGCCGTCTTTGGAATATTATCATTCTGTCACACCGGATCAAGCAACTTGCAGATAGCCCTAGCACTAATGTGAGCTGGTCCATGAGCCATAGTAACTACAGGGAAAACATATGCATCTGGCAACATCCATCTCTGTTTCCTTGATTTGTCTGTCCAACACCCATCATCATCTAATTGCGCTGTACTCTCTTGCTATATTGCTAATTCCTCAACCGTCGCCTCGCTCTGTATTTCTTTCACACTATCTAGTGTGTCCTCAAACATCGTGACTTCCGGCACCCATCTAGCAGGACCTGCTACAAACATCTTTTTCATCTTAGATCGGGCCGTCTCTTTAGCTGTTTGATCCGCAAAAGCATTCCCCCTCCCCACATCATCAGTAATTGCTTTGTCAGCACTGCACTTCACTATTGCTAGTTTCTTGGGCAAGGTCAATGCCGACAAAAGTCGATTTATCAAAGGGTCGTGCTGGATCTTTGAACCATGAGAGGTGAGAAATCCCCTCTCTTTCCAGAGCCGCCTAAAATTATGAGCGACTCCAAAAGCATACTGGCTGTCAGTGTAAATATTAACCGCTAGTCTCTGACTCAACTCACATGCCCGAATTAGAGCTGCCAGCTATGCTGCCTGGGCAGACTGATAGGGAACTCGTGACGTCTCAACTATCGTGCGCAGTGTTGTGATCGCATAAGCAGCAGTTTTGGTGCCATCTGGTAATTTAAAACAAGAGCCATCGACGTATAGTTCCCCTTGGGGGTCAGATAAGGGAACATCTGTCAAGTCTATCCGTCCCTTCGTCTCCTCTTCAGTGCGAAACATACAATCATGTATGTCTATCTCCTCACTCTCCGAAGGGAGGGATAGTAACGTGGCAGGATTCAGAGTGGCACAGAGTTTAATCATAATATGTGGTGCAAAAAGGGTTAGCTCATAGCCAGTCAGACGTGCACTGGTAAGGTGCAGTGTCTTTGTTCTCTTCAAAAGCGTATCCACAGCATGAGGTACCATAACCGTAAGATCAGTATCAAGAACAAGCCCTGCCGATTGTCGAATAGAGACGGCCACTGTTGCGGTCGCTCTTAAACAACTCAGGAGAGCTTTCGCGACAGGGTCAAGCACAGCAGAAAAATATGCACACGGCCTCTGCTTACCTCCAAAAGCCTGTGTTAAGACAGAAAGCGCACAACCGGCCGACTCGTGGACATACAACACGAACAGCTTGTTGTAATCAGGTGTGCCAAGCACAGGAGTCGAACAAAGCACAACCTTCAATTGCTCAAAAGCTTGTTGACATTCAGGTGTCTAAGGCAAAGGCTCATGCACATCTTTAGTTGTTAGATAAAGAAGAGGCTTTATTAATAAAGCAAAATTTGGTATCCAATGATGACAATAGGAGGTGATACCAATAAAGGCTCGCACATGCCTTTGAGTCGTTGGAACAGGCATGTTAATTATAGCGTTAATACGCTCAGGAGTTAGTTTCCGACCCTCCTTCGACAGTAGGTGACCTAAATAGGTGACCTCCTGTCGACAATATTGGAATTTGGAAAGGGACACTTTATGTCCACGTTGAGCCAAATGCAGCAACAATTTGACTGTAGCTGCTTTATATCCTTCTTCAGTATCGGACGCAATCAAAAGATCGTCCACATACTGCAGCAATACAGTACCTGGAGGAAGGGTAAGGGAGTCCAATTGACCCTTCAGAGCTTGGCTATATATACTAGGACTCTCAGTATAGCCCTGAGGAACCCGACAAAATCTAAAACTACGACCTGCCAGGGAGAACCCGAACAGGTGCCTGCTATTGGGATGAACAGGGATGCTAAAGAAAGCGTTTTTCAAATCAATGACAGAAAAGAATTTGGCAGAAGAAGGAATCATAGTCAGAAGAGCAGTAATGTCAGGAACCACAGGGAACTGAGGGACAACTATCTTATTAATTTCACGCAAATCAATCACAAAACGATAGACATCAGCAATATCATCAGGAGAAACCGGAGGTGGCCTCTTGAGGACAGGAAGGATGGGGCTATTGCACACATTTGCCGCTGTCTCTTCAACAACTCCTGACTGAATCAAATCTTGTATTATATGTAACAACGCCTGTTCTCCTGCATGCAAAATTTTATACTGAGGAATACGAGGCAATATCGCATTTTCTTTAACCTGAATAGAAATTGGAGGTATTTGCAAAAGTCCCACATCTGTATCACTTGTAGCCCACAGCGTAGATGGAACATCCTTAAACTCAACTGCAAGGGGGCATCTTTAGACAAGCATTGTATGGTACTAACCACACTCTGACGCATTGTTAAATGGACACCGTCTGGGGAACAGCAAATAGTAGCATGGAGCTTTTTCAACAGATCCAATCCCAACAGATTCTCTCCACAATTTGATGTTAATAAAAATGGCGAATCAACGGTAAAAGGACCTGTAGTCAAGGCAAGGGGTTCGGAGATGGGGCTTACTACCAGCATACCAGAAAAACCGACCGAAACATTGTTATGGCCAGACAGGGCTGCCCCAGGGACCAGTGACCTTGCAACAGAGCTATTCATTGCTCCTGTATCCACCAAAAATTTCTTCTCCGAGCCCTGCAAATCCACACTAATATAAGGTCCATGCTGATGTACAGGTATCGGAACTGGTCCCTTACCCTGTCCTTGGCTGTCCTAGCTGCAAAACGACCCAGTCACATCCTCCAAATCATAATCATCATGATAATACTCAACAGGATGTGGGAGCACACCGCTGACCTCTCAGGCAAGGTTCGCCCCTGGCATTCTGGTAAATGCAGTCTCTTGTAGCTCGCTCCGATATTTTCGAGTGTTTCGCCAAGGTTGGCGCAGATAGTGCTGATCTCTAGACACGTGTTTCTGGTTTATTAACCGTCATCAGTAGAGAATACAGTCTTATATTTTGGGGTTTGCTGAGTAGGCTGCCAAACATTATATCAGGTCCGGTACCTCTCACTGGCGCGCAGGTGGTTCATTCACGAGCTCGTCAGCTCAATGACTCACGGGAGTACTTTAAATAGACAACAGGATGTGGGAGCACACCGCTGACCTCTCAGGCAAGGTTCGCCCCTGGCATTCTGGGAAATGCAGTCTCTTGTAGCTCGCTCCGATATTTTCGAGTGTTTCGCCAAGGTTGGCGCAGATAGTGCTGATCTCTAGACACGTGTTTCTGGTTTATTAACCGTCATCAGTAGAGAATACAGTCTTATATTTTGGGGTTTGCTGAGTAGGCTGCCAAACATTATATCAGGTTCGGTACCTCTCACTGGCGCGCAGGTGCTTCATCCACGAGCTCGTCAGCTCAATGACTCATGTGAGTACTTTAAATAGACAACAGGATGTGGGAGCACACCGCTGACCTCTCAGGCAAGGTTCGCCCCTGGCATTCTGGTAAATGCAGTCTCTTGTAGCTTGCTCCGATATTTTCGAGTGTTTCGCCAAGGTTGGCGCAGATAGTGCTGATCTCTAGACACGTGTTTCTGGTTTATTAACCGTCATCAGTAGAGAATACAGTCTTATATTGTGGGGTTTGCTGAGTAGGCTGCCAAACATTATATCAGGTCCGGTACCTCTCACTGGCGCGCAGGTGCTTCATCCACGAGCTCGTCAGCTCAATGACTCACAGGAGTACTTTAAATAGACAACAGGATGTGGGTGCACACCGCTGACCTCTCAGGCAAGGTTTGCCCCTGGCATTCTGGTAAATGCAGTCTCTTGTAGCTCGCTCCGATATTTTCGAGTGTTTCGCCAAGGTTGGCGCAGATAGTGCTGATCTCTAGACACGTGTTTCTGGTTTATTAACCGTCATCAGTAGAGAATACAGTCTTATATTTTGGGGTTTGCTGAGTAGGCTGCCAAACATTATATCAGTTCCGGTACCTCTCACTGGCGCGCAGCTGCTTCATCCACGAGCTTGTCAGCTCCATGACTCACGGGAGTACATTAAATAGACAACAGGATGTGGGAGCACACCGCTGACCTCTCAGGCAAGGTTCGCCCCTGGCATTCTGGTAAATGCAGTCTCTTGTAGCTCGCTCCGATATTTTCGAGTGTTTCGCCAAGGTTGGCGCAGATAGTGCTGATCTCTAGACACGTGTTTCTGGTTTATTAACCGTCATCAGTAGAGAATACAGTCTTATATTTTGGGGTTTGCTGAGTAGGCTGCCAAACATTATATCAGGTCCGGTACCTCTCACTGGCGCGCAGGTGCTTTATCCACGAGCTCGTCAGCTCAATGACTCATGGGAGTACTTTAAATAGACAACAGGATGTGGGAGCACACCGCTGACCTCTCAGGCAAGGTTCGCCCCTGGCATTCTGGTAAATGCAGTCTCTTGTAGCTCGCTCCGATATTTTCGAGTGTTTCGCCAAGGTTGGCGCAGATAGTGCTGATCTCTAGACACGTGTTTCTGGTTTATTAACCGTCATCAGTAGAGAATACAGTCTTATATTTTGGGGTTTGCTGAGTAGGCTGCCAAACATTATATCAGGTCCGGTACCTCTCACTGGCGCGCAGGTGCTTCATCCACGAGCTCGTCAGCTCAATGACTCACGGGAGTACTTTAAATAGACAACAGGATGTGGGAGCACACCGCTGACCTCTCAGGCAAGGTTCGCCCCTGGCATTCTGGTAAATGCAGTCTCTTGTAGCTCGCTCCGATATTTTCGAGTGTTTCGCCAAGGTTGGCGCAGATAGTGCTGATCTCTAGACACGTGTTTCTGGTTTATTAACCGTCATCAGTAGAGAATACAGTCTTATATTTTGGGGTTTGCTGAGTAGGCTGCCAAACATTATATCAGGTCCGGTACCTCTCACTGGCGCGCAGGTGCTTCATCCACGAGCTCGTCAGCTCAATGACTCACGGGAGTACTTTAAATAGACAACAGGATGTGGGAGCACACCGCTGACCTCTCAGGCAAGGTTCGCCCCTGGCATTCTGGTAAATGCAGTCTCTTGTAGCTCGCTCCGATATTTTGGAGTGTTTTGCCAAGGTTGGCGCAGATAGTGCTGATCTCTAGACACGTGTTTCTGGTTTATTAACCGTCATCAGTAGAGAATACAGTCTTATATTTTGGGGTTTGCTGAGTAGGCTGCCAAACATTATATCAGGTCCTGTCTTGTGGATGTTACCTG